>UESW01004924.1:0-227830 GCA_900491605.1 Calamus simplicifolius | reverse complement strand
CACCTCTTTTGGAATAAAACTATCCGTTGGAGTGTACCTTCTATCAAAATATATCCGTTAGAAATGAGTAAAAATAGAAAAGTTACCGTTAGAGCTGATCTGGCAACTTCGTTTTTCGTTCCAGGTGGGTTGGAGTCGACTCTAACTTTTCTGGAGTCGGCTCTAGCTCGAGGCGTTTTAAAATGATATTTCCGGAGTCGTCTCTGGCTTTTCTGGGGTCGACAAGAAACTTTTCCGGAGTCGACTCTAACTTACCCGGAGTCGACTCTAGGTTGGAGCCAGAAAAATCGACTTTCTGCTTCGTCTGTGAGAGTCGACTCTAACAGTCTCGGAGTCGACTCTAATGACCGTGCCAGTTCCGGAGTCGGCTCTGTGATTCTCGGAGTCGACTCTAATGTCTGCAATTCTTACCTAGACATTAGATTCGATCCAGAACACATTGTAACTCTTGATTTTGATCTTTCAATAGTCTTATAGGCTGAAACACTAAATCAAAATCATCAGAGCCTTCAAAAATTATACTCAAATAGTTTTGTTAATCATCAAAATCATCAATTGGGTCAACAATCTCCCCCTTTTTGATGATAACAAAAACTTTGAGTATATGCATTCAAAAATTCAATCAAACTAAGGATTATAGTCATTTTAACTTTAAACCATTGAAATTAAGGTTTTGATGCCAATGTTCAATGTAAACTTTAAAATTGTACATGAGTTCAATATAATCCATCAATATTGAATTGTTAAACTTAATGTGCATAAGATTGTAAATGAGCTTTTTGTTAAGCTCCCCCTGCATTGAGTAGCTCCTCTTATATAAACATCAAATTGTAACTGACATTTTCAAGCATAAACAATTAATTCTCCCCCTTTCTTTCTTTCTTATGCATATTATTCAATATATCAATCTTTCTTTCTTTGCATATACACAACTATCTCTCCCCCTTTTTTGTTATTAGCAATAAGGAGAGTAAAAAATTTATAATCTCAATAAAGCATAGGAATCCAATCAATCAAAATTTGAAAAAGTGAAATTGTATTTCATATGCAAGAACCATTACATCAGTTGATTCATTTACATTTCAAAATGAAATACATTGGATATCAAAAACTTCCTAAGTACAAGCTATCAAACTCAAAAACAAGATCAAATGTGCTTGAATACAATTTTCTTTAGATGACCTATTATCTCCATTACATCATCTTTTTGTGCTTTCTTAAAATTTTCAAGGCAGGCTTCGATTTGAGAGACTGCAAGGTCAATATCCTTCTTCAATTGACCCGTTGCATGAACATACGATCCTGATCCATCGGCAATGCCTTCCATCCTTTCGAAGATCTTGTGAAGCTCAGCTCCAAAGGATTCTACAGAACTGCCTAAGGTAAAGGATAGCATGTCCAGTCTCGAATTTAATTCTTCTTTTAACTGATTAAAGTCTTCTTTCAATTGATTAATTTCATTTGACCTGTGACTGTCATACTCAGCAAGTAAGCTTCTTAACTGATCAAGTTGTTCATTAGAAAATCCTCCAGAATTTGTTATAGGCTGATGTGGAGGTGATGGAATAGAACTGGTCCGGCCTCCGAAGGTCCAGCAGACGAAGGTCCCGCAAAAGATGAATCAGGGACTGATGGTCCCGCAGTAGATGGTCCCGGGATTTCTTCTAGTCTGGTTCCCTCTGCACCATCCCTATCTGTTCTTTCCTCTCTCCTCATCCAAACACCATTAACTTTCTTAAATCCCATTCTATGAATAGTAGAAGTGCTGTAATAATCAGTGTGTCTCAGTTTTCTTAAAGGTTCATTTTCCATTATGAGCACACCCTGGCTTCTAAAAACTAGTGTCAGAATCATACCGTATGGCAGTGTTGATCTTTTCTTAGTAGCTGCCTCTGCCATGTAACCTATCATCATGCCAGCTAAATTGACTGGCCTTCCAGTTATAATGCAGTCCATCATCAGAACGTCTCGCTCCGAGACATACTCGAATCTCCCTATTTTTGGAAATAAGATTCTACCACATATATTATGCAATAATCTGAGTTCTAGGTTTAACTGATTTGCAAAGATCTCTTCGAACTCAGTCACATCTCTTCCTAGCATCCTTGATAGTGCACCACTTCTGTCATTAAGTTGACATTCCATTAAACCAACAGTGGGCATTTCTAATAGGGTTCCAAGAATCTCAGTTGTTACCGTAACCCTAGTTCCTCTCACTGTGCTAATCAATCCTCCTTCTCCTCTGCTTAATCCATTATAAAACTCCCTTACCAATGCTGGATATGTGGGTAAATCTAGTGAGCACACTTTCTCCCATCCCATATCCCTTAAATTTCTTCCAATAGAGAAACCCTCCGATTCAAATAAATCAAAATTAACTTTCTCCCAGTGGTAATGGTCTTACCAGCTAATTGATCAACCTTAGGAGATGAGGGTGAAGGTGGAGAATCCTCTTGAGTGGCCGAAGAGGAAGAAGGCGATGGTTGCCTTCGAACCGTGCGTCTTCGTTGGAACGGATGCTCCAGCGACGAATCCGCGCCTCTTTGGAGCCATTGAGAGGATTGGAAGGTTAATCAGGGGTTTTGAGTGGATTTGGGGAAGTTGGAAAAGTTTTGGAGTTCTTAGGAACGGTTTAGGAGACGATTGGAATGATTGGGGGTCGACTCCGCCTTTTTATTTTTGACCTAACTCGACTTAGAGTCGACTCCCGAAAACTGGGTGTCGGCTCCGAGCCAGAAAGTCTGTCAGCGCTCGTATTAGAGTCGGCTCCACAAAAGCCAGAGTCGGCTCTAATCACTTAGACAGAAAATCAAAAACTCAGGTGTCGACTCCGCAAACTGTCAGAGTCGACTCTAACAGTTTCAGAGATAAAAAATTAAGTTTCAAGCATTTGAAACTATTCAAATTAATCATCAAATTATAGATTAAAGTTCTTTAGCAATTGGGGAAACATTGAATCAAGATCTAGATAGATTTCCTTATTGAAATATCAAGATTTTTCAAGAAAATGATGAAATCTAGATTGATGTCCTTAAGAGTTTCAGAAAACTATTCCAAAGGATCACAAACTCCTAATTCTCCTCTAAGATAACAAAATCTTTCTTCACTTAAGGGTTTTGTTAATATATCTGCAAGTTGTTCTTCAGTATTCACATAATCAAGACAAATTTCATTATTGGCTACATGTTCTCTTATAAAGTGATATCGTATTTCAATATGCTTTGTTCTTGAATGTTGAATTGGATTTTTAGTAAGATTTATTGCACTTGTATTATCACATCTTATGGGTGTCTTATCAAGTGTGATACCATAGTCTTCAAGTTGTCTCTTAATCCATAGGATTTGAGCACAGCAACTTCCTGCTGCAACATATTCTGCTTCCGCAGTAGATAATGCAACCGAATTTTGCTTTTTGCTAAACCATGAGATTAAGTTACTTCCTAAAAATTGGCATGCACCACTTGTGCTTTTTCTATCTAACTTGCATCCGGCATAATCAGAATCTGAGTATGCAATTAGATTTAATGTGGAGTCTCTAGAATACCATAAACCTACATTTTTTGTTCCACTTAAGTATCTTAGTATTCTTTTAACAGCTATTAAGTGTGATTCTTTAGGTTCTGATTGAAATCTAGCACATAAACATACAGAAAACATAATATCTGGTCTACTTGCTGTCAAATAAAGAAGGGATCCGATAATACCTCGATAATACTTTGATCAACCTTTTTACCTTCTTCATCTTTGTCCAGCTTGCATGAAGGACTCATTGGTGTTCCGAGGGGTTTAATTGATTCCATACCAAATTTCTTTAGAATCTCTCTTGTGTACTTTGTTTGGTTGATAAAGATACCCTCTTTGCTTTGTTTGATTTGGAGTCCAAGGAAGAAGTTGAGTTCTCCCATCATGCTCATCTCGAATTCTCCCTGCATTAACTTAGGCAAATTCTTAAGACAATAGAGAATTTCGTGTTAGTAGCACCAAAAAAATGTCATTAAACATATAATTTGTACTACATAGTAAATCTTTACTTTTTCTTTTCAAAAATAATGTTTTATCAACATTTCCTTCTTGTGAAATCATTTTCAATCTTCTATAGTTTTAGGTTCAATTTGTGATACAAATGCAAGATGATTACTAATATTTCTCTATCTATACCTTGAGATGGATCACCTATAATCAATTCCTTGGGATGACTATGGGCATATCTCCAGTCTCTTGGAAGATCTATATCATTATGATCAATATTGACATCATCGTCCTTATGTGAATCATCATCTTTAGCTTCTTTCATGATCTGAAGATACTTCAATATTAAGTTTTTCAAGATCTTTTTCAATTATGTTTGTATCTTCCTCATCATCAATCTTTTCAGATCCAGTTGCTAAAGATTCATCAAACACTACATGTATGGATTCTTCAACAATTAAGGTTTTCTTGTTAAAGATTCTATAAGCTTTACTAGTTGTTGAATAACCTAGAAAAATTCCTTCATCAGATTTAGCATCAAATTTTCCTAAGTTGTTTTTACCATTATTATGAATGAAACATTTACATCCAAATGCATGAAAGTATTTTATATTTGGTTTTCTTTCATTCCATAATTCATAAGGTGTTTTCTTTAAGATTGGTCTTATTAGGGCTCGATTTAAGATGTAGCATGCTGTGTTAATAGCTTCCGCCCAAAAGTACTTTGGTAGGTTACTTTCGCATAGCATGGTACGGGCCATGTCTTCTAGAGTCCTATTTTTCCTTTCAACTACACCATTTTGCTGTGGAGTCCTAGGGGCTGAAAAATTATGATTAATTCCATTTTCAGTGCAGAAATTTTCAAATAAGTGATTTTCAAATTCTGTTCCATGATCACTTCTTAGAGATACTATAGTAGTGTTTTTCTCATTTGTGACTTTCTTGAAGAATTTCAGGAATATCGAGAAAGTCTCATCTTTGTGAGCTAAAAACATTACCCAAGTATATCTAGAATAATCATCTACAATCACTAGACCATATTTCTTTCCTCCTAGACTTGTGGTTCTAGTTGGTCCGAAAAGATCCATGTGAAGTAGCTCTAAAGCCCTAGAAGTTGAAACAACATTTTTAGATTTGAAAGAACTTCTAGTTTGTTTTCCAAATTGACATGCATCACATATTTTGTTATTTTCAAAATCTAGTTTAGGTAATCCTTTAACTAAATCCATTTTAATTAGTTTTGAAATAAGGTGTGTGCTTGCATGACCTAATCTACGATGCCATAACCATCCAATATCATTTATGTTAGCATTGTCAGCAATTAGGCAATGACTACTTTCAGATATTTTGTCTAAGTCAACTAAGTACACATTGCCATATCTATAACCAGTAAAAACAATGCTATCATTAATGGAATCAGATACTATGCAAATAGAAGATTTAAATGAAACATTAAAGTTCTTATCACATAGTTGGCTTATACTAATTAAATTGTGCTTTAAACCATCAACATAAAGTACATTATCAATAAATATAGATGGAGTTATGCGAACTTTACCGAGGCCCATAATTTGACCTTTACCGTTATCGCCAAACGTCACAACTCCACCTTTCTTTTCTTCCAGGGTGATGAATTCATCTTTGTCACCCGTCATATGTCTTGAGCAGCCACTATCAAGGTACCACTTTTTCTTTGATCTTTTGGCTACAAGACATTCCTGCAACATAATTTAAACTTTATGTTTAGGTACCCAAGCTTTCTTGGGTCCTTCATGGTTAGTAGCAACAAAAATTGTTCCTTTCGGAACCCATATTTTCTTTGCTTTAATATTTAACTTGTTGTTATTATTTAATGTTTTGCATTCAAAAGATTTATGTCCTTTTTTATTACATTTAAAACAAGTAATATTACTTTGGTTGGCTTTTACAAAAATATTTTTCAATGATTTTTGTTTTCTAGATGTGTTATACCCTAAACCTGCTTTGTCAAAAACTGCTTTTTGACTATCTAAAATCATATTTAGTTTTGTTGAGCTTAGAGTAAATTTTTCAACAATGTCTTTATACTTTTTAACATCTTTCTTTAATAAATCATTGTCTTTAGAGATTGATTCTTTTTCTAAAGCTAAGGTTTCTAATTGAACTTTTAAATCTTTTGTTGAGTTTTTAGTTTCAGATTTCAATAAATCTATTTCTTGATTAATATTTTCTCTTTCTTTCCTAAGTTCTTCTTTTTCATTAGTTAAGTTCTTAACTTCTAAAGCTAATTCATTTTTACTTTTAGTTAAGCTAATATTGTCATTTTTCAAAAACTTATACTTCTTTTTCAAAGATTTAAAATCAATCATCAATTCATTGAAAGCTTCAAACATTTCATCAAATGTAAATTCATCATTTGAGTTTTCAGAACTTACCTCATTGTCGTTGTCGTCGTTGTTGGCCATGAAGCAGATATTGGCAACTTCCTTTTGTTTATTTTCTTCCGATGAGGAAGATTCATCAGACCATGTTGCCATGTATGCTTTCTTCTTTTTCTTGTAGGCCTTTTTCAGCAAAGGACAATCATATTTAAAGTGCCCTGGCTTTTTGCACTCATAACATACTAAGGGCTCTTTTTCTTTTTCTTTCTCCTTGTCCTTTCTCTTATCTTTTTCTCCATCAAATCTTGCTCCAAATTTCTTTTTATGGAAGGGCCTTTTTCTCATAAACTTTCTGAATTTTTTGGCCATGAGAGCAGTTTTCATCATCTTCATCATTACTTTCACTGCTACTCTCTTCCATTTCTGCAGTCTTGAGGGCAAGTGTTTTCTTTCTTTTTGTTTCCTCCTCAACATGCTGCTTCATTGTCAGCTCGTGGGTCATTAGGGATCCTAGAAGCTCCTCTAAAGGTAGTGCATTGAGGTCCTTTGCTTCTTGGATAGCGGTGACTTTTGCTTCCCACGCTCTTGGTAGTGACCTAAGAATTTTGCGCACAAGGTCAGCATTAGAATAAATTCTACCAAGACTCTTTAAACCATTCACAATATCGATGAATCTAGTGAACATGCATGTGATGGTTTCAGTTTGTTCCATTGTAAACAATTCATATTTATGAACCAAAATATTTATTTTGATTCCTTAACTTGGTTTGTTCCTTCATGAGTTATTTCCAACCTATCCCAAATTTCTTTTGCGGAATTACATGTTGAGATACGGTTGAATTCATTAGAGTCTAAGGAACAATATAAAATATTAATGGCTTTAGCATTTAGTTGTGCCATTCTCCTATCATTATCATTCCAATCCCTTTCGGGTTTAGGAACAATAGTGCCATCAATTAAGTGTGTGGGTGTACTAGGTCCATTTATTATTACTCCCCACAATTCATAGTCTGAAGCTTGAATGAATATTCTCATTCTAGCTTTCCAATATGAATAGTTGGTTCCATTAAATAAAGGAGGTCTATTCGTAGAATGACCTTCAGCAAAACATGAACCACTTTGTGTTGCCATAAGGATCTTTAGCCCTTGATCGTGAGATCAAATTCTAAACGAGCACTTGCTCTGATACCAATTGTTGGCCCAGATGGCAACCCAAGAGGGGGGGTGAATTGGGTTCTTTAAAAAATTAGCCCTTTTTAAAATAGTTTGCTTGAGATTAAAGAGGGCAAATGCAAGATAACTATAAAGTGCAGTGAGTAAGATAGAGATAGATAAAGAGACAATGAGACACTGCAAACACAAAAGATTTTATAGTGGTTCGGTGTATTCAACACCTACGTCCACTCCCAAGATTCACTTGGGTCCACACTATAATCTCTCTAGATTACAGCCGAGTTGTTTTCCAAGCTCACAACTCAAACTTGTTGTTTTACCGGATGCACAACGAACCCAGCTGGTTTTACTCGGGCTTACCAGCACAAAACCCTACACGTTGTTTTTCACGGGCTCACAACTAACCCAAGCTTAAACAAGCTTAACCCGAGGTAAAACTACCTCATCTAGTTCAATCTCCCAGATTGAACTAGGCAAAAATAAGATAAGTATTGTGTGTGAATACAAAGCTCCTCAATGAGCAAATATACAAATTAAGAATAATAAGGTTTAGAAAAGCCTGATTTGTAGATAGGTTGGCTTTTGATCTTTCTTCTTTTCTTCTTTTCTTCTTCTCCTTGCTGGATTGAATCAAGCCTCAGCTCCGATTCTTCGTGGTTGAAGCAGTTGAGAAGGGTTGAAAAGCAAGAAACGAATCTCCTTTCTCCAAGTTGGGAAATCTTCCAAGACTTTGATTTGAACGCTTTGGATTCCTCTTGAGCTTTTGGAGTGGAGTGGATTTGAGCTAGAAGGTTTTCCTCTCAAGATTCAAGCTCACGGATTTTTGAAATGGGATTTGTCTATCTCAGATTTTCTCTCTTTGTTTTTCAGATTTTTCGTTCTTGTTCTCCTCTCTTTTTTTGAACAATAGACTCCCCTTTTTATAGATTTCTTTTACACCTCTTTTGGAATAAAACTATTCGTTGGAGTGTACCTTGTATCAAAATATATCCGTTAGAAATGAGTAAAAATAGAAATGTTACCGTTAGAGCTGATCTGGCAACTTTGTTTTTCGTTCCAGGTGGGTTGGAGTCGACTCTAACTTTTCTGGAGTCGGCTCTAGCTCGAGGCGTTTTAAAATGATATTTCCGGAGTCATCTCTGGCTTTTCTGGGGTCGACAAGAAACTTTTCCGGAGTCGACTCTAACTTACCCGGAGTCGACTCTGGTTGGAGCCAGAAAAATTGACTTTCTGCTTCGTCTGTGAGAGTCGACTCTAACAGTCTCGGAGTCGACTCTAATGACCGTGCCAGTTCCGGAGTCGGCTCTGTGATTCTCGGAGTCGACTCTAATGTCTGCAATTCTTACCTAAACATTAGATTCGATCCAGAACTCATTGTAACTCTTGATTTTGATCTTTCAATAGTCTTATAGGCTGAAACACTAAATCAAAATCATCAGAGCCTTCAAAAATTATACTCAAATAGTTTTGTTAATCATCAAAATCATCAATTACGTAACAGAGAGCCACCAGGTACTACAACGCTCGCGTCCGTCCTAGGGCATTCCTCCCATGAGACTTGGTTCTCATGCAAGCTGACGTCTCAAAGCCCACCGAAGGGGCAAACTTTTGCCAAACTTGGAAGGACCCTACAGGGTCACCGAAGCCCTCTACTGTGGAGCATACTGGATCGAGGGACTGGACGGGCAGCCACACCCCTACACCTGAAACTCTGATAACCTCTGTCGGTACTACCAGTAATGTACACAAATATTTGAGTATAAAGTTGAGTATTTCATCCTTTCATGAGTCTGAATTACTTACACCTTTTCACCTAATAAAGATATGTTTGAGTATCTCATTTTTTCAACCAAAGCCTGATCCCGATCGCACTCAAAGCCCGAGGCCATCTCGACACCAAAGCTCGGCCTCGGTCGGCATCTAAAGCTCGAGGCTAACTCGGCACCAAAGTCCGAACCCGATCGGTACTTAAAGCTCGAGGCCAACTCAGCACCAAAGCCCATCCTCAGTCGGCACCTAAAGCCCGAGGCCAGCTCAGTACCAAAGCCCGAACCCAATCGGCACCTAAAGCTCGATGCCAGCTCGGCACCAAAGCCCAGCCTCAGTCGGCACCCAAAGCCCAAGGCCAGCTCGACACCAAAGCACAACCCCGGTCAGCACCTAAAGCCCAAGGCCAGCTCGACACCAAAGCCCAACCCCGGTCGGCACCTAAAGCTGAGGCCAGCTCGGCACCAAAGCCTGACCCCGGTCGGCACTTAAAGCCCGAGGCCAGCTCAGCACCAAAGTTTGACCCCAATCGGCACTCAAAGCCCAAGGCCAGCTCAGCACTAAAGCCCAACTCCGGTCGGCACTCAAAGCCCAAGGTCAGCTTGGTACCAAAGCCCAACCCTGATCGACACTCAAAGCTCGAGGCTTGCTCGGCACCAAAGATCAGCACTTAAAGCCTAACCCCGGTCGGCATTTAAAGCCCGAGGCTAGCTCAGCACCAAAGCCCGACCCCGATCGGCAGTTAAAGCCCAGGCCAGCTCGGCACCAAAGCCCGGCCTCGGTCGGCACCTAAAGCCCGAGGTCAGCTCAGCACCTAAAAACCGACCCCAATCGGCACTAAAACCCGGCGATAAATCGGCGCCATGGGCCTACTGCAAAATCAACACCCAAGACCAACCTCGAGTCTTCACAAAGGCTAATTTCAAAGTTAGCCTCGGCACTCGCTCCGGGATCCCCTCTGGGACTATAACTAAGCACCATCTCGAGCACACTTACGGTAAGTGAACGAGTACTCTGACCTTGCCGGGACTAATGCAACCCTATTGGGGGGTCCTACAAGTGCAAGCTGAGGGAAGAACATGCTACACAGAGCTAAGTATTCGAAGAAATTTTTCAAAAGCTTAGAAATTTTAAGAAAAGACAACAATTTTCATTACTTGTCAAATGTCTACAAAATACCGACTCAAGTCGGACTTTGATACAATGGTAACAAAAGCAAAAAGAAAAAGTACAGTAGGAGACTCTCAGGCATCGACCGGTGCAGATCCACCACCAGTTGGCTCCTCTGACTCCTCACCGTCATCGGGCTCGAGGTTGTTGAGGCTCGCAATGCCGAAGACCCTCATAGCCTTCCCCTTGCCGTCTCGAAGCCTTGGAAGTAGGCATCCACGGAGGCCTCCGCCAGCTTGTCAGCAAAGGCAATGGAGCCCCGGAAGCGTTCTATCGCCTTTACTGCCACCCCCTCCACCACTGTAGCCCTTTCCTCGGCATTTCATGCCCTCTGAAGGGCTTCGCTTGTTCGGGCGGCAGCGTCGACAACCTTGGCATCAGCATTGTAGACCCTAGCATCGGCCATTCGGGCAATCTCCTCGGCATCCTCAGTCTACCCCTCGAGCTCCTTCACCTCCTGGATCACCGTATCTAATTGGTGTCGATGAGCCCTCAGCTCAGCCTCCGTCCTCTCCAACTCTGCCTTGATAGTGCGAGCACGCCCAAAGTCGGCCGCTCCCTATCGCATGATCTCCTCGACCTCCTCCTGGAATGCCCTCAACGTCCTCTTTGCCTCCTCGGCCTCCTTTCGGGCCACCCCCAGCGCCCTCTTGGCCTCCTCGGTCTCCCCTTGGGCCATCTCCAGCATGCCCCTGGCCTTCTCAGCCCGGGCCAGGGTGGCTGAGGTCTCCTGGTGGGCGTTGTCGCTTCGGAGGGTGATGTCCCTCAAGGCTGATAGGGAGTCACCGCCTGTACAAGGAGAGCCTCCGTTGGTACACAATGAGGCAAAAAAAATGATTCATAGGGAAGAGAAGGTACTTACCCACAAATGCACCACAAAAGTATCCTAGAGGATGGTGGAGGCATCCAGCCAGCTGAACTCTACCTGGAACTCCGACAGGTAGACATCGGCCAACAGTCGCTCTGCTATGCGGCTGCAGTTCAGGAGGGAAGCCCAAGATGGGATTGCCTCGATCCTTCTCCCCCTTACAGGCTCGGCCGAGGCCAAGGATGCGGATGTTGCCCCAGGAGCTGGCGGCCCTCCTCCGTTGACCTCGCTGGTCAGGGCATCCTCTGCAGTCGCCTCGGTGGCTACCACGGCGTCTCCGCTCGTCAGCGGACCCTCTTTCAAAACTAGCATAGTTGCATAGTGGGCCAGCTCTACGCCCAGGGCGGCCGGCTCTGTGCTCGGGTGGACCGCTGCGGCCCTCAACTCCTCTAAGGGCGTGTCGACGGTTAGATCTATCGATGGTGTTGTCGGCAGGGCTGCAGGAGGGGCGACCGGCGGGGCAATCTCCTCACCCGCTTGTTGATCGTTGGAGGGGGGGAAGGGGACTTAGACTGAGACCTCTTCCTCGACCCCCCTGCTTCGTCAACGGTCCTCCGCCTCTTCATGACCGTCTTCATCAATGTGTCGGTCGGCAACCTCATATCTGCACAAGTCAGAGCCGATATTAAAAAGAGAGAGAGAGAGAGAGGGAAGAGTCTTTGTGGTTGCTCACCACTGCTCGAGATGATGCATGCGAGCCTAAGGTTATCCTCCGACAGAAGATCGTGGTAGCGGGGGACCATGGTGGTCCGCAGCTAATCAATGCCTCCTGATCCCTCAGGACCACCGATAAATTCTTGTTGGGCTCTAGGTGCGGATCCCCCAATTCGGCCTTACCCCTCGAGGTTTGCGAAGAAAAATTGGGTCTTCCACCTTTAACGGACGTAAGGAGACCCAATTTTATGGCTCGGCTGGGCCTGGGTTGGAACAACCATCAGCCCGACTACTGGCGGAGGGTATAGAAGCAGCGGAATAAGGAGACCCTACTCTCTATTGGAGCTGGCATAGCACCAGGAATGCACAGATGGTTTGAACAAAATTCGGGACCAATTGCGCGGGCACTAGGGCGTATCGGTGAAAGAGGTCAGTAATGAAGGGATGGAAGGGAAGTCGGAGGCCCCCTTGAAAAACACCTCGTACAGGGCGACTCTCCCAGGTTGAGAGAAAGTCACCCTATCATCAGGACCGGGGACGGACAGCCGGACACTACCATGAATCCTATACTAGGCCCTAAGGTTTGCTAGGTCTTGGGCGATCATGGTGGAGGCAGTCCCCTTCGTGGATTCTCCTCTAGCCCTAAGGACCTGCGGCGACCAAGCGACCCTTGATAGGGGCCCGGTCGGCGACCAGCCGCTGTGCCAAAGGAATGTGGTCCTCAAAAGAAGAAGAAGAAGAAGAAGATGAAGAGGACCATGGAGGTGTGGGGGATGGAGAGACCCGTAGTTGCGAAGAGGAAACGCGGTCCTCGGATGGAGGAGAGGAGGACCAGGAAGGTGAGGAAGCCATGAAGGGAGAGCAAGGAAAGGGTCGGGAGGACTGACCTGGACGAAGGAAGAAGGACGGCAAGAAGAATGATAAATTCCAAGGGAAGAAGACTCGGGCGAGGTTCAGGCTCGAGGAGGAAGAAGAATGTCTCGAAGATGTGAGGAGTTAGGTTTGGAGTGACCCTCCTATTATGCCTCTTTTCGAATCATCCCTCCTAGTTCGGCCGGCCATGTGCACACCCTCCATTGGAGGGGGCACCTTGGCAATCGCCCAACGTATGGGATTCGGGGTCTGCAGCCAATGATGGGACATCGATAGCATCAACACAATGATTGCAATGATAGCGATTACCTTTCCATGGGTTCCAAAAGGACTTCCCCATTTCGAGAAGGGCCCCATCAGATCCGACGTGAGGGTTGATATAGACAGTAACGTTACGATGCCCCATACTTCCGGCATTAAAGAGTCATCACTCCCGAGGACACGTGCCTATCTCCGCAACTGATAGTGCATCGGGATCAGCCATCGGGTGATTTTATGCCCCTTTCATCGGGTAGAAAATGGACCCACGCCATCTCAAGGACGAGGGGGTATCTGATATGACTGATCAAGCCACGTTAGGGCTAACGAATCAAGTAGCTAACGAAGCCTCGGCCTCGGACTTCAGGGTCCCCCTCGGCCTTAAACTCCCAGGTTCCCCTTGGCCTTGAACTCTAGGGTCCCCCTCGGCTTCAGACTCCAGGGTCCTCCTCGGTCTCGCCACCTGCAACTGCCACGTGACTCACTGACCACCTGCGACCACACGTAGCACTACCATTTACGGTGCATGCCCGACATGACCAGGTCCACCTACCATCTATGGCGCCACGCTTGATAGGGGGCTGGCAAGCAGGGCCATCCCTGACAAACTCAGAGGTGGTTGCGATCTATCCCTGTTAGCCTCGCCGCTTGTCCCCCGCCAGATAATGACATCTCAGATTCAACAACCTTCCAAAAAGGGGTAAGAGGGACCTTCGAGTAGGTATAAAAGCCTTCACTTATAACGAAAGAAGGGATCTAAACTTCAAGTGATTCGACTAAGTCTTTTAGACCATCATTCATTACTGTTTCCCAAGTTTCTCACTTGAGCTTCGGAGGGTCCCCATCGGAACAATCGGTTCCTGGGGACTTCATTGCAGGACCTCTGCTCGAGGAGGAGGTGTCTGAGGATTCTTAGAACCGTCTTCGCCGCCTCTGAAACTAACGTCCTTTTCTAACATTCAAGGAAGATGATTTGGCGACAACAAAGGTTTCTCTCCAAATAAATTTTATTCGTTAATGTATTGAATTAGATATCATCATCAACAAATTGACATGGTTTTTGTTTGGATTGGGTAGTCTCTGTGTTCTTTAAGCTAGGGTTCGGTGAAGAGGTAAGGTGGGTGAGGGGTTTACATGTTGACGTCCAAAGATGGGCATGCCAGAACTTATCAGGCCCACCCAAACCCTCTTTAAAGGAAAAGACTTTGTACACTGCCTCCAATGCAGTAAGTCCTATGAGGGCTGCACCGTTTCTTTTTATTGATCCACATACGCACGACACCCATTAAAAATTGTTAAGACAACTTTACAACATCCCAAAGGAAAAACTTACGATACCCTGGTTTTAAGCTTACGACACGATAGTTATAAAGTTAAGACACTCGTTCAGAAAGCAAAAAAAACTTACGACATCCTAGTTTTAAACTTACGACACCCTAGTTTTAAACTTAAGACACCCGTTCAGAAAAGGTATATGTACACAAATTTTAAAAAAAAAATTATTTGACGTGCATTAATACCCCGTTCAGATTTTTTTGGAATTTATGTACAAACACCTTTTCTAAATGGGTATCTTAAGTTTAAAACTATGATATCGTAAGATTAAAACTAGGGTAACGTAAGTATTTTTTGCTTTCTTAACGGGTGTCTTAGTTTTATAACTATGGTGTCGTAAATTTAAAACTAGGGTGTCGTAAGGTTTTTTTTGCTTTCTTAATGGGTGTCTTAATTTTGACGTGACGTGCATTATTACCAGCTTTTTTTTGGGAATTTATGTACAAACGACGTAGTTTTGCTTTTTTTGGAATTTGTGTAAAAACGAGTGGGTGTCGTAGTTTTATAACTACGGTATCGTAAGATTAAAAGTAGGGTGTCGTAAGTATTTTTTGCTTTCTTAATGGGTGTCTTAGTTTTATAAATACGTGTCATAAGTTTAAAACTATGGTGTCATAAGGTTTTCTTTCTTTCTTAATGGGTATTTTAATTTTGACGTGACGTGCATTAATACTAGCTTTTTTGGAATTTGTGTATAGACGAGTGGGTGTCGTAAGATTAAAACTATGGTGTCGTAAGTATTTTTTGCTTTCTTAATTGGTGTCTTAGTTTTATAATTACGGTGTCGTAAGTTTGAAACTAAGGTGTTGTAAAGTTTTTTTTTTGCTTTCTTAATGATGTCTTAATTTTGACGTGGCGTGCATTAATACCCGTTTAGTTTTTTTTTTTGAATATGTATAGATACGTTTTTTGAACAGATGTTAAGTTTAAAACTATGGTGGTTTTTTTGCTTTATGAACGGGTGTCTTTAAAAGTAGGGTGTCGTAAGTTTACTTAAGTTTAAAACTATGGTGTCGTAAGGTTTTTTTTGTTTTCTTAATGTGTGTCTTAATTTTGACGTGACGTGAATTAATACCCGTTCAGTTTTTTAAAAAATATGTATAGACAAGTTTTTTGAACAGATATCTTAAGTTTAAAACTAGGATGGTTTTTTTTGCTTTTTGAATGGATGTCTTAACTTTATAACTACGGTGTCGTAAGTTTTTCCCTTGCGATGTCGTAAAGTTGTCTTAACATTTTTTAATCGTGTCGTGCGTATGTGGATCAATAAAAAAGAATGGTGCAGTCTATATAGGACTTGCTGTATCGAAGGTGATGTACAAAGCCTTTTTTTCCTTTTTAAATGACAAACAAAATCATTATCGATGTAAATATTAGCAAGAAATCCATCCACAGGTAAAGTGCTTCAGGCCCACAAATTCAATTGCCACGTATCGGTATGTCACAACTTGCCACGGGTCCAGGCCAAGCCAAGTCGGTCTTAGATAAAAATAGAATTTAAATAAATTTCAAGTTAGGCTCAAGACCATGCTTTACTTTTAGTTTAGCCTAGCCTGAAGTCCAAATCTAACTTCTAGGTCAAAACCAAATCTTATCTCGAGCCGCAAAATTTTTTAAGACTGTCATTCATAAAATCCTAAAAAGATTCTCATGTATCTTCTACAAATATTTTAAAATTCTCATGCCATAAATTAATTATATATAAAGATTATTGTAATATATATATAATAGTTTAAGTTTTTATAATATAATATGTTATCAAAATTTTAAGTAACTTTAATTATATATTAATATAAATAATAAACAATTATTATGTTAAACTACATATGATAATTAAAAATACAAATTAATAAAAAAATTAATATATTAATAATAAAATTATTATCCTAATATTACTTTATTATTTTATATTGCATTTATTTTATAATCTAATAAATAATATGTATATTATGAATATAATATATATTTTTGTTAATATAATATATAATTATTTGATTATATTATATATTAATACCTATTATTAAAATATTATTAGATTTTGTACTATTATTATATATTATACACTATTTAAATATAATAATTTAGTATGAAAAAATGTCTTAAATATAAATAATTTTACATTTAACAATAATATGCTAATATTAAGTATCAAATACTTAAATATCATCAAGTGCATATTAAATATATAATATTTCTATTATATAATTATAATAATATATTTTAAATAATTTGTATATATATATAATATATATATATATATATATATATATATATAATATTTTCTATTGCTATGTGCTAAGTATATTTTATATAATATTATTAATAGCAATTTGTATCATATTGTAAACAAATAATATTATGTTTTATAAGTATAATAATATGATTAATTTTTATATTTTATATAGCGTATAATTATTATATTTAAAATATTTCTTTTTTTATTTCTTTTAATTTACAAGACAAAGATATTTTTAAAATTTTAATATATTTTTCAATCAACAATATATATTAATGCAAGATACCTGATATTTTATTATTGAATTACTATGCAAATTAAAGATGAATATTTTACGTACTATGGCATTTAAAATTCTTAGTCTTTTAATTTATGAAACAAACCCATCCAAATCCAATTGGGAGTCAACTCATATATCAGCTTAACCTTTTGGCCCAAACTTATTATTGAAATATTAAAATGATTTTATTTTAAAAATGATTCAAATAACTTTAAAAATAAAATAGGTGTACCCTAGCAAGACCATTTAAGAAAGCAACAGCACAAATCAACTTGTGAACTCAGAAACACCATTCTGATCCAATAGCTCTCAATGTTAGGCACAGCAATAGAATTAATAAAATTATCAGCTTTCCTTTCGTTCTGTTAGAAACCCATGAATACCTGCATCGTCCAATCGTGACGCAGCACCCTTAATCCCAATACCAATGAAGTTACAACGGAGATAATTCAAACAACAGTGGTGTTTATCAAAGGAGTCGAAGCCCTCCTATCTTTCATCCAGGTACCAACTGCTCTTCGCCTTCGGTCCTGCAGGCCCTTCCTCCCCTAACACTTCATTAGGGAGGCTCTCGATCATCTTCTTCAGGCAGTCTTGAGCTTCCCTGGTAGCAGCTTCGCCACCTTATTGATCTCCTTCGCAATGTCGTAGGTGATTTTCGGACCCCACTCCCTCTCGTACTCTAGCCATGGCGGCTCCGTGACTGCGGCCCCCAAGTATTCGGCCGCCACCACCTCGAACCTCTCCCCAGTGTCCATCCTATTCTTCCCTTTCGCAGTGTCATCTCTTATACCAATCCCCAACGCAGAATTCCCTTGCAGGACCAGTCCTGCCTTCGAATAATTAGCATGGCCATGCAACGAAGAATAGGCCACAGGCTTATTGTTCCCTCCTTCGAACTCTAGCTGCGAGGCGTCCACCCAAGTTCCAGTGTGGTGTTCTGAGAAGAAGACCCTCCATAGTTCTCCATTAAAATTGCTCACCCTCAGGGTAACATGCTCCCAATCACCCACATGCTGCCCTATCCTTCCTAACGAGAGAGATTTGATGAGCACCACCTTAGCCATTGCAGGCCCATTGAAGGGATAAAAGATCCATACAGCTACATCGGTGAAGGTCGCACCAAGCATCGGCTTGACATGGAGATAGACCTTCGAGCTTGGGATATCGCCTTTCTTAACTTTCTCTTTCTGTGCGTCGTCGACGGGAAGGTCTATCCAGTAGTTGCCATCGTTCGAGCCTCCCTGGGGGAGGTTCGAGCCAGTCGATGCGATGGGGGTGGGATTTGGGTTGCCTTTCTCGTAGAGCAGTGCGCCGTTGTCGAAGAACCAGTTCACCGAGGAGGGGAGATACTCCTCATCCGGATGGAAGTAGATCCAGGGGGAATATGCTTGCATTATGGCTTGGATTTGGCTGAGGTTGGGCATGGAATCGAAGTTGGAGTCTCTGTTCTTCAAACAAGCCATGGCGGTAGCGGCAGGAGACCCATTGGCTTGGGCTATGAACGTGCCGACCGACACGCCAAGAGCTTGGATGCCCCGACTGGCTGGCCTCAGGCCATGGACGCTGAGCCCATCCTTGTCCCATATCGATGCATCGTTCTCGCACTCGTCGGTGAGGTCAAGTCGGACGCACCGGACTTCGTCAAGGGATGGCTTTTCCGATGAGTTTGTGACGACAAGGCCGACGGCTTTATAGCCGTCGGGCGGTGTGGGTAGCCAGAAGTAGCCTTTGCCATCTTGCTTAATGCTGGGGAGGACTCGCTGCACCACAAGAGCGTGTTGTCCAGGGGCTTTGCGAGGGTCCCCCCACCGCTCGCGTCCCTTCCGACGAGGACCCAGCCGAAGAGAGGGCGGTTGTTGGGTTGGGCGTAGCAGCCTAGCATGGAGAAGCCCGCGGGGATCGGCGAAGGCTGAAGAAGGTGGCACCAGAAATGTCATCTTGGCCTCCTTCGTGGGTAGCCCACACCTTTGCGAATGTGGAGACCTGGCAGACCTCCAGGCCTCCGAGATCTATCACCCCCTTGGCAAATCCGCCACCTACAATCAAAATTCCAATCGTTTCGAATGAAGGATCGAGACAATTAATGTGAAACTAGCAATTGCAAACAAAATGCTTAGCAATTACAAGCTTGTCTTAGATTTTTTGTTTTTACCTGATGGCCAAGATGGCAGTGGAGAGGGTAGCTCGAAGGAAGACTCAACGGGCAGAATCTTTCTTCCCAATCCGGTGGTGGGGAGCTCGAGGCAGTTTCCCATTAATGTTGGGGTAGCCGTGGCTTCTTCCGAATTGCCTTCAGTCATGGAAGGATGGGCTAGAGCAAGAGACCAAGGTGGGGACCCAAGCAAATGCTCTCTTATCGATCGTTGTTGATGTTGGGCTGATAAGACTCTAATTCTTAATTCCCTTGGACTGATATATAGAAGAGAAGGTGGTTCTAACGTGCAAGGAAGTTTACTCCCAAGTCCTGCGTTGGTTGGGAGTTGATCAAAGCTATTGCTAACTCCGAGCTTTTGGTTTTCTTGCCTTCCAACTGGTTCAAGTATTTTTACCTGTGGCCATTTCTCCATGCGTTTGCTGCTTTATTATCCATGAGTTCATCCTGAGCTTCCGTATTGGATTATAGATTGAGTGATGACCAAGATGTCTCCCATGGCATAATCCTAAGGAATATCTCTTTTGGAATGGTAACAGCAAAACAATCATTTGTCTGACTAGATATATAAAGCACTAATTGTTCTTTTTTAATGGTCCTGATTAACTTAAGTGCGGACAAGAGGGCCACCAAAAGTCATCCAGCCAGTAATGGGAGATGAGATAAGAATCAATTAAAAAGTAGTTGATAATATATAATATACGTTTGCTCAAACTAAATTATTTTATACCAAATCTTTCTTCTTTCTTTGCCTCTTCTTCTTAATAAATTCGGGGCCGGGAATTCCCTGGTGCTAGCTATTTTTGCCCTGCTTTGGTTTTTCTCTATTTTGAGTTTAGTTTGATCCACTTAATTCTGGCCATTCTCTCCCATTTTGGTTATAAGATTAAGGAAAACCAAAATATGCCCACTGTAAGTACCTTCTAATTGCATGAACCACGTTGGGAATCTTGAGCTGGCCTTCACCTGAAGTTGTCTTGGATGATCGACTTCGTTGACTTCGCAATGGTATGTTGTCTCAGATGACTTTGTCTCAGCTGACTTCGTCTATAAATTCACCAATTATATGCAATATAAATGATGAATGCAAGAAGCAAGGCTTATTTAAGAGTTTACGAAGGGCTGATCCGTTCTCAATCTTCCCTCTAATATTTTATTTGGGAAGATCCATGCCACATATCTGTTAGGGTTTAGACCTTGATGAATAGCAATGGGATTCCCCGTTGAACAAGAACTAGAACTAAGGATTTCTAATCCTGTTAGGTTTAGACCTTGATGAATAGCAATGGAATTCCCCGTTCAACAAGAACTAGAACTAAGGATTTCTAATCCTGTTAGGTTTAGACCTTGATGAATAGCAATGGGATTCCCCGTTCAACAAAACTAGAACTAAGGATTTCTAATCCTGTTAGGTTTACTTCTTGAACCAGGAGGAAGATGTGGAGGAGAAAGAAAGGGCTGCCGCCCTATGATGAGAGAAGAGAAATTTTGGGAGAAAAGAATCTGTTCTCTATTCCATCCAAACCCTAGAGACTAGAGTTTAAATACATCCACGAAGTGGGCCAGGCCCAGACTCAACAAAAACTCCCATGGACTAAACCAATGAGATTAAACTAATCCCCAAGCCCGTGTACACCCGTGACTTGATTTAATCTCAACCCTTGGACTCAAACCCAGCCCAATACAAGTTAGCCCACCTGGGCCTTGATAGCACCACACCAGGCCCAACAATCTCCACCTTGGTGCTTTCAAGGCCTCAGCACGTCCACTGTGTCCATCAGCTTTAACAACGAAATACACTTTTGAAAACTGTCCCGTGGAAGAACCTTAGTCAGTGCATCTGCTGGATTTTCTTTGGTGTATACCTTCACCAGCTCCACCTCACCATCTTCCACCAGCTCTCTGATCCTGTGGTATCTGAGGTCAATGTGCTTCGTCCTGGCATGATAGACTGCATTCTGCGCAAGCATCAGAGCACTCTGGCTGTCACTATGCACCTGGACAACCTTCTGATCAAGTCCCATCTCCAGCATCAAGCCCTTCAGCCAAAGAGCTTCCTTTGCTGCCTCTGTGATACCTATGTATTCTGCCTCCGTGGTAGATAAGGCTGTGATGGGCTGCAGACATGATCTCCACGATACTGGACCACCAAACAGGCTGAACACAAAGCCTGTTGTGGATCTCCTAGTGTCCACATCTCCACCAAAGTCTGCATCCACATACCCATATAACTGCCCACGAGCCTCCTTGGATAAGTTGGATCTCTCAGCATCTTCTTGCTGTCCATAGCAAATACCAACCCCAACTGTACCTACCAAGTACCTGAAGATTCCCTTCAGTGCTCGCCAGTGCTCCCTACCAGGCTGCGCCATGAACCTGCTCACCTGGCTCACTGCATGGGCTATGTCTGGCCTACAACATACCATGGCATACATAAGGCTCCCAACACCAGAAGCATATGGTACCTTCTCCATCTCCTGAGCCTCCACCTCAGTCTGTGGTGACATGGTCTTCGATAAGGAAAAATGTGCTGCCAAAGGTAGTGCTGTCGGTTTGGCATCCTTCATCCCATATCGCTCCAGAATCTTTTTAATGTAGCCACCCTGACTCAGATGCAGCACACCCTTGGATCTATCTCTGATGATTTCCATCCCTAGGATCTTCCTGGCTGGCCCCAGATTCTTCATCTCAAACTCCCGAGACAAAGCTATCTTCAGTTCCTGTACAGCCTTCTTACTCTTGCATGCTATCAGCATGTCATCTACATACAAGAGTAAGTACATCCTAGACCCATCATCCAGAGATTTAACATACACACAAGAATCATACTCACACCTGAAAGTCCAATGCTCCTAACATAAGTGTCAAATCTCTTGTACCACTGCCTCGGCGACTGCTTCAGCCCATACAGAGATTTCTTCAGCAAACAGACTTTCCATCTGATCTTGGTTCTCTAAACCCTGGTGGCTGCTCCATGTAGATGCTCTCCTCCAAATGACCATGGAGGAATGCTGTCTTCACATCCATCTGCTCCAGCTCCAAGTCCTGAGCTGCTACAATACTCAATAATAGTCTGATGGAAGTGTGCCTGACAACTGGAGAAAATATCTCACCATAATCGATGCCTTCTTTCTGAGAGTATCCTTTGGCCACTAGTCTTGCCTTATACCTGATACCCTCTTGTTCTGAAGCTCCTTCCTTGCGCTGATAAACCCATTTACAACCAATGGGTTTCTTTCCTTGTGGCAGCTGGACCACCTGCCACGTATTATTGCTGTGAAGAGACTGCATTTCCTCTGCCATAGCATGGATCCACCTATCTCTATCCTGACTTTCCATAGCCTCCTCATAGGTGAAAGGGTCTCCATTCGCTGTCACCAGGGCATATGACAACGAATCCTCAAAGCCGTATCGAACTGGTGGTCGCACGTTCCTCCTGGGCCTTTGCTGTGCGATCCCAGTATCAGTCCCCTGTCCAGCTGCATCCTGCTGAACTCCCTGGCTTCTACCCCCTCTGTCAGTCCTCTCCACCTGAATCTCAAATCCTCCTGGTCCACTAGCAAATGGCACAACTGTATAGGAGGTTGTCTGACTAGTGTTACCGTGTTCTACCTCCTGTAGTCCCTGCTGTGCATCCATGCCACTTCTGTTCTGGAGGATTGAGCTCTCATCAAAGGTTACATCTCTGCTGATGACAACCTTCTTCTCCAAGGGGTCCCATAGCCGATACCCCTTGACTCCTCGCGGGTAGCCTAGGAACACCATCTTCTTAGACCTGGCATCCAACTTACTCCGCTCCCCAGCTCCAACATGCACATATGCTGTGCATCCAAACACCCTTAGATGGTTTAGGCTTGTCTTCCTTCCAGACCATATCTCCTCTGGAATGTCTCCATCTAACCTGGTGTGCGGTGACCGATTGACCAAGTAGCTAGCTGCATCTACTGCGTCAACCCAGAACATCTTTGGAAGCCCTGCCTGCAGCCTTAAGCATCTTGCCTTTTCCAATAGTGTTCTGTTCATCCTCTCAGCCACCCCATTCTGTTGAGGAGTTCCCATCACCGAGAAGTGCCTTCTGATGCCCCACTCCTCACAAAAAATCTGGAACTCCCTGCTGGTGTATTCCCCGCCATTATCAGACCTCAGACACTTCACACTTTTACCCTGCTCCTTCTCCACCTCAGCCTTCCAGATTTTGAACTTGGTGAAGACCTCTGATTTCTCCTTCATAAAGTAGATCCACAGCTTCCTTGAGAAATCATCTATCAGGGTCATAAAGTATCTGGCCCCATTCCTTGCAGAAACTGGGGCTGGTCCCCAGACATCTGTGTGTACTAACTCCAGGGGTTCAGCACTCCTAGCTGTGCTGACTGAGAACTGTACTCTCCTCTGCTTTCCCATCTGACAAGGCTCACAGATCTCCATATCTCCGCTACTCAAGTCTGGAAGCAGACCTCTCTTGCTCAGTTCTTTCATCCCCTTGTCTCCCATGTGGCCCAGGCGGTAATGCCACATCCTGTACACATCCCGGGGATCTTGCTCCACAGCTGCCACCTCAGATTTCACAGTCATCACAGAGCCCTCCATCTTGTATAGATTATTTTCCAGCCTCCTCCCTCTCATCACCACCATGGCTCCATTGGAGATGTTCAGAACTCCACTCCTGGCACGACTGCTGAAGCTGTATCCAGTCCGCTCCAAGTACCCCAGTGATACCAGATTCTTCTTGAGTTCTGGAACATGCTTCACACTGGTAAGAGTGCGCACCATACCATCAAACATCCTCACCCTCACTGTGCCAATACCTGCCACCTTGCAAGGGTGATTATCTCCAAGAGTCACATTCCCCTCCTCAACCTCTGTGTAAGTACTGAACCACGACCGGTTGGGAGTGTAATGATGAGAACAGGCTGAATCCAAGGTCCACATCTCTGTGCTGTGCCTGTGATCATCTGATACAACCAAGAGATCATCCTCCACCTCCTGATCTGCAACTGTACTCACAGACTCAGATCCTCCTTTTTCTCCCTTCTGATTTTTCCACTTAGGACAATTCTTCTTAAAATGTCCTACCTCTCCACACTTATAGCACTTCAGCTCTCTCTTGCCTTTCCTGGACTTTGATCGTCCTCCAGACTTACTTCTGTCCCTGCCCCTACCTCTGCCTGTCCTTTCCCCAACTGATAGACCCTCCTGGGGAACAGCTTCCTTGGTCATCTTCTCCCTCTGCTCATTCGTCCGAAGCACCGAGACAATATCTTCATAAATTAATGTCTCCTTCCCATAGAGCAGTGTTGTGACCAATGAGTCATAAGACGTGGGCATTGAACATAAAAGCAGAAGTGCTTTATCTTCTTCCTCCATCTTGACCCCAACATTCAGAAGTTCATTGCTCATCTGGTCGAATATCTGGATGTGACCCAGCACATCTCCACCTTCTGACATCCGAAGGCTGTAGAGGCGCTTCTTCAACATCAACTTGTTGCACATATTCTTCCCCATATAGAGGGTGTGCAACTTCGTCCAGAGTCCCTTCGGGGTCTTCTCCTCCAGCACTGAATAGAGGACTGAATCCGCCAGACAGCCCCTGATCATTGAACATGTCTTCTTCTCCAATGAAATCCACTGCTTGTCTGTCATCCCATCTGGCCTTTCCTCCAAAGCCAAATCTAAACCCTGCTGCACAAGGAGGTCCTCTACCCGGACTTTCCACATGGAGAAACTTCCCTTCCCATCAAACTTCTCAACCTCTATTTTTATGCTACTCCCCATGGCCAATTTCAAAAATAGCACAAAAATAAATTTTATAAAATAGAGAAGTACCTTGACGAGATTCTGTTGAAATTATTTCAACTCCTTGAAGGCCTCCAGATTACTCCTTGAACCAGGCTCTGATACCACTTGTTAGGGTTTACCTTGATGAATAGCAATGGGATTCCCCGTTGAACAAGAACTAGAACTAAGGATTTCTAATCCTGTTAGGTTTAGACCTTGATGAATAGCAATGGAATTCCCCGTTCAACAAGAACTAGAACTAAGGATTTCTAATCCTGTTAGGTTTAGACCTTGATGAATAGCAATGGGATTCCCCGTTCAACAAAAACTAGAACTAAGGATTTCTAATCCTGTTAGGTTTACTTCTTGAACCAGGAGGAAGATGGGGAGGAGAAAGAAAGGGCTGCCGCCCTATGATGAGAGAAGAGAAATTTTGGGAGAAAAGAATCTGTTCTCTATTCCATCCAAACCCTAGAGACTAGAGTTTAAATACATCCACGAAGTGGGCCAGGCCCAGACTCAACAAAAACTCCCATGGACTAAACCAATGAGATTAAACTAATCCCCAAGCCCGTGTACACCCGTGACTTGATTTAATCTCAACCCTTGGACTCAAACCCAGCCCAATACAAGTTAGCCCACCTGGGCCTTGATAGCACCACACCAGGCCCAACAATATCAACTTTAAAAGATGACAGACTAGCTTCATCCTGAACTCATGATTAAAAAGCATGCCTATAAGGAATGAACAGATCTAAGGCACGCTATGGTGGACAACTTGCAGTGGAACAAATCCACCATTGACTTCACGCAAATGCCTTCTTGTTGCATTGTTGTCTTCAATCAGCCTTGGAATAACTTATAAAAGATTATCTCTAAGATTTTAATCAAAAGATTAAGTAATTTTTTTTCCTTTTTCTAATTGACAAGGTCTAGTCTATTATCCTCAAAGGACATGTTTTATTTTTGAGATTTTTCTGCGTCCTTATAAAATGATGGCTTGCTGTAAAAGATTTAATATTCAAGGGTCTTTTGCAAGTTGAACATTGAAAAAAAAAAGTTGAACATTGAAAAAAAAGGTCTTTGGCAAGATGGACTGAGCCTTCCTCCTTGATCTTCTTGCAACCAAAGGGTTCTTAAGTAAATATATTGGGTGGATTCGCCACCCACTTTGTTTAGCCATGGTAGTTCTTCTTATAAACATATTTTCTTTATTCTTGGTAAGCATCATCCTAAAGTCATCATCTTTAATTTGCAGTAGTCTCTCTTTTCGATCCTAGCTAGATCATGTAGATTTTTGTATTATTGTAGCTCATAGATTTTTTATTTTGCTCTTTCTTCTTGTTTCTTTATATTTTTTTCGCTTTCTATGTAAATTTTTAAATATTACTAGAATCTAATAAAATAATAAAAAATCCTGACTTCTCCATTAAAAAAAAAATTCAAGACACACATACAAAAAAAAAAAAAAAAAACTTCATGAACCACTTTGAAAAGCACTTATAATTGGATTTCATTATTATTATTTCTATTTTTAACTAAGTGAAAGTCTCATTCTTACAACATACTCACTTAGCCATGGACCCTTTCTCTTTCTTTGAAAAATAATAGAATTTTACATTTCTTAATATTCAAGAATTGAACAAGGAACCTCTCTCAATAGGAAAAGACTTTGTACATCGCCCCCGGTGCAGCAAGGCCTACGTGGGTTACACCGCCTCTTCTGATTGGTCCACGTGGCTCCTACGTGGATGACCTGCCGGGCGGTATGGCTCTGCTTTGATGTTACGTTCTGAACGTGACGGTCATTTAAAGCAGTTCGCTTTTTTTTAAAATTAGCGTGCGGACGAAAATGCCCTTTCCCTCCATCCTAGCGTCATTTTACGTTGTATTTCATTTGTGCAAGAAGAACTCTCCTTATTCTCTGGTCGAAAGAAAATATTTCAGCTTCGAGGCTAGAAAACCTGGCTACTGGAGTCTTTGTACAAAAACTTCTGGGAAAATGTCATCCGCAGCACAAAGTAAAAAGTCTTTCTTCCACTTCTTTTTAAAGCTCCTTTATTACACCAACCATTTTTTCTGGTTAGAGTTAGTTAATGCGTGACCAAACCGTTTAATGCGCGGGTAACTTCCTTAGAACAAAATAGTTATGACATTCTGGGAGTCATAACTCTTTAGAGTTTACTGTTTTGTAAGCACGAATGTCATACTCTTTTAACTAGGATGTTATACCTCATGAACTGGGGTGTCGTCAGAGTGGTTCGGCCTATATTCCCCGTTATTTTCTGTCCATATAGCTCTAGTGTCGTCGTTAAAGCTATGACACCCCTGATATACTGTTAAGACACCGTAGTTACAAGCCTAGGACACCCGTGCTCCAAACGAATGCTGGAGAAAAGCCTCGCGATACCGTAGTTACAACGCTACGACACCCATGCTTATAACCTTTGCGATCTTCGTATGTTGCTTTACGGGTGTCGTAGCTTGTTCTATGGGGTGTCTTTAAATGCTATAAAGGGTGTGTCGTGCTTATAAACGACGCTGGAGAGCAGGCCCGCGACACCCCATATGGAGAACAATCCCCGCGACACCCCGCTTTAACAGTCACGTCATCGGTGTCGTCGCCTAAAAGCTAGGGTGTCGTAAGATGAGAACTGGGGTGTCGTTAACAGCCTGAGTCGGTGCTGTCGTCGTTCGCGACACCCCTGTTGAAAGCTCACGACACCCTAGCTTTAATGCGACGACACCCGTGCTTAGAACTGACCACGGCGAGAAGGCCCGCGACACCCAAGTTACTAAAATTTATTTTTATTCATAAAAAAAAGAAAAGAAAAAAAGTACATGAGCCCTCACTGGGGCTTGTCATTTGCTTCGGTCGCTGCCTCGGCGATCTGGCGCTGGAGGGACTCTACTTGCGACTCCAGCCGGCTGTTGGCCCAAAGCAGGACCTCGATCTTTCTCATTGAAATGATCATGTATTGCTCGGCCGCCCTGTTGAGTCACTCGCTGATTGCGAGCGACTCCGCAAAGACCTCTGCATCGATGGTGACCGTTGTGCGGCGGCTCCATGGGTGCCAGTAGATCGCCCCTCGCCTCTAGAAGCCATCTCAGTATCAAAAAAGTTTGGAAGATCAGCTGAAAAGTGATTAACGATGGCATTCCCCCATCCATATTTAAGGTACTCCTGGCGGGTGTTTCGATTGCCACGCGCCACCATCTCAGTGGGCGGTTCACAGGAATCGAATCGGTGAGCCCCCCCCCTCGTTGAGTTTCGAGGGATGGGGAACAGAAGAGAGTTTCGGGAAGCCAAATACCCAGTTACCGTAGTAAGTTTTACGTCGTCCCAAGAGAAAATCTCACGACACCCAAGGATGATTTGGATTTCGGCCGAAACTCCTTCGCGACACCCCACTTGAAACCTCACGACACCATAGCATCAATGCTACGACACCCGTGCTTAGAACTGACCACGGAGAGAATCCCCGTGACACCCCAGGAGAATTGGATTTCGCCGAAACTCCTTCGAGACACCCCTGTTGAAAGCTCACGACACCCTAGCTTTAAGGCGACGACACCCGTGCTTAGAACTGACCACGCGGAGAATCCCCGTGACACCCCAGGAGAATTGGATTTCGGCCGAAACTCCTTCAAGACACCCCTGTTGAAAGCTCACGACACCCTAGCTTTAAGGCGACGACACCCGTGCTTAGAGCTGTTCATGGAGAGAACCCCCGCGACACCCCTTGTCGAATTCGGCCGAAACTCCTTTGTGACACCTCAGTTGAAATCTAATGACACCCTAGCACCAATGCTACGACACCCGTGCTTAGAACTGACCGCGCGGAGAATCCCCGACACCCCAGGGAGAATTGGATTTCGGCCGAAACTCCTTCGAGACACCCCTGTTGAAAGCTCACGACACCTAGCTTTAAGGCGACGACACCCGTGCTTAGAACTGACCACGGCGAGAAGGCCGCGACACCCAAGACATGGAGGCTATCTCTGCGAGCTTCGTCATCCGATGACTCAGCAAACTATATCTACAATCATTAACATAATATTAACGATAACAAATATTAAGACATTTCAATTAAAAAATTGTCACTGCGTACCGTGAGTTTCGTGTGCTTTTATCATAACCCTCAGTATTGCAGTCGAATTCGTATATTTCATGTCCTTGCACCATCTCTTCAAGAAGTATTTATCTGGTAAACGAAATACGTCACTTTGATGAAGAACCAACAGGGCATGCCTACACAGGTACCCCTTGAACTGAAAGGATCGGCACTGGCATTGGACATCCTCAATATTTCTATCGTATGACACGATATAATCTTTGATCATCTCCTTGCCCATTCCATCGACTTCAATCCTTTCATACGACTTTACGGAATATAAACAACTGTTGCCAGCTTCCTTGATCAATTTTGTATTTGATGCAGCCATTTCAAGGATCTCATTCTGAAATTTTTTGAAAATGCTCCTTGTATACCTTCCTGCAGCTTGTCTCTCAAAAGGTGATGATGTCTTTAGGAAAGCAATCGTTTGCAACGTCCTATTATCTTCCTCATTTTCGGCCTCGTATCTTTTTTCCAAGGCATCTTCGTACTTACTTATGAACTCCGTTAGTGTTGTCTTCGAATTTATAAACCCATCGAAGAAGTGATTAATGCCCTCGCTCCTTTGTGAAGATGACATCCCTGTTCAAAATTTTGTCAACAAAAAAAAAAGCGTTTAACGCGAACATGAACCAAAGACAATGACATACAAACCTGCGAAGAATGTATCCTTTAGGTAAACTGGGACCCATTTATCCGACATTCGTAAAGGACATTGAACCAATCTATAGACTTGCATTCTTTATATTTCTCCATAACATGTGCCCACCTTTCCTCGAATGACTGTATGGTCAATGAATCATATATCGCCTCATCGAAATCAACCATAAACTTGGGATTTGCCGTGCAAATGTGGCCAATCTTTTCAGGTATCTTCTTCAATATATGCCAAAGACAAAATCGATGTCGTGTGTTAGGAAAAACTTCTTTGACAGCAGCCTCGATTGCCTTATCTTGGTCAGTTATCATGGCAATAGGTGCTTGACCACCATTTGCATCCAGCCAAGTCTGAAAAACCCATTTATATGTCTCAGTACTCTCATCAGACAACAATGCGCATCCAAGCAAGGTGGACTGTCCATGATGGTTGACCCCAACGAATGGACAAAAAGGCATTTGATATCTGTTTGTCAAGTACGTTGAGTCAAAGCTTAGAACATCACCGAAGTATGTGCATGCCAATCTTGACCTTGGATGAATCCAGAAGACAGACCTCAGATGACCATTATCATTGAGGTCTAAGGAATAGAAGAAATTGGGATTTCTGAGTTGCATTTCGGCGAAATGAATTACCATCGACTGAGCATCTCCTTCTTTCAGCTTAGACTGACGTTCGCGACAAATGAAGTTACGAGCATCCTTCTCGGTGAAATCCAATTGTCTCTGCCCCCTTTTCTCCTTGCTATGGCAGAGTATATCTGAGTCGTCGGAACATTCACGGCATGTAAATTGCTGATCTCTGCCTTCTCTGGTGTGCTGATCCTCCTATGCGACCGTAGATAACCAGTTGATGTTATGGACATCCCATGGTTATGTTCTAGAGAAACCTCATCCAATATCCACTTACCACTTGTAGCATTCAGTCTTGCTTTTATGGATGCCATACAATCAACTTTCCCAGTATCCCTATGATTCATACTCTTCTCTGATTTTCTAGATTTTCCTTGCCTCCAACACGCCAGGTGCTTGAAGCAAAGTTGTTTTTTGTTGTTGGCCCTGCTACACACTGTTGTGATTCCAAAACCAACTCGTTTCGCGTATCCATTGTAGAACGTATATACATCATCTGCTGAATTGAATTCCATCCCAGTTTGAGGAACTACAATATCATCCACTGCATTTGGAGCGACGGGTGAAGGTGCACGGCCGGGAGTGTTATCGATTTCTTTCCGATCTACAATTTCAGCATCAACTGTGAAAATATAGGCACGCAGTCATGAACAATGATATCCATAGATTTAGTTGTCAATATATGCTGACAAAGGATTAGGATTTAGGACACGAAGGTTAAAACAATACGACACCCCAGTTATCATCTCACGACACCCTAGCTTTAAGGCGACGACACCCGTGGGTTCACTGTTAATGCACGGGTGTCGTCGCCTTAAAGCTAGGGTGTCGTGAGCTTTCAACAGGGGTGTCTCCCGAAATCCAATTCTCCTGGGGTGTCGCGGGGATTCTCCGCGCGGTCAGTTCTAAGCATGGGTGTCGTCATTGGAGGGTGTCATTAGATTTCAACTGGGGTGTCACGAAGGAGTTTCGGCGAATTCGACAAGGGGTCGCGGGGGTTCTCTCCGTGATCAGCTCTAAGCACGGGTGTCGTCGCCTTAAAGCTAGGGTGTCGTGAGCTTTCAACAGGGGTCTCGAAGGAGTTTCGGTCGAAATCCAATTCTCCCTGGGTGTCGCGGGGAGTCAGTTCTAAGCATGGGTGTCGTCACCTTAAAGCTAGGGTGTCGTGAGCTTTCAACAGGGGTGTCTCGAAGGAGTTTCGCCGAAATCCAATTCTCCTGGGGTGTCACGGGGATTCTCTCCATGGTCAGTTCTAAGCACGGGTGTCGTAGCATTGATGCTATGGTGTCGTGAGGTTTCAAGTGGGGTGTCGCGAAGGAGTTTCGGCCGAAATCCAAATCATCCTTGGGTGTCGTGAGGTTTTCTCTTGGGACGACGTAAAACTTACTACGGTAACGGTATTTGGCTTCCCGAAACTCTCTTCTGTTCCCCATCCCTCGAAACTCAACGAGGGGGGGGCTCACCGATTCGATTCCTGTGAACCGCCCACTGAGATGGTGGCGCGTGGCAATCGAAACACCCGCCAGGAGTACCTTAAATATGGATGGGGGAATGCCATCGTTAATCACCTTTTCAGCTGATCTTCCAAACTTTTTTGATACTGAGATGGCTTCTAGAGGCGAGGGGCGATCTACTGGCACCCATGGAAGCCGCCGCACAACGGTCACCGTCGATGCGGAGGTCTATGCGGAGTCGCTCGCAATCAGCGAGCGACTCAACAGGGCGCCGAGCAATACATGGCTGTTTCAATGAGACAAATCGAGGTCCTGCTTCGGGCCAACAGCCGGCTGGAGTCGCAAGTAGAGTCCCTCCAGCGCCAGATCGCCGAGGCAGCGACCGAAGCAGATGTCAAGCCCCAGTGAGGGCTCATGTACTTTTTTCTTTTCTTTTTTTATGAATAAAAATAAATTTTAGTAACTTGGGTGTCGCGGGCCTTCTCGCCGTGGTCAGTTCTAAGCACGGGTGTCGTCGCATTAAAGCTAGGGTGTCGTGAGCTTTCAACAGGGGTGTCTCTAAGGAGTTTCGGCCGAAATCCAATTCTCCCTGGGGTGTCGCGGGGATTCTCCGTGCGGTCAGTTCTAAGCATGGGTGTCGTAGCATTGGTGCTAGGGTGTTATTGGATTTCAACTGGGGTGTCACGAATGAGTTTCGGCCGAATTCGACAAGGGGTGTCATGGGGGTTCTCTCCGTGATCAGCTCTAAGCACGGGTGTCGTCGCCTTAAAGCTAGGGTATCGTAAGCTTTCAACAGGGGTGTCTCGAAGGAGTTTCGGCCGGAATCCAATTCTCCTGGGGTGTCACGGGGATTCTCTCTGTGGTTAGTTCTAAGCACGGTGTCGTAGCATTGATGCTAGGGTGTCGTAAGGTTTCAAGTGGGGTGTCGCGAAGGAGTTTCGGCCGAAATCCAAATCATCCTTGGGTGTCGTGAGGTTTTCTCTTGGGACGACGTAAAACTTACTACGGTAACGGGTATTTGGCTTCCCGAAACTCTCTTCTATTCCCCATCCCTCGAAACTCAATTAGGGGGAGGGGGGGGGGTCACCGATTCGATTCCTGTGAACCGCCCACTGAGATGGTGGTGCATGGCAATCGAAACACCCGCCAGGAGTACCTAAATATGGATGGGGGAATGCCATCGTTAATCAACTTTTCAGCTGATCTTCCAAACTTTTTTGATACTGAGATGGCTTCTAGAGGCAAGGGGCGATCTACTGGCAACCATGGGAGCCGCCGCACAACGGTCACCGTCGATGTGGAGGTCTTTGCGGAGTCGCTCGCAATCAGCGAGCGACTCAACAGGGCAGCCGAGCAATACATGGTCGTTTCAATGAGAAAGATCGAGGTCCTGCTTCGGGCCAACAGCCGGCTAGAGTCGCAAGTAGAGTCCCTCCAACGCCAGATCGCCGAGGCAGCGACCGAAGCAGTTGTCAAGCCCCATGAGGGCTCATGTACTTTTTTCTTTTCTTTTGTGATGAATAAAAATAAATTTTAGTAACTTGGGTGTCGCGGGCCTTCTCGCGGTGGTCAGTTCTAAGCACGGGTGTCGTCCCCTTAAAGCTAGGGTGTCGTGAGCTTTCAACAGGGGTGTCTCGAAGGAGTTTCGGTCGAAATCCAATTCTCCCTGGGGTGTCGCGGGGATTCTCCGCGCGGTCAGTTCTAAGCACGGGTGTCGTAGCATTGGTGCTAGGGTGTCATTAGATTTCAACTGGGGTGTCACGAAGGAGTTTCGGCCGAATTCGATAAGGGGTGTCGTGGGGGTTCTCTCCATGATCAGCTCTAAACACGGGTGTCATCGCCTTAAAGCTAGGGTGTCGTGAGATTTCAACAGGGGTGTCTCAAAGGTATTTCGGCCGAAATCCAATTCTCCCTGGGGTGTCGCGGGGATTCTCCGCGCGGTCAGTTCTAAGCACGGGTGTCGTAGCATTGGTGCTAGGGTGTCATTAGATTTCAACTGGGGTGTCACGAAGGAGTTTCGGCCGAATTCGACAAGGGGTGTCGCGGGGGTTCTCTCCGTGATCAGCTCTAAGCACAGGTGTCGTCGCCTTAAAGCTAGGGTGTCGTGGCTTTCAACAGGGGTGTCTCGAAGGAGTTTCGGCCGAAATCTAATTCTCCCTGGGGTGTCGCGGGGATTCTCCGCGCGGTCAGTTCTAAGCACGGGTGTCGTCGCCTTAAAGCTAGGGTGTCGTGAGCTTTCAACAGGGGTGTCTCGAAGGAGTTTCGGCCGAAATCCAATTCTCCTGGGGTGTCACGGGGATTCTCTCCATGGTCAGTTCTAAGCACGGGTGTCGTAGCATTGATGCTATGGTGTCGTGAGGTTTCAAGTGGGGTGTCGCGAAGGAGTTTCGGCCGAAATCCAAATCATCCTTGGGTGTCGTGAGGTTTTCTCTTGGGACGACGTAAAACTTACTATGGTAACCGGGTATTTGGCTTCCCGAAACTCTCTTCTGTTCCCCATCCCTCGAAACTCAACGAGGGGGGGGGCTCACCGATTCGATTCCTGTGAACCGCCCACTGAGATGGTGGCGCATGGCAATCGAAACACCCGCCAGGAGTACCTTAAATATGGATGGGGAATACCATCGTTAATCACCTTTTCAGCTGATCTTCCAAACTTTTTTGATACTGAGATGGCTTCTAGAGGCGAGGGGCGATCTACTGGCACCCATGGAAGCCGCCGCACAACGGTCACCGTCGATGCGGAGGTCTATGCGGAGTCGCTCGCAATCAGTGAGCGACTCAACAGGGCGGCCGAGCAATACATGGCCGTTTCAATGAGACAAATCGAGGTCCTGCTTCGGGCCAACAGCCGGCTGGAGTCGCAAGTAGAGTCCCTCCAGCGCCAGATCGCCGAGCAGCGACCGAAGCAGATGTCAAGCCCCAGTGAGGGCTCATGTACTTTTTTCTTTTCTTTTTTATGAATAAAAATAAATTTTAGTAACTTGGGTGTCGCGGGCCTTCTCGCCGTGGTCAGTTCTAAGCACGGGTGTCGTCGCATTAAAGCTAGGGTGTCGTGAGCTTTCAACAGGGGTGTCGTGAACGACGACAGCACCGACTCAGGCTGTTAACGACACCCCAGTTCTCATCTTAACACCCTAGCTTTTAGGCGACGACACCGATGACGTGACTGTTAAAGCGGGGTGTCGCGGGGATTGTTCTCCATACGGGGTGTCGCGGGCCTGCTCTCCAGCGTCGTTTATAAGCACGACACACCCTTTATAGCATTTAAAGACACCCCATAGAACAAGCTACGACACCCCGTAAAGCAACATACGAAGATCGCAAAGGTTATAAGCATGGGTGTCGTAGCGTTGTAACTACGGTATCGCGAGGCTTTTCTCCAGCATTCGTTTGGAGCACGGGTGTCCTAGGCTTGTAACTACGGTGTCTTAACAGTATATCAGGGGTGTCATAGCTTTAACGACGACACTAGAGCTATATGGACAGAAATAACGGGGAATATAGGCCGAACCACTCTGACGACACCCCAGTTCATGAGGTATAACATCCTAGTTAAAAGAGTATGACATTCGTGCTTACAAAACAGTAAACTCTAAAGAGTTATGACTCCCAGAATGTCATAACTATTTTGTTCTAAGGAAGTTACCTGCGCATTAAACGGTTTGGTCACGCATTAACTAACTCTAACCAGAAAAAATGGTTGGTGTAATAAAGGAGCTTTAGAAAGAAGTGGAAGAAAGACTTTTTACTTTGTGCTGCGATGACATTTCCTCAGAAGTTTTTGTACAAAGACTCCAGTAGCCAGTTTTTCAGCCTCGAAGCTGAAATATTTTCTTTCGACCGGGGAAGAAGGAGAGTTCTTCTTGCACAGATGAAATACAACGTAAAATGGCGCTAGGATGGAGGGAAAGGGCATTTTCGTTCGTACGCTAATTTTAAAAAAAAGCGAACTGCTTTAAATGGCCGTCACGTTCAGAACGTAACATCAAAGCAGAGCCATACCGCCCGACAGGTCATCCACGTAGGAGCCACGTGGACCAATCAGAAGAGACGGTGCAGCCCACGTAGGCCTTGCTGCATTGGAGGCGGTGTACAAAGTCTTTTCCCTCTCAATAATTGCAGCCTGAAGCCCCACTAACGACCATGAACAAATTCTTCTTGGTGTTCAAGAATTGTTTGTACATGGAACCTCTCTGGCAATCGAAGCCCCATTGATGCTAAGGAAAGTAACCATGAACAAATTAAATCCATAACTCGCTAGAGAGAGATCTTTAAAAATTCACCACTTCAATCGAAGCCCCAAGCAGAATTACTTATTAATTAATCTTTAGCCGATTGATCACGATCTCTCTTGAAAGAATTCTACGTAGGTCTTTTTTTTTTTCCTTCTCTTTTTGATTTTAGGACCATGCATTAGATATCAATATGCCCTGCTTATTTTTACTTGACAAAAAGAAATAGATTAGTATAAATATTATTGAAATTTATATTTATATTTTAAACAAATATGAATATAAACAGAATATTGACTGTAAAACATGCATACGGAGGTAAATCAGGTAATTAAATCTTATGAACAATGAATCGTAGAAGTTAAATTAAGTTAGAGATTTGATAATGTTGTTGTTTATTTCTCTTAAAATCCATACTGAATAGAATTACAAATAGTATGGGATGTTCAACTATAGGTTAGGAAATTGTTTATCTTTAGCTATATTAGTTTTTCTATACATACAAATATAAATATTAGTTGGATCATTTTTGTATCTACATTTAAATGGATGCAGATAATAGATATTATTGAGCCCATGTTCTCCTTAATTGCATAATCTACTTAAGATTACAAGTGGGCTCAGATGGGCTCATGGCCTATCAGGCCAGCTTGATTTTTGGTTGGTCTACAAACTAAGCCCAAGTTAATTCATTTCAAGGAAAAGACTAGCTGCACCGAAGGATGGTGCAGCAAGCACACATCGGGCATGCGAATTGGTCGCGCACCTATGCCGCTATATGTGCCAAGGCCCAATGGGTCTTGTCACGCACTACATGCATGGCGGCACACATGCGAGGTCAATCATGCGCCTGATGCGTGCTTGCTACACCGCCCTCCGATGCCACAAGTGTTTTCCTTCATTCCAAATTTAGACTTAAGATTTGGATCATTATTTGGTTCAATTCAAATCCAGGCCAAACTTTGAGCTCAAAAAAGATTCGGATTACTAATCCTTAATTAGGTTTGAATTCAACCTATCCAAATTTGGATTTTAAAATTTATGCCATATTCCACTTTTTTATTATAAGAATAGCTTCTTATTCCATTGTATATATGTACTACTTAGAGAGTCAATAAATTTGATACCTTTTATCGTCAGGGGTCTTTTTAGGAAAAAGGAATCCTTAAGTGCCAACCCATCTTTGGCTTGATCCCTTGTTTCATGCGATGGGGGATCAAATGGACGCTTGTAGCCTACCAACCGCAGGAATGGCTGGATAATTAAAGCACCACATGGCATCCATGGGCTGTGAAACTTGGAAAAAGAAAACCTCACAAATTTATCCGTATCTCCAAATTTTATTGGGCCCTCACTCGGACTAACATGAGTTGTTTACATTAATTAATCAACCAAATGTAGTTCATATAGCCATGAATATATTAAGATGGTCAAGAATATATAACCACCACAATCCATTAGATTTGTTTACAAAGTTCAATAAAAAGATTTAAGATCATGTCTTTAATTTATTCTTTACTTCTAAATTCAGAGCTTTTGCGATAGTTTCATCAATGTTACCTACCAAATAGAAGGCCAGCTTGAAAAGACCTTTAATTCTTAAAAGGATCAATTGAAACCTCCTTATTATTTCTACAAGACAAACATATTTCTCTAAAGAAGCAATAAATATTTCTGCTATCAAGAAGGATTATAATAAGAAGCGTGCACATGCTACATTTAAACGATCTTTTTTTGGATAATTAGTCTAACCCAAGGATAGCTAATACATTTTGCCAGGATAGGGTCGTCCAAGTAAATTTATATACGAGATATCAAATTAGATATCTCGTCAAGATTATATAGGGATATATTCTCCAAATCTTTCATTGAAGTACCAAAGTTAGTGCTAAGCCCTCACCAACGAAATAAAAAATTGCATTGAAAATCTTGGGTTTTACCATTCTAATCAATATAAATCAATAAATTCTTAGATACTGAGTCATTGAATTGTACAATACTGTTGATGCCCGATCATTTTGAGCTGGCATCCTTAAGCATCAACCGTTTCTTCATAGAAATATCGGGACCCTTCCTTTGTCTTTAAAGCCTGCAAGAAGTTCCACGGCCGGGTATTCTGACGGGAACCCTCCGACGCTCAAGTAAGTGCTCTGCCGTGAGCTCGAGAAAACTCGAAAGAGAAAGAGGGAGAGGCTCAGAATGAGCATGTTGAGTTTTTTAAGTTACCTGGTAGAAGGTCCCTCTTACTCCTTTTATTTATCTTTGGACTTTGTCTTTTGCCTAAGAGGCTTAGATCTTTGACATACAGTGGAAATGAGTCACGTGGGGCCTCATAATGGACCATGACTTTTGGGGCTTATCTGATCTGAGTGGTTGGGGGTGTCATGATGATTGATGACTTTTGGTAGATAAAATGTCAGGATTAATATATATGATACCTGAGGTGCTACCACCTATCGAAGCTTTTATGAAGATACTTCTTCTTAGTGGTATGTCAGAGTTACAAGCGCTGTCCTATCAAAAATGGATGGTGCCAGTCTGTTGTCTATCATGTACGCTTTCCTGTGCGTGCACGGCTTTTATGAAGATGCTTCTTCTTAGTGGCATGTCAGAGTTACATGCGTTGTCCCATCAGAAGTGGGTGGTGCGAGTCTGTTGTCTATCCTGTACACTTCCTTGTGCGGACAATGGTGGAGCTAGGTATGTGGGCTCCATGCAAGCAGGTTCTTGTGCTCATAATGCTCCTCGCTTGTGGGGAGTCGGGTTGTTCTAGAGTGGGATAGCTAGGAGCCATCGAAGATGGAAGCTGGAAAGGGTGGTCGAGGACCTCCGTGAAATGGGGAGTCGGAAACTCCTCGTCCTCGTTTCTCTACGCCATCTTTTATCATGAATCAAAAAGGGAGTCAACGTGGCAGCCATAAATGCATGTGGCCTTTATAAGACCATAAATGCCCTTGCACATAAATGCAATAGGGAGCCATCGTCGTGGTGGCATTTGGAGTCTGAAACCGAAGCCGCTTAGAAAGGCGGCCTAAGAAGGTGAGGAAAGGCCGCCTACTTCCTCGCTGTCTTCCTCAGTGACTTGATATTGAATGCTCCATTCCATTAAATGCTCTCCAAAAAATGCCTTGGACTTATAAATGTCTCGGCACATAAATGCCGCTTAGAATTGCGGTTGAGAAGGTCGTCGAGGAAGAGGCCGCCTAGGATGGCTGCTCAGAAAGGGGGGAAAAGGCTGCCTAGGATTGCCGCCTAAGATTGCCGCTGAGAAAGGTCGTTGGGGAAAAGGCTGCTTAGGATTTCTGCCTAAGAAAGGGCCGTCTAGGATTGTCGTTGCCACCTAGGATTGCCGTCTAAGAAGAAAGGCCGCTTAGGATTTTCTTCCGTGTCTACACCATTAAATGCTCTAGCCCATTAAATGCTCCCCAAGTCATTGCATTGCTGTTGAAAAGGCCATCGAAGTCGCCTAGGATTTCCTTTGTGTATGTACCATTAAAGGTTCCAGTCCATTAAATGCTTCCCAAGTCATTGTCGCCTAGGATTGCTATTGAGAAGGCAGTTGAGGAAGAGGCCGATGGCACGCTTAGGATTTCTTTGTGTCTGTACCATTAAAGGCTCTAGCCCATTAAATGCTCCCTAGGTCATTGCCGCTTAGGATTGCTATTGAGAAGGCCGTGGAGGAAGAGGCCATTTAGGATTTCCTTTGTGTCTGCACCATTAAAGGCTCCAGCCCATTAAATGCTCCTCAGGTCATTGCTGCCTAGGATTGCTGTTGAGAAGGTCGTGAGGAAGAGGCCGCCTAGGATGGCCGTTGCCACCTAGGATTTCCTTTGTGTCTGCACCATTAAAGGCTCCAGCCCATTAAATGTTCCCCAGGTCATTGTCGAATAGGATTGCTGTTGAGAAGGCCGTCGAGGAAGAGGCCGCATAGGATGACCGTTGCCACCTAGGGAGAGAGGGAGGCCGTTGTGAGGAGGCCACCTAGAGAGAGAGAGGCCACTGTGAGGGGCCGCCTAGAGAGAGAGAGGCCGCTCTAAGGGGGCCACCTAGAGAGAGGGAGGCCGCGCTGAGGGGGCCGCCTAGAGAGAGAGGGAGGTCGCGCTGAGGGGGCCGCCTAGAGAGAGAGGGAGGTCGCTATGAGGGGGCCAGTTAGAGAGAGAGGGAGGCCACTCTAAGGGGGCCAGTTAGAGAGAGAGGGAGGCCGCTCTGAGGGGGCTGCCTAGAGAGAGAGAGGGAGGTCGTTCTGAGGGGGCCACCTAGAGAGAGAGGGAGGCTGCGCTGAGGGAGCCACCTAGAGAGAGAGGGAGGATGCTCTGAGGGGGCCGCCTAGAGAGAGAGGGAGGCCGCGTTGAGGGGGCCGCCTAGAGAGAGAGGGAGGCCGCTCTAAGAGGGTTGCCTAGAGAGAAAGGGAGGCCGCTCTGAGAGGGCCACCTAGAGAGAGAGAGAGGGAGGCCGCTCTGAGGGGGCCGCCTAGAGAGAGGGAGGCCGCTCTAAGGGGGCCACCTAGAGAGAGAGTGAGGCTGCACTAAGGGGGCCGCCTAGAGAGAGAGGGAGGCCATTATGAGGGGGCTGCCTAGAGAGAGAGGAAGGCCGCTCTGAGAGGGCCACCTAGAGAGATAGGGATATTGTGTTTGATTTTTTTATTTGAGAAGACCATTTCAAGAACAAACTGTCGTCGCTGCCCATGGGCCTGTTAACTGGTCCATTAGATGCCCCCTACACTCCTTGAGCTTGTAGGTCCTCTGCACTAGCCATGCTGAAGGAGTGTAAAAAATTTTTAAGTAACGTTAGGGGTAAGTTTATTACCTTGTGCTTTCCATTTAAAGCAGCGTATGCCCAATTTTTGGGGGGATGCTCGTCAACTAGTTGGCAAGGCAAAAATAGAGCTGATGGAGCTGCACTAACACCGCTGAAGATGAGAGATAGAGCTGCTAAGGCTGTAATAATGCCGCTGAGGCTGAGAGATAGGGCTGCTAAGGCTGTAATAATGCCACTGAGGCTGAGAGATAGAGCTGCTAAGGCTGTAATAATGCCGCTGAGGCTGAGAGATAGAGTTGCTAAGACTGTAATAATGCCGCTGAGGCTAATAAAGCCGACAAGGCTAAGTGATAGAGCCGCTAAGGCTGTAATAGTGCCGCTGAGGCTGATAGATAGAGCTGGTGCCGATCCCAGAGGTGTTTGGTGCTGAGCTGGCCTCGGGCTTAAATGCTGATGTGATGTCAGTCTTAGGTACCGAGCTGGCCTCGGGCTTTGGTGCCGAGCTGACCTCGAGCTTTGGTGCCGGCATGAAGTCGGGCTTAGGTGCCGAGCTGGCCTCAGGCTTTGGTGCCGACACGAAGTCGGGCTTAAGTGTCGAGCTGGCCTCGGGCTTTGGTGCCGAGCTGGCCTCGGGCTTTGGTGCCGACATGAAGTCGGGCTTAAGTTCGGGGCCACCGAGACCACAGGATTTGAACCACCTCGAAGGTTTCTCGCACCGATCCGAAGGTATCCTTTTGAAAACTGCCACGGAGGTTTCTCGCGCCGGCCCGGGAGTTTGACTCGGGGCCGCCTAGAACACAAGACTTGAACCTCCGGAGGTTTCTCGCACTGGTCCGAGGTGTATGTATTCTTTTGAAAACTGCCACGAGGGTTTCTCGTGTCGGCCCGGGAGTTTGACTCGGGGCCACCTAGAACACAAGACTTGAACCTTCGAAGGTTTCTCGCGCCGGTCCAGAGTGTCTGTGTCTTTTGGGCCGCTGAGGTCCTTTTGAAAACTGCCATGAGGGTTTCTCGCACCGGCTGGGAGTTTGACTCGAGGCCGCCTAGAACACAAGACTTGAACCTCCGGAGGTTTCTCGCGCCGGTCCGGGGTGTCTGTGTCTTTTGGGCCGCTGAGGTCCTTTTGAAAACTGCCACGGGGTTTCTCGCACCGGCCAGGGAGTTTTTTAAGAAGTTGAATAAAAGAAACTTTTTCTTAGGGTGCAGTGTACTTATCTTTCGTAGCTTTTTGCCCTTGCGCAGTATTTTTCCTTTAAAGAGATTGTCACCCTCAGTGTTGAAGTCTGAGAGCAGCTGGAACCAAATCCGCAGGAGGGCTTGGGCTCGGTTTGGCTCTTGGGTGCAATAGACAGGAAGAGAGAGAGATAGAGAGGGCTTTGGTGGATCAAAGCCTTTTGTCCTCATCTTTCACCTTGCATTAATTGCATTAACACTTTGGCTTACTCTGATGCTGAGAGAGAGAGACGGAGAGGGCTTTGGTGGCTCATTAATGCTTGAGGTGATTGGCCATGGACAATGTCCCAAGTTTGCCCTTTTTGGAAATTATTCGGCCACCTCTAGCTGATTATTAAGCCTTTTGATTGAGCTACTTCGGCCTCCTGTGTTGTTCATCCAGATGCCCCCTCATCTCATGATTAAGGTCCTCCCCAGATGGCTCAGAAGATAGAGCAGAAGGCAGGAGACCACAGTCTCTTGGAAGCTTCGCAGTGGCGGTGCTTAGGTGAAGCTTAATGGTGATAAGCTTCTCTATGAGGAGATTTCCCGTGAGTGAATCGTTGGCCAACTGGTGCAACTATCATGGGTGATGTGAGAGGCTTGGGTTGCTGCTGAGTGGTCAATGAGCGTTGCCTCTGCAGCTTATGAACAGATGCATTCAAGGCTTGAACTTGTTGGTTGAGGATGGCCAGTTAGTTGAGTAGAGCAGCTGAGTTTGGTGGTGAGGGAGGAGCAGAAAGAGTGGTCCTTCGCTGCTCAGCGCGATGTGGATGCCCCCCGGCATGATTGACGAAGACTTCCGGCATGCGCATCACCACCATGGCTATCTTAGAGGGGACAAAGACTTATAGCTCGGGGAGACAGAGCTTTCTTTCCTTTAGTGCGTCCCCCTTCCTAGCGCGCCAATCTATTGATGCACGATCACTTTGAGCTGGCATCCTTGAGCATCGGCCATTCCTCCATAGAAATATCGGGGCCCTTCCTTTGTCTTTAAAGACTGCAAGAAGTCCCACGGCCGGGTATTCCGGTGGGGACCCTCTGATGCTCAAGTTAGTTGTTGACCCAATTGAGGATTTTGATGATTAACAAAACTATTTGAGTATAACATTTGATGTTACTAATGATTTTGATTAAGTTTTTCAGATTATAAGTCTATTTGATGATCAAAATTAAGAGGCAAATCAAGTTCTGGTTTGAATCTAATGTCAAGGTAAGATTGCAGACATTAGAGTCGACACATGGAATCACAGAGCCGACTCCGAAAAATGGCACAAACTTAGAGTCGACTCCGGGACTGTGAGAGCCGACTCTATCAGAAATAACAGAACGATGGATTTTCAGGCCACGACTTAGAGTCAACTCCCAGACTGTTAGAGTCGACTCCAGAAGAATTTTGTGTCGACCCCAGAAAAGTCAGAGACGATTCCAGATCGAGCGGATTAAATAATTTCGAGTTAGAGCCGACTCCAGAAAAGTTAGAGCCGACTCTAGAATGTCAGACACGGCTCCAAAACTGTCAGAATGACTCTAAACTTTATCTTTATCTATTTTAATCCCAATGGCTATTGTTATTTATGGATCTAATCCTTTTTACACTTGCTTCTAATGGATAGTTTCACATTATTTGTGGATTAATTGGATCTATAAGAAGAGGGTTGATTGCATCCCAAAAAGAAGAGAAGAAAAAACAAGAGAGAGGCAAAAAGAAAAGAATAGAGAAAATCTTTGAGATCTATCAGAAAAGAAAAGAGAAAAAACCTATAAGGAAAGATCATACTCATTCCCCAAAAGAAGAGAAAGAGATTCCAAGCCTTTGCTGTTCTATTTAGAAGAAATCTCAAGAGAAGGAAGAAGCCCTAGTTTTTCTGATCTTCTGAGTCTCAAGAGCATCATTCAAAGGAAGATCCATTCAAAGGAAGAGAAGGAAGAAGCCACCAAGATCTGCAAATCAGGCTTTGGTTCCTAATCTCTTATTATTATTTCATTATTGTATATTTGCTCATTGAAGGAGCAGTTTGTTTTTGTAAAATCAAATACTATTTGCTGGGTCAATCTGGTGATTGATTCAGTTGAGGCTGTTAGCCTTATGCAAGCATTAGCTTGTGGTTTTAGGTTTTGTGCTGGTGAGCCTTGAAAACCAGTTGGGTTCATTGTGCACCCGGAAAAATAACAAGTTTGAGTTGTGAGCTTGCAAAATAACTCTGCTGTAATCAGTTTGATTATAGTGTGGACCCAAGAGGTACTTGGGAGTGGACGTAGGTGTAGGTACACCGAACCACTATAAAATCTCGTGTATTTGCCGTGATTGTATCTTTATCTTCAACTCTCTATTTATAGTTGCTTAGTTTTAAACTTGTGAATCTAAGTTTTTATTTCCGCTGGGGGTTATCTTTCAAAAGAGTTTAAATTTTTGAAAAATCCAATTCACCCCCCCTCTTGGGTTGCTATCTAGACCAACATTAGTGCTCTGGGCAACAGCCGTGAGTTCGAGAAAACTCGAAAGAGAAAGAGGGAGAGGCTCAGAATGAGCGTGTTGAGTTTTTTAAGTTACCTGATCGGAGGTCCCTCTTACCCCTTTTATTTATCTTTGGACTTTGTCTTTTGCTTGAGAGGCTTGGATCTTTGTCATATAGTGGAAATGAGTCACGTGGGGCCTCATGATGGACCATGACTTTTGGGGCTTATCTGATCTGAGTGGTTGGGGGTGTCATGATGATTGAGGACTTTTGGTAGATAAAATGTCAGGATTAATATCTGTGAGACCTGAGGTGTTGCCACCTGTCGAAGCTTTTATAAAGATACTTCTTCTTAGTGGTATGTCAGAGTTACAGGTGTTGTCCCGTTAGAAGTGGGTGGTGCCAGTCTGTTGTCTATCCTGTACGCTTTCCTATGCGTGCATGGCTTTTATGAAGATGCTTCTTCTTAGTGGCATGTCAGAGTTACAGGCGTTATCCCGTCAGAAGTGAGTGGTGCCAGTCTGTTGTCTATCCTTTACACTTCCCTGTGCGTGTACGGATAATGGTGGAGCTAGGTATGTGGGCTCTACACAAGCAGGTTTTTGTGCTCATAATCCTCCTCATTTGTTGGGAGTCGGGTTGCCGTGGTCTAAAGTGGGATAGCTAGGAGTCGTCGAAGATGGAAGCTGGAAAAGGTGGTCGAGGACCTCCGTGAGATGGGGAGTCAGAAACTCCTCGTCCTAGCTTCTTTACGCCATCTTTCATCATGCATGAGACAAAAAAGGGAGTCAATATGGCAGCTATAAATGCATATGGCCTTTATAAGACCATAAATGCCTTGGCACATAAATGCAATAGGAGCCATCATCGTGGTGGCATTGGGAGTCTGAGGAAAAGGCCACCTAAGACTTTCTCACTGTCTTCCTCTTCTCGTGGTTCCATTCCATTAAATGCTCTCTAATAAATGCCTTAGACCTATAAATGCCTCAGCACATAAATACCGTTTAGAATTGCCGTTAAGAAGGCCATCGAGGAAGAGGCCGCCTAGGATGGCCACCTAGGATTGCTACAAGAAGAAAGGCCGCCTAGGATTTCCTTCCGTGTCTACACCATTAAATGCTCCAGCCCGTTAAATGCTCTTCAAGTCATTGCGGCCTAGGATTGCTGTTGAGAAGGTTGAGGAAGAGGCCATTGATGTTAGGCGTGCAACTTGGGTCGGGTTCAACCCGAACCCAGCCCGCCCAACCCGATTTATAGCAGTGTTTAAACTCATGTTTGCCCAACCCGAACCCGAAAGACCCGAGTTTAACCCGGCCCGATTTGCAATTGATCCGGGTTAAGGTTGACCACAACCCGAACCCGAGGGTTACCCGAACGGGGGTAACTTTTCGGCACCAAATTTTTGGGGATATTGAAGGCGCCAATCGAATCGGACGAGATGGCCAACTTAAGGGCGAAAAGGGCAAGGTCGTCGGTCACATACAGGAAAAAGGACAAACATAAATGCGGACCTTCCGTACATTTCGTTTCACTTTTAGCCTCCTTCTCTTCTTTGTTTATGGCACATCCTCCTCTTTTTTATTTCAAGTAAGATTTTTTTTAATACAATGTTAAAGCTCCGAGTCCAGCTTATGCGTTTGGCAAGGAATTTTTGTTTTCGTCTTTGGGATCCATAATTCGGTGTTTATTTACTTTGAAAAAAATATTTTATTTTATTTTTCTCATCAACCCGAATTCCAACCCGAAACTCAACCCGAACCCGATTTTTAAAAATAGGGTTAGGGTTGAGGTTTTACAAATAGGGTTAGGGTTAGGGTTGATATTTTACAAATAGGGTTAGGGTTAGGGTTGAGGAAAACCCGAGTTTCATGAGCCCGAGTTGCTCCCCGAATTGCTGTTGAGAAGGCCGTCGAGGAAGAGGCCGCCTAGGATTTCCTTTGTGTCTATACCATTAAAGGCTCCATCCCATTAAATGCTCCCCATGTCATTGCCACCTAGGATTGCTCTTGAGAAGGCCGTCGAGGAAGAGGCCACCTACAATGGCCGTTGCCGCCTAGGATTTCCTTTGTGTCTGCACCATTAAAGGCTCCAACCCATCAAATGCTCCCCAGGTCATTGCCGCCTAGGATTGCTATTGAGAAGGCCATCGAGGAAGAGGCCGCCTAGGATGGCCGTTGCCACCTAGGATTTCCTTTGTGTCTGCACCATTAAATGCTCCAACCCATTAAATGCTCCCCAGGTCATTGCGGATTGCTGTTGAGAAGGCCGTCGATGAAGAGGCCGCCTAGGATGGCCGTTGCCGCCTAGGATTTCCTTTGTGTCTGCATAATTAAAGGCTCCAGCCCATTAAATGCTCCCCAAGTTATTGCCGCTTAGGATTGTTGTTGAGAAGGCCATCCTAGGATGGCCGTTGCCGCCTAGGGAGAGAGGGAGGCCGCTGTGAGAGGGCCGCCTAGAGAGAGAGGGAGGCCGCTTTGAGAGGGCTGCCTAGAGAGAGAGAGGGAGGCCGCTCTGAGGGGGCCGCCTAAAGAAAGAGGGAGGCCGCTCTGAGAGAGAGGGAGGCCGCTCTGAGGGGGCCGCCTAGAGAGAGACCGCTCTGAGGGGGCCGCCTAGAGAGAGGGAGGGAGGCCGCGCTGAGGGGGTCGCTTAGAGAGAGAGGGAGGCCGCTCTGAGGGGGCCACCTAGAGAGAGAGAGGGAGGCCGCTCTGAGGGAACCGTCTAGAGAGAGATAGAGGCCGCTATGAGGGGGCCACCTAGAGAGAGAGGGAGGCCGCTCTGAGGGGGCCGCCTAGAGAGAGAAGGAGGCCGTTATGAGGGAGCCACCTAGAGAGAGAGAGGGAGGCCGCTCTGAGAGGGCCACCTAGAGAGAGATGGAGGTCGCTCTGAAGGGGCCACCTAGAGAGAGAGGGAGGCCACTCTGAGAGGGCCGCCTAGAGAGAGGGATATTGCGATTGATTTTTTGATTTGAGAAGACCGTTTCAAGAACAAACTACCGTCGCTGCCCATGGGCCTGTTAACTGGTCCATCAAATACCACCATGACAAATGGTATTTTTTAGATCACTATTTCCTTGACTAGTCATTTCAATCAATAAATTTCAACACTAATTCCTCAAACATAATTGCTAGTCGTGGATTTACCATGCTAGTTTAGATTTCAGAATCTAGATTGTATATATTATTGAGATTTTAGAAAGCATCAAATCTTATCAAATTTTTTTGACATTCTATTTGAGTTGAGATAAGCTAAGAGCTTAATTATCTTGGCCTCAAGATTGATATCTCTACTTTTAAAAGTCTTGATTGATGGGGCCATGAGATCTTTAGATTTTACTTAACATGTTGTTTGCCAAATATAAGGGTTTAGTAGATCATAGAGTTGGCAAACAAGTAATTATAAACCCAAAGAACATTTTGTGCTCACATAACTAGCTCTTTGAAGCATTTTTCAATCTTAAATAATGCCACATTCTTCTGAGACATGGAGAATTAATTCTTTTGTTGGATTATTTTTCAATCTGTAAAAGGGGAAAACAAATCAGTTTTACTTGGACATTTAACCCTCTATAGAAATAAAGTATTAGACATCCATTTAATTCTCAGGCCTTATAAATCTTTCATCTTCTCTCTTCCCTTTCTGCACTTGCAACACCTATTCTTGGTGGAATAAATGATGTAGAGTATGATCAAGTTTTCTCACAAAATTTTATTTGAGCTGACCTCAATTGTCACACCCCTCTGCATAATAATGACAGTTTCTCTGGGGTTTCATTTCATCAATGGTGCATCTAAAAAGCTAGACTGCCCAATTATTGAGTATTTGAATCTCTCTCTCTCTCTCTCTAAAATAATAATGATAAAACATTATGCAAACCTTTTGCATAGTCTAATTTATCCTTAGAGACTAATAAGGACTTCCCCTCAACTAAAATGAAATGGAGGGATGATTTCTGACAACCTACTTCAATTATGGTATCCATTCCATGCTTTATTAATTCTTTTTTTAAATCAAAGAGCATAAACTTCAAGGAAGTTGGTATTAGATTGGAATTGGGCTGGGCTAGGTTGGCTCACAGCCTAGCCTGAGCCCAGCTTGATTTTTTCTGGACTTGGTGTTAGGTTTAGACTTGAAAATTTTTTAGAATTCAAATCAAGCCCAAATTGAACACAAGCTCAAGTTCGGTCCGAAGCATAATTAGGCTAAGAAAAAGTCTTTATACATAGCCCTCGGTGCAGCATGGCCTGCACCGAGCGCGATGATTCACCCCACACTGGTCCACACTAGGAGGCCCAACTATGAGTCCCGCATCGCTGACGCCATGAGTAGGCTATGCTACACCGGGGCAGTGTACCAAGACTTTTCCTTAGACGAACCCCGAGCAATCCATTTGAACCAAAAATTATGCTAATGAATATACTTTTTAGTTTTTTAATATTTATGTGAAAACAAATAATATTTAAAATGATTGCATTGATTGTTTAAAAGAAATTGTTATAACATAAAGTGCTACTCTTACATAGTTGATATGAAATTTAATATAAAATTTAAAAAGACCACTATATTTTAAGGTTTTGGAATTGAATTTGAGAGTAATTTAGACTTAATTAAGATCTAAGGCTTTGGATCTCCTTTGTTTTTCGGTCAGGCTAAATAATAGGTTAAGCCTGATCTAAATTTTTTTTATACTTTAACTTTAAGCTCACACCTGATCTAAAGTCGGCCTGGCCCAATGAGCCACAAGTTAGCTTAAATCCACTTCTAGCCCTCAAGATTCTCCACGATAGCTAGCATTTGATGACATATTAGCTAAATATTTCTAGTAGATTTATTATGACACGAAACATGCTTTAGTTTTAAACTTTTGTAAAAATGATTTTTATACAAGATATTGGTATTAGTATCTTTTTTTAAAAAAAAAAATAAAATATGGTAGGCTTCTTTTTTTTATTATATCCTAATCAAACATAATTATTTTCAATTTTAAGCACAATAAACCTACAACTTTCTTTTAGAAACAGCAAAGTGTCATTGATAAAAAAAAAAAAAATATACTTCCCGAATGAATGTTAGGTTGCAAGTATTTTTTGATTGTAAAATAAAGGAGATAATTTGCTCAATTATTTATTAAAATTATATTTATATATATATATATGCAAGAAGAGAGATTAGGATGTAGAGGGATCATCCATCAAGATCTTCTAATCAAGGATAGAAGAGTTCAATGAGTTTCCCCTACCATTCCAAAAGATGTAAAACCTCCAGATTTAGAAGAAAATAATATCTTATGAGAGATCACTTAAAGAGAAGAGGATTTAGAGGTAAAAGTTTTAGTATTCCTCTCTTTCCATGAGTACCATCATGAAGAAGGGATCAGTTGGTGAATGGAGGATATGTCTTTTCCACTAGAAAGTCCACATGTAATGCAAGTTTCAAGTTTGGGAAAGGATGTTAAATATGTTACACAACAAGGATCACCGCTTCTAAGTGAAGGGATAGGTTAGGAAAATATCGGAAGCAATCTCAAAGGGGGTTAAAGCAAAAGAAACATCTTAACTCCTCATCCTTTCTTTGCAAGCACGTGACCTATATTAAGTTTATTGTAAAATGCCATCTAGGCATTTTTTTTTAAGAGATAACATCTTTTCAAATAGTTCTATGATATAGCTAAAAAGAACCACTATGATTTAGGAATCTATAAAAAGAGCTAACCAAATATGAGCCTTTACTTGAGAGCTTTCATAGTAGGGTGTCATCAATCCTTGAAGGCTAGTTAGGAGAAAGAAGGGCTTCAAGGTCTAGAAGTTGCTGATGTTCTATATTGGGATGATGCAACTTGATAGATCATTTACTCATTTTCTGATTCTAAAGACTAACACTGATAAATTATTTCTGATTGAGCTATCATACAACTCAAGGAAGAGGTTGCAGAGTGGAGTCAAACTTCTTCATGAATCTTCCCAAAATATGATGCTTTTCCCACTATTGAACTTAAAAGAAGTGCAATTCTATAAGCCTTTGAGATTTTGATTAATTCCTTTCCAAATAGAAAAAAATGAGCAAGACACATTTCTGATTCTGATGCTCATTTTTTTTTCTAGAATAATATGCCTGATTTACAAGATTTTTTAGGGAACAGAAAAATCCATTGAGATCAATTTCCATACCCATTTGGCTAGGAAAGCTTTGTTGAAAGTAGGCCAATCTTTAACTCTAAAGCTACCCTTTTTTGAATTTGCAAACTATCTCCCAATTCACCATATAATTGAAACCGAAGGACTTTCTTTATGGATTAGTTCAGTGTTAACACTATCGGTCATATACAATGAAAGAAACAAATTTTAAACTTTTTAAAATTTACTAAATAGGTTTTAAATCATATTTAAAACCTATTTACTTAGTAATGGCATGATCGAAGTTCATATCTAATATGACAATAAATTTAAACATAAATTTTTACCTTGTCAAGTTGAAATCTGCAACTGAAATTCACCTTGCTAGATCATCAAGTCTGAACTAGAGCCATTCACACGTTTGGCCTCATGCAGATATCCACGTAGGGGAAGACTTCTCAAAATGGATGGAACACCGGATGCTAGTACCTTGTAGATATTTTTGGTGAAGATAGTGCAGCAAGCACTTTGCCGAATTGGCCTGCACAAAGGTTATAGCAGCTTGTCTACTTTATCTTCTTATGCCTGATCTCCTTAACATGAACTTCTCTCTTATTTCTACCTAACTATGTATAATTTAGGATAGTAGAATAGAAGAAATAGAGACTTCTCTAAGCCTAATTTGAAAGTGAATTCGGTGGATGAATGGGCTATGGTGTGTAGAACTACTTAAATTAGCCAAGACCCCTCCCTATTTATAGATTAGAGGGAGGAGCAAAAAAGGCCTAGTTGCAAACCACTAGGGGACTCTTCATTCATATTAAATTAATGGGAGGAAGGACAAATAAAATAAATAATATTCTATTAGCAAAAAAGGCCAGTCCACTAGGGGACTCTTCATTCAAAGTCAAATTCGAATTCAATTCAAGTTGGATCTGAGTCCAAACTGAATCTCATCACATGAGACTCATACTCAAGTTCTACTTGAGTCTTGGATAACTCAAATCAAAACTAAATGTATTTGGTCAAATCTGATTTGACATTCAAAGAAGATAGAAAATAATTTGATCTCATCAAATTGGGTTAGAAGTGATATTGTTAGGCCTAATTGCAAACCATTAGCAACTCATCTTTAAGGAACTCGATCCAAAATACTAATCAAATTAATGCAAAGATCAAAGTGAGGAGTTTAGCCCCTATTGCCTATGACCCCATAGGTTTCAACCTATTTGGTAGTAAGAATAATCCCTAATCAATATTAGGGTTACATCGAAACACCTTTCGGTGGGTCGAAACTATTTCGACTCAACTCATAACTTGGAATCGACAATCCTAATCAATTCCAATGAGCTTCTCACAATCTATCAGTAACACCTAGCAGTATGTAATGACAAGCCAGTAAGTTAAAAAAAGAATGTAGAATGTAGTTATCGTGTAGTATAGTCCTTCTATCAAGAGTTTCAACAGGGTGTTAGGTTAAGGATAACTTATCAAACCCTAAGTATGGGTCATATGAAATATTTATTTGACTCGAGTTCAACTTGTGACTCTAATGAAAACTTATTTTCATTATCACTGCCGTGACCACATATCCATGAACTCAACCTCTTAAATAGCATAGGACTACTCCCTATCTATTAGGATTGATAGATTCCTCATGAATACTTCTTAATTCTACATTAGGACCACTGCAGCCATTATACATAACAAAGTCCTTAATGTCTAAGAGGATCAAGGTAATATGCAATCAAACTACAATAACCTTAGTGTAAGTAACCGAAGTACTATAGGTCAAAGACCACTTGCACTACTGCATTACCAAGAAGTCACTGACAAGTGAGTAGTCATTCTACTAACTTCTTGTATGGTCATGCTCGGTACCGATGTAAAACATCTACTAGCATTTTCACCTTGGTTTCTCATATCTCATTCAAGAGACTCGTATTAAGGTGATCCATGCTCCAATCTGATCGGATCAATCACTATCCTAGTGAATTGATTGATTGGGAGTGTTTTAGAAGTTACTTTATTATGACATGTATCTCAAATTTTCAACTCTTGAAAATACATGTCATTGTTTATCAATCCAAGGACAATACATGACATTTCAACTCTACTTTTTCAACTCATATAAGCCTTTTTCCAACTACATGAGGTCGGCTACATGAATCTGTTTCCTTCACTCTGCTCTATTCAGGACTAAATCGACATTCAAATTATAAATAATTATATCTTTTTTAATTATTTTTGTTCATATAGTTTAGATCTACCTCCACCTCTATCCTTACCATGGATTGATAAAAATCACTCTTTTTAATTGAACATGACACATCAATATGTATGAAAAATGCCCAATTTAATTAATATGGAGATGATCATGTACAATAAAAGTTTTGCAACAAAATACAATGTGTATGCTAATAATTAACTTTTCAAGGTACTCATCTAACAGAAACTGCCGATACTTTCTTTTTCTTTTTAAAAGAAGGTTCTCCTTGTATGGTCTATCATCTTACTAACCTATTTTTGCAAACAAAAAATAAACATGAAGTATAAAAGCAAAGAACATAAGGAACTAGATTAACCAAAATAAGCCAGCCTCCTATCTATTAAAATTTACTTTTCTAAGAGGCTAATCTGACTTGAATTCTTTCTGAAAGAGGAATTCATGCTGGTTTAAAAAACTTCCGATCATGAAGAGGTAAATCAAGGTAAGTGAATGGAAGGGCTTCTTTCTTACAATTGAGCAAGGATGAGATACAATTCTCTTTAGCTTCTATAGTATTTAGCCTAACAACAAAGTTCTTTTAAAAATCTACTTTTAAGCCTGAGTTCTTGCTCAAAACCCAATAAAATAGCTTTGAGAGTCATCAAGGGGGACCTTTTAACGCTAAAGACAATGATATGAATTACAAAGTATAAACTAGATAAGCCTTTGAAGCACAGATAGAGCCCTATCCTTCAATATGATTTAGAGAGGAAGCCTTTTTCAACACTATGTTTAAGATAAAAAGGGATGGGAAGAGAGGGTCATCCTATTTGAGCCTTTTCCTATATTTGATCATCTATTATAGGTTGCCATTAATTAAAGGAGTATAGAAAAAGAAGAAAGGAGCATTCGGATTTAATTAATTCATCTTGATGGGAACCCTCTCGCCATCATTAGTGAAATTAGAGAGTCTCAATTGATGCAAAGCATTATACTATGTGCTATCATGGAGTCTTTGGGGGTCTAAAAGATTAGCATGTGCATGTCGTGGGATAATAAAAAATATTAATTTAGCATTGGCGTGAGGTTTGAAGTTTTGCACATGGTTTTTTTCTTTTGCAAAAAAAAATATAAAAAAGAAAGATTTTATACATAGCTTTAACTAACTTATTAGTCATTATAAATTATTAAGTAACAATAAATATTATCAAAGACAACCCATTTCGTAATAGCGAAAGCGATTTGTTAAAGTCAAAAAAAAACCCATAGGAGATTCAAAAGGTATTTGATTAAACTTTTAGGTCAATTTTCCGTAAGTTCTACTTAAAATCTTTTAAAAAAAGCTTTTGGCAAAAAAAATCAACATCAAACTTTTGCTAAAAAGCACTTTCCTTATCTCATGCAGTAGCTATTCTAATAGGACTTAAGTATTTATTTCCATTTAAAGTTCATATTTGTCACCATTAATCTTTTCCTTTTGATGTTCACAATCAATTATGGAGTGCAATTAAAATTTTTTAAAATTTAGTAAATTTTGGCCATCCATTAACAATATAAAATATAAGGTGAAAGGATAATATCTATCTGGATTTATTTTATCATCTAAATTTATCAAAGCTATAGATATGGATAATGAATATAAGTAGATAATTATGTGATCAATATCTAAATATCTTGACCAACCTGTAATCTTACAGGGCTCTCATGACTTTTTTTTTATTAAATGATCATATTAATTTAGTATTAAGTTAATTTATTTTCTATTTAATGATATCTTTAATTTGATGGTTATAAATTTACTTTTCAATTTATATTAATTCTTATATCTAAAATTTTAAGATCCCATTTATATGTATATCTATTTAAAGCAAATATAGATATGAATTTTATATACAACATTTGGATCTGTATTCACTAAACAAATAAACTTGAAGCAATAATATAAAAAATAGAAATCCATTTGGCTGGATTCTTAGTAGCATTGCAGCTCAAATATGCATTCCTTCCTTTTTAAAATTTTAATTTTTCTATAGAATGTTCAATCAATTATAGAACATAATAAAGATTCCACAAAATGACCAAGCTTATCCTTACTATCAAATATCAACCTAATATTACTCTTCCAAAAATTTGCATGAATTTTATGGATAATATGCTAAAGGCCACTGTTGACGTCGGGTCACCTTCCTTGAACACCAGGAAACGGAGCCCTCATCGCCGGACTCCTGCAAGAAAAGTTTCGGAGACCGAATGTTCCGATAGGTCAAATCAATCACCCGGGAATAAATAAGAGTTAGCTAGCAGAAGAAAGCTAGAGAGTTAGGGTTCAAAATCCTTACCTCGTTGTAAGTGTGAGCTTTTATACCTATCCCAAGATCTCCCTCCCTCATGCTTTTAGAAGATTCATGATTTGAGATACTGTTGTCCGATAACGAACAAAAAGGCAAGGTTGATAGTGACGGGTCGTGGGCATGTCAGAGGTGTCCTGCCTCATTCGCCACCTGCCCATACGGTATTATGCATGTCGAGAGGCTATGGTTGCACCAAGCGCGCACCGTTATGAAGTATGGCCATATGCAGCCGCGGGTGAGCGGTGGATCATACTCCATAACGAGACATGGCCATACATGGTTACAAGCAAGTGGTGGACCACATGCCATAACGGGGTATGGCCATGCACTGTTAAGGGTGCGTGGCGGGCCATATGTCTTAATAGGCATGGTGATGCACTGTAGCAGGCGAGTGGTGGGCCACATGGGCGTGCCAGGTGGCTCGTAGCTATAAGTTGCTGGTCCCAAGGGCCAGATCATGACGGATTCCCAAGGCCGAGGCTGAAGCTCGGGGCTGAAGGAGGCCGAAGCGGGCTTGGAGGTTGAATGATGCCCGGAGGTTGAATGGTGCCCCGGAGGCCGAAGCGGGCCTTGGAGGTTAAATGATGCCTCGGAGGCTGAAGCGGGCCTTGGAGGTTGAATGATGCGACACCATCAGTCTCCTTTACCGTTAACCCTGATGGTGCTGGATCAGCCATATCAGATGCCCCCTCGCTTCTGAGACAGAGCGGGTCCACCTTGGTGAAGCAAAGGGGTGTCACCTCTCAAGTGGCTAATCCCCGTCCATTGCCAACTACCCCCGGACACGTGTCTCTGGATGCTGTGATAACTTAGCGCGGGCGACTTGGGAGATGTGAAGGGGCAGTCACTATTGTCCGTCTGATCTGCCACGATCGCCCTCGAGGCGAGGTTGTCCTTTTGAAATTCGTGAAAAGCGGCCGCCATCATTGCCATTATGGCATTGACGTCAGTGGTGTCCCATCATTGGCCGGAGGCGGTTTGTTCCACGCGCCGGACGCCTGCCGAGGCGGCCCAGCCTATAGCAAGAGTTCACATGGCTAGCAAATCGAGGCGGGACGATTTGAAACTTGACAAAATCCGGGCGAGGCTAAATACTCGTCACTTTGCTCCAGTTATCTTCTTCCTCTAGTCCTCTGCTTCCTCTGCAACCTGAGAATTGCCCCCCACCATTTCTTTCTCCAGGTTAGCCTTCTGTCCTTTCCAATCCTTCCTTCTTCTTTCCCAAACTTTTGTCATGGCCTCCTCGCCATCTTGGACTTCTTCTGCTCCCTCCGACAACCGTATTTCTCCCTTGAGGCTTCGTGCCTCTCCATCTCCTTCTTCTTATGGTCCTCCGATCCGGAGGACCGTCTTCCCTTGTCCCAACGACCGGCTGTTGACAGGGCTCCTGCAAGAGGACACTTAGCGGTGATTGGCCGGGCCCCAGCGAGGAGGTGTCGGGCAGCGGCTGGCACCTCCATGAGGGCGGGGGTGGAATCCCTGACGGGGACCGCCTCCACAATAACGGGCCCAGACTTAGCAAAAATTAGGGCCCGCTACCAGGTACCCCGAGATGTCTCGTCTTCCTTCCGACCCCGATGACAGGGTGGTCTCCTCCTGGCCCGGCAAGTGGCCGTTTATGAAATATCCCTTAAGTTAGGGCTTCGTCTACCCTTTCACCCTTTTTTTATCAACCTTTTAGACTATTATTCTTAACTCCTACTCAGTTGGTCTCGAACTCCCTTCGGACCATTTGTGCCTTTCTTATCCTTTGTCACCACCTCTAAATCACCCCCCGACTCTCCCTCTTTCGCTGTTTTTACACCCTTAGACAACAGATGGGTTGGTGGTTGTTCCAGCCCGACCCGTCGCGTCCTCAAGTTGCTTCTTCCCTCCTCGGTCAAGGGATGAAAATTCCGTTTCTTTTTTATTGACCTTGATCAAGTCAAGTCCCGATGGGGGATCCTGACCTTCGACCCAACATGAACTCCACGGTCCTCCCAGGAGATACAGAAGCGCTGGGGCAACTGTTGACTGCCGACATCCCCAGATACAACTTGCTTCTGTCGAAGCATAACCTCAGGCTGGCGGGCCTCACCATGCATAACGGTGAGTAATAGACGCCCCAGCACTTAGCCAAATTGCCCTTTCCTCCTCCTTCTTCTCCTCTCTTCTTCTTTTTTTTTTTTTCTGACTCTGACTGATGTTGTGCAACAATGAAGCCTCTGACCTCCATGGTCAGGAAGGCCGTGGTCAAGAGGATGAGGGCCCGGGACGGCCCGAGAGAGGGGCAGTAGGCGCTCGCCCCGAAGCGTCTTACTGTGAGGATATCTCCACCGGTCGAGCAGTGTGAGTCTCCACCATTCTCGGAGGTGGATCTGATGGCTGATACCCCGCCATAGGGGGCGAGGGCCAAAGGGGCGACGACGGAGGAGCCGGCGATGGTGGAGCTAGCGGCGATGGAGCCCCAGGCTCCCCACAAACCAACCTCGGCTAAAGCAGATAGGAGTTGGGGGGAAGGGCCGTCAGAGGCGGTGAGTCCACCCCCGAATAGATACCGACAGCAGCCCACCGCGTGCCAAGCCGGAGCACGTCGGAAACACCGAGGGGAGCAGGGCTGGGCCGACCCCTCGTGGGTTCTCCTTAATAAACGATGGGCACCGGGCCGAACAACTCATGTCCCACGTCGTTCAGCCCGACATTCAGGAGGAGCTCCGGAATCTTGGAGTGAATAGGTTCTTCCGGAAGGTCTTCTGAGCCCTCATCCGAGTAAGTAGCTTTTCATTTGCCCTTGATTTAGAGTTCTCAAACAATTTGCATAGCTGACACCTTGAGCGCAGGTGACCAACTCCTTTGTGCTTGCTCGGGAGGCCATCGGCAAGGGGGAAGCTATCACCCACTAGGTCCAACAGGATGCCGAGGACGCCCAGGCCCAGGCCGAGGCTGCGGAGAAGGCTTTGGAATTGGTAAGGGCCAAGTGCGCCGACAAAATAAAGGAGGCTGAGAGTAGAGCCAAGGCCGAGGCCAATCGACGGCGAGCGGCGCTCAACCAGCTAATAGAGGCCGAGGGCGCGATTGAGGCCCGAAACCTCCATATAGCCGACTTGAACTCGGCCATTCAGGAGGCCAAGGATCGGGTGAAGTGGGCTGAGAAGAGGTGAATGCCAAGGAGGCCGAGAGGGCGGCGGCAGCCTCTCTGGCTGCGGAGAAGGAGGCCCAAGCCGCTGAGGTGGAGGCAGCCGCCGAGGCCAAGGCTGTTGTGGTCGTGGAGAGTTCAAGGCATCAGAGCACTTCACCCACGAGCTAGTTGAGGCCAATGCGGATTTCTACGTCCAGGGGCTTGACGATACCAAGGAAAAGGTAGCCCGAGTTTTGAACCTCCCCCACGTCATGGACATCGAGCCGGACCAGGAGTCTGATGAGGCCTCAGATGGCGAGCCCACGGACGGACCTTGATCTTGTATTTCTTTTACTTTACCCCTTTTTTTTTATCAAGTCCGACTAGGTCGGCATTTTGTAGACACTTCAATAATGAAACTGTTTTTACCCAATAACATCTCATTTCCGAGCCCTTGGGTCATCACGTGGGACCCCTAGGGACTTCATCGGCACCGAGGGGCAGCTTCTCCCACTCACGAGTGGCTTAGCCATGTAGGACAAACCCCCGGGAGAGTCAAGTGGGCTTCGGGGAAGGGATGCCTCGGAGGCTGAAGCAGGCCTCGGAGAGGGGATGCCTCGAGCTGAAGCGGGCCGCGTCTGCCCCAAGGATTCGGACCTCTGGGGATCGATGGAGCATCGAATCTTCGAGGTACATCGGGTCTTTGATGCCAATGGTACATTGGGCTTTTTGTCAAGAGCCGATGGTACATCGGTCTGCCAGTGGTACAGTGGGCTTTCCATGCCGAGTCTAGCCTTAGGCTTTTTGAATTCGATGGTACATCAGGTCTTCGTTGCCAATGGTACATTGGGCATTTTGAATCCGATGGTACATCAATCTTCGTTGCCAATGATACATTGGGCATTTTGAATCGATGGTATATCGGTCTACCAGTGGTACACTGGGCTTTTTATGAGAGCCGATGGTACATTGGTCTGCTAGTGGTACACTAAGCTTTCTATGCCGAGTCTGGCCTCGAGCTTTTTGAATCCGATGGTACATCGGGTCTTCGTTGCCAATGGTACATTGGGCTTTTTGAATCCGATGGTACATCGGTCTTCATTGTCAATGGTACATTGGGCTTTTTGAATTCGATGGTACATCGTCTAACAGTGGTACACTGCTTTTTGTCGAGAGCCGATGGTACATCAATCTGCCAGTAGTACACTGGATTTCCATGCCGAGTCTGGCCTCAGGCTTTTGAATCCGATGGTACATCGGGTCTTCGTTGCCAATGGTACATTGGGCTTTTTGAATCCGATGCTACATCGGTCTTCGTTGCTAATGGTACATTGGGCTTTTTGAATCCGATGGTACATCGGTCTGTCAGTGGTACACTGGGCTTTCCATGCTGAGTCTGGCCTCGGCTTTTTGAATCTGATGGTACATCGGGTCTTCATTGCCAATGGTATATTGGCTTTTTGAATCCGATGGTACATCGGTCTTCATTGCCAATGGTACATTGGGCTTTTTGAATCTGATGGTACATTGGTCTTCGTTGCCAATGGTACATTGGGCTTTTTGAATCCGATGGTACATCGGTCTGCCAGTGGTACATTGGGCTTTTTGTCGAGAGCCGATGGTACATCGGTCTGCTAATGGTACACTGGGCTTTCCATGCCGAGTCTGGCCTTGGGCCTTTTGAATCCGATGGTACATCGGGTCTTCGTTGCCAATGGTACATTGGGCTATTTGAATCTGATGATACATTGGTCTGCCAGTGGTACATTGGGCTTTCCATGCCGAGTCTGGTCTCGGGCTTTTTGAATCCGATGGTATATCGGGTTTTCGTTGCCAATGGTACATTGGGCTTTTTGTTGAGAAGCTGAGATGCTTAAACCTCTGTTTATTAGTTTCAAGTGCGGGCGAGAGCCCCAAGGGAATACAATCGTGAAATTTCATGTAAAGAAAGAGTGCTCTACTGATCATACTAACGGAGGTTGTCGGCGTTCCATGTCCGCGGGAGCGGCTTTCCGTCCAGCTCTTCTATTTTGTATGCTCCGTGGCGGAGTGCCTCGGTGATCCGGTAGGGTCCTTTCCAGTTCGGTGCTAGCTTACCCCCTTCCGTCGGTTTTGAGATTTCGGCTCGACGAAGGATGAGGTCCCCCCGGTAAGAAGGTCCTTAGGCGGACGCGAGCGTTGTAATATCTAGCCGCTCGCTATCGATAGGCTGCCATTTGGAGTCGTGCTCGGTCCCGTACCTCTTCCACCAGGTCGAGGTTGGCCCGCAACTGGTTCGGGTTGTCTTCCTCCTGTAGGCTTCCACTCTAGGGCTCGGGGCACCGATCTCTACAAGAATGACTGCTTCGGATCCGAAGACGAGGCTGAAGGGAGTCTCTCTGGTGGGGGCCTGTGGCGTTGTGTGGTAGGTCCATAGCACATTGTGGAGCTTCTCCACCCACCGTCCTTTGCAGTCATCTAGCCGGGATCTCAGTCCTTGGAGAATGATGCGGTTAGTCACCTCAGCCGCTCTGTCGATCTGAGGATGCCCTACGGAGGTGAACCACTGATGGATGCCAAGCTCGGTGCAGAATCCTCGGAAGGGTGCGTTGTCGAACTGCCGGCCGCTGTCGGTGACCAGAGTATGCGGTAGCCCGAACCGGCATATTATAGACTTCCAGAAGAAAGTCCTCACCTTGCCCTCGGTGATCTTGGCAAGCGCCTTAGCCTCGATTCATTTGGTGAAGTGGTCGACAGCCACCAGTAGGAACTTACGCTGGCCGGAGGCAGGAGGGAATAGCCCAAGATGTCCATCCCCCACTGAGCGAAGGGCCAAGGTGCCGCCAGAGGGGTCAGCTGAGATGTCGGCTGCCGCTGGATGTTGGCATGGCGCTGGCAGCTATCACACTTCTTGACAAGTTTGGCGCGTCCTTCCTCATGGTCAGCCAATAATACCCCTGCCACAGGGCCTTGTACGCCAGGGCTCTGCCCCCCAGATGACTCCCGTATATGCCTTCATGATTTCTCGCAAGATATAGTCAGCTTCAACAGGCCCGACGCACTTGAGGACCGGGTATGAGAATGATCTTCGGTAGAGCTTCCCGTCCATCATTAGGAACTTCGGGGCCCGTCGCCTGAGCAGTCCGGCCTTAGCCGGGTCTTTAAGGAGGGTGTCGTTAGTGAGATATCGGACATAAGTGTCCATCCAGAAAGGCTCCTGCTCGACTGGCATTGCCTCCTCCACTGCCACTTCAATGCTTGGGACTTGCAGGTGCTTCATGTACATCCTTCCCAAGGTCCCGTCGGCCGAAGTGGCCAAGCGGGACAACGCATCAGCCCTGGCATTCTCCACCCGAAGAATGTAGCTGACATGGAAATATGCAAATCGAGAGGCTTGAGACCGCACTTTGCTCAGGTAGTGGGACATGGTCAGGTCTCTAGCTCATACTCCCCAGCGACCTGCTCGAAAACAAGCTGGGAGTCCGTGAAGGCCCTCAGACGCTCCGCACGAGCTCCTTGGCTAGCTTCATCCCTGCCAGCAAGGCTTTATACTCTGCTTGGTTGTTGGTGGATGGGAACAAAAACCGGAGGGCATACTCTACCACCTCCCCCTCGGGACTCGCAAGAATAAGTCCGACTCCACTACCTTGAGAATTTACCACTCCATCCACATGAAGGATCCAGTCTTCCTTCCCCACTCCCTCGACCGCAGGGGACTCCAAGTGCGTTTCCGAGCGTAATTCCTCCGGATGCTCCTCTGCCCAAGTGCACTCGACCAGAAAGTCAGCTAACACCTGGGACTTTATGGCGGGCCTTGGCCGAATGGATAAATCAAACTCCCCCAACTTGATGGCCCATTTGGCCAGCCGACTGAGGTGTCAGGACGGGACAAGATAGTCCGAAGTGGTTGATCCATGAGCACCACGATCGGATGAGCTTGGAAGTAGGGTCGGAAGCGCTGGGCTGAGATCACCAGGGAAAGATGATCTTTTCGGTCTTAGATATCTCGTCTCGGCGTTGTGAAGCACTTTACTGGTGTAGTAGACTGGCTACTGCACCCCATCGTATCCATGCGGACAAGCACGGAGCTGACGGCCTCGGGGAAAGCTGCTAGATACAAAAAGAGTTCCTTCCCGCTCCTCGGCTTAGATAGCAGTGGAGGAGTAGATAGAAATTTTTTCAGCTCCTCGAAGGCTTCCTGACACTCCTTTGTCTACTCGAAGCTATTGACTTTGCGCAGCACCTTAAAAAGGGCAGGCATCTTTCCGCCGACCTTGACATGAAGCGACTCAAGGCTGCCACCCTCCAGTCAGACGCTGCACCTCCCTCTTGTTAGCTGGGGCCTCATATCCAAGATGGCTCGGATTTTATTGGGTTGGCTTCAATTCCTCGCTGCGTAACCATGAAGCCCAGGAACTTGCCCGCCGCAACTCCGAAGGCGCACTTGCAGGGGTTTAACCTCATCTGGTACTGGCGCAGGTTGGCAAGGTTTCCGCAAGGTCAGTAACATGGTCCACGGTGTGGGTACTCTTGGTCAGCATGTCGTCCATGAACACCTCCATGTTGCGCTTGATCTGGTCTTGAAAACTTTGTTCATCAACCTTTGGTAGGTGGCCCCTGCATTCTTCAACCCGAACGACATCACCTTGTAGCAGTATATCCCCTTCTTGGTGACAAAGGAGGTCGCCTCTTCATCAGCTAGGTCCATCATGATTTGATTATACCCCGAGAAGGCATCCATGAAGCTGAGAGTCTCGTGGCCGGACGTGGCATCTACCAGCTGGTCGATCCGAGGTAGCGGAAGCTGTCTTGGGGCATGCTTTATTGAGGTCGGTGAAGTCTACACACATCCTCCAGCTCCCATTGGCCTTACGGACCATCACGACATTCGCCAGCCAATCGGGGTAATGCACCTCGCGAACGTGTCCAATCGCCGTCAGCTTGCGCACCTCCTCTTCTATGGCCTTTGTCTGTCTGAAGCAAAGCTCCTCTTCTTCTGCCGAACGGATCAGCACCCGGCCTGATATTGAGTTGGTAGGTAATCACTTCCTCCAGAATGCCTGGCATGTCGGATGCTGACCAGGCGAAGATATCGGCATTGGCTCGTAGGAAAGAAAGGAGTTGGCTGCGAGCCTCCTCTGGAAGCAGAGCCCCTATTTGAATGGTCTGCGCCGGGTCCTCCCCCAGGAGGAAGGACAGCAGATGCTCGGCCGGCTCTCTCCTCCTCTCTGAGTCTCAAGAATCTAGCGCTTCTGGTGCAGGTGTGGGCGTCGCCCCCTGAGGGCTAGGGGCCATGTGGCAGCACAGTGGCGGTGGGTTCTGCTCCCTCCGCATCTCCCCGACCCCTTCGCTAGTTGGGAATCTCACCAGGAGCCTTTTGGTGGAGATTATGGCATCCAAGAGATTAAGCCCGGGCCTTCCGAGTATGGCATTGTAGGCGAGAGGCACTCGGACTACCAGGAAGCTCATGAAGACCGTACTTTAGCGTGGGACCGTGCCAGCCATGACAGGAAGAGTGATCTCCCCCTCGACCTTCACGAAATCTCCGTGAATCCCATCAGGGGTGTGGTGACAGGCCGAAGCAGGTCGGGTAACAGATTCATGCGAACAAAAGCATCATAATTCAAAACATCCATCGAGCTCCCATTATCAACCAGAATTCTTTTTACAGGGTGCTTAGCTATCGTCATAGACACAACGACGCTATCATCATTTTTATTGACCACCCCCTCTAGGTCCCTTTTAGAAAAAGGGACTACAGAATCTAACTCTCCCTCCCCCCTTGGCCTCTTGGATGGGCCGCCTGCCCCCCAGGAAATCATCGTCACCGTCCTCTCGGTTGGAGCATTGTCGATCATCGATGGGGAGGCGCTGATGGGCCAGGAGCTCCCGGGTTATTCCTCTAGACGAATTTTCCCAGGTGGCCATGCTGGATAAGGTCCCCATCGCCTTCTTCAGCAGGCGACAGTCGTTAGTGTCGTGGCCATGATCCCGATGGTAGCGGCAGTAGAGGTTCTTGTTGCGGGGATCTTGGGTTCATTGGAGAAGGGCGCTGAAGATAGGGCTCGCCCTCGATCTCGAGCAGGATGTGCGATATCGGGGCGAGCAGAGGAGTGTAAGGCCCGTCTCTCGGTGTAGGAGCTCGGGGACGGTTGTCTGGTCAGCGAGGAGGCTCGGGCCTCCTGGGGCGAGCTTCAGCATGCTCTGGTCAGGCCGGCTTCTTGGTGGTGCTTCCGCTAGCCTCGCGCCGGGAGGAGTAAGCTCGTCAGCGCGGATGTACTTCTAGGCCCGGCTCAGGAGCTCGGCGTAGGAGCCGGGTGGCTTCTTGTGAGGGAGTACACAAAGAGGGAGGGGCAAAGCCCTCGCTTTAATGCTAGGATGGCCACGGAGTCCTCAATGTTGTAGACCTCCAGGGCTGCCTCCTTGAACCGAGCGACGTAGTCCCGCAGGGACTCGCCACTCTTCTGCTGGACGAAGAAGAGACTGTCTGCCACCCTTGAAATCTTCCGACAGGCATCAAAATGGGCCAGAAAGGCCCTCTTCAGCTGGCGGAAGGAGTCGATACTCCGCGGCGGCAAGCAAGAGTACCAAGCTTGAGCATCTTTCTTCAAGGTGGCGGGGAAAGCGATGTACAAAAGCAATCGGTTGCCCCCTGGACCTGCATAAGGACCTTGTAACTTTCTAAATGGTCCAGGGGGTCCGCGGTCCCATCATACGGGTCCAGCCGAGGAAGACGGAACCGGGTTGATATTGGCTCCTCCATAATCCGGCGGGACAGCGTGGCCGGCTGTCATAGTCCGCCTCTGGTGGGTTGGTGATCCGGCGGCTAAGCTCCTCCAACCGCTGGTTATACTCATCGAGCTGACGCTCAGCTCGGCGGGCTATTCTGTCGTCGAAGGACTCCTCCCTCGAGGAATCCGAGGAGGGGGAAGAGCGGCGGCGATGCTGACAAAGGCGCTCCACCTCCTTCCCATGCCGCCACTTGGGAGATGCACTAGCGCGAGAGAGTGACCAGGGCCTCTTGGAGGCTTCGCGGTGGTGAGGCTTGGGCGAAGCGCGGGGTGGCTAGCTTCTCGGGCAGGAGACCTTCTTCGGAAAGAGTGCTGGCTAGGTTGGATGACTCCTGGCACTGACGGGAGGGGCTCCGGTTGCTGCGCAGCCACCGCTTGATGCTGTAGGCCTTGAACCACCGTTGCCAAAGATTGGACTTGCGCGGCGAGAGCGGCAAGCCGGTCTTTTTGAAGCTGCTGCGGTGGTGGTGCAGGAATGTCGGCTAGGGAGCTGAGGGGCCAACCGCTAGCGGATCAGCCCCTTGACGCTGCCCCCCAGGACGACTGGTGGAGACCTCTCGCGCACGAGTCGTCACCATCGCTTGAGAGCTCAGGGAAAGAGAAGTTGTCGCTGATAGGTTCGGAGCTTTTCTCTTCTTTCCCCCCTTCTTGGCGCGCCAATCTATTGACGCCGGGTCACCTTCCTTGAACGGCAGGGAAACAGAGGCCCTCCTCGCCGGACTCCTGCAAGAAAAGTCCCCGGAGACCAGATGTTTCGGTGGGGATCCTCTAATGCTCAAGTCAGTCACCCGGGAATAGACAAGAGTTAGCTAGCAGAAGAAAGCTAGAGAGTTAGGGTTCAGAATCCTTCCCTCGTTATAAGTGTGAGCTTTTATACCTGTCCTAAGATCTCCATCCCTCATGCTTCCAGAAGATTCATGATTTCGAGATACTGTTGTCCGATAACGACAAAAAGGCAAGGTTGATAGTGACAGATCGTGGGCATGTCAGAGGTGTCCTGCCTCATTCGCCACCTGCCAATACGGTATTATGCGGTCGGGTGGCTATGGTTGCACCAGGCGCGCGCGTTATAGGTATGGCCATATGCAGCCGCGGGCGAGCGATGGATTGTACTTCGTAACGGGACATGGCCATATGTGGTTACAGGCAAGTGGTGGACCACATGCCGTAACGGGGTATGGCCATGCACTGTTACGGGTGCGTGGCGGGCCATACGTCTTAATGGGGCATGGCGATGCACTGTAGCAGGCGAGTGGTGGGCCATATGGGCGTGCCAGGTGGCTCGTAGCTATAACTGCTAGTCCCAAGGGCCAGATCATGACGGATGCCCAAGGCCAAGGCTGAAGCTTGGGGCTCAAGGAGGCCGAAGCGGGCTTCGGAGGTTAAATGATGCCCGGAGATTGAATGGTGCCTCGGAGGCCGAAGCGGGCCTCGGAGGTTGAACGGTGCCTCGGAGGCCGAAGCGGCCTCGGAGGTTAAATGATGCCCTCGAGGCCGAAGCGGGCCTCGGAGGTTGAATGTGCCTCGGAGGCCGAAGCGAACCTCAGAGGTTGAATGATGCGACACCGTCAATCTCATTTACCGATAATCTGCTGATCAGTCATATCAGCCACTTTTTTTTTTTTTTTTGATCATGCTAAATTTTTCAAACATGCATGAAGATGGTGATTGACTAAGTTACACCCAGGATCCAGATCAACATCACCTATATCTTGCATGCTGTACTAATCTCCAATTGCCACTTAAAATTGCTGAACTAAATAGTGATTTAAAAGTTCAATTTCCAGTGCTAATCAATTTCACGACCAAAACAATTTCATATAAGTAAAGACTTTTCTTGAAACATAGAAAGCCAGCTGGTTTATCAAAGGAAGCAAGATAGGCTTTAGCTATCCAAAATCGACCTTTTTTTTTTTGTTCCTTTAAAGTCACCATCTTTTTTTTTTCCTTTTGAGAAGGAAAAGAAAGATAAAAAAAAAAAAAAACCCTTCCAGCGTGCAAGTCTCACCATGGTTTTGGTGAAACAATACCTGGAAGATTTAAAGCATAGCCATAACCAGCGACCACCTCGCAGTCGCCGAAGACCATCAAGATTAAAGCAAAAAAAAAAGCCCAAATGACACGTTGACAGCAAACATCCAGCAAGCCCAAACCCCACATCACCTGACCCAATCCAAAATAAAAAAATTGCTACCAGCCGCCTTCCACTGCCCTTGCAAGCTCGCATAATTTCCTCCCAAACCCTAACAATAAAAGGCCAGGAAACCACCCGCTCGCCGACCGAGCGGCCCGACGACCTCCCTTCCCCTCGCCTCCACTCCACTGCTCTCTTCTCCGTCGCCGCCCCCTCCCCCGAACCCTAGCTCCCGATCACATCCTCCGCGATGGACCCCCAGCAGCAGCAGCAGCTGGCGATGATCCTCGGCGCCGATCCGGCGCCCTTCGAGACCCTTATCTCCCAGCTGATGTCCTCCGCCAACGACCAACGATCGCAGGCGGAGTCCCTCTTCCACCTCTGCCGCGACCTCCAACCCGACGCCCTCGCTGGTAAGCTCGCCACCACCCTCCACTCCTCCTCCCACCACGAGATCCGCGCCATGTCCGCCATTCTCCTTCGCAAGCTCCTCACCCGCGACTCCTCCCTCTCCTCCGATGGCGACTCCTCCTCGCCGTCCTACCTCTGGCCTCGCCTCTCGCCGGCCTCCCAGGCCTCGCTCAAGTCCCTCCTTCTCGCCACAGTCCAGCGCGAGGAAGTCAAGTCCATCGCCAAGAAGCTCTGCGACACCGTCTCCGAGCTCGCCGCTGGCCTTCTCCCGGACGACGCCTGGCCGGAGCTCCTCCCCTTCATGTTCCAGTCCGTCACCTCCGACAATCCCCGCCTCCAAGAATCGGCGCTCCTCATCTTCTCTCAGCTGGCTCAATACATTGGCGATACCCTTCTCCCCCACCTCCCCACCCTTCACTCCGTCCTCCTCTCCGCCCTCTCCCACCCCACGTCCGCCGATGTTCGAATCGCCGCCCTCGGCGCCGCCATCAACCTCGTCCAGTGCCTCCCCTCGGCCGCCGACCGCGACCGCTTCGGCGACCTCCTCCCCGCCATGATGCGCACCCTCACCGAGTCCCTCAACTCCGGCAAGGAGGCCACCGCCCAGGAGGCCCTCGAGCTCCTTATCGAGCTCGCCGGCACTGAGCCGCGCTTCCTCCGCCGCCAGCTTCCGGACGTCGTCAGCGCCATGCTCCAGATCGCCGAGGCCGATCACCTCGAGGAGGGTACGCGCCATCTTGCTGTCGAGTTCGTGATCACGCTTGCAGAGGCACGGGAGCGCGCCCCAGGGATGATGCGCCGGCTCCCTCAGTTTATTGGGCGTCTGTTTGCCGTGCTGATGAAGATGCTGCTCGACATCGAGGACGAGCCTGCCTGGCACAGCGCAGAGTCTGAGGACGAGGATGCCGGGGAGACTAGCAACTACAGCGTCGCCCAGGAGTGCCTCGATCGGCTGTCCATCGCTCTCGGAGGGAATACCATTGTGCCGGTCGCGTCTGAACTGCTCCCAGCGTTCTTGGCCGCCCCCGAGTGGCAGAAGCACCATGTTGCCCTCATCACTCTTGCCCAGATTGCAGAAGGTTGCTCAAAGGTATTGTAACCCTCAAGAATGATCTTTGGTCTAAGCGAGAAGAACTTCTTTTCTTTTAGATGAGTAACCGATCGCATGCGAGCAAATGAGTCTCTAAGCTAACGAAATCGTTGTTTATTTCATTTGATCGGGTGTTTCTTTTCCCTTTATGCAGGTGATGATTAAGAACCTGGAGCAAGTGGTGACCATGGTCCTCAATTCATTCCAAGATCCCCATCCCCGTGTGCGCTGGGCGGCCATAAATGCCATCGGGCAGTTGTCTACGGATTTGGGGCCGGATTTGCAAGTCCAGTATCACCAGAGGGTGCTTCCTGCATTGGCATCGGCTATGGATGACTTCCAGAATCCCCGTGTTCAGGCAAGTGGTTTAGCGAGACTGCTGTGCATAGAATATCCAAGATTATTGATCACAGGAAACTGCCAAGATTATTGATAACAGGAAATGCATAGAATATCCAAGATTATTGATTACATGCAACTATTTTTGTTAAATCAAGTATTGCTCGATTCATATAATGTTACATAGTTATTTGATCTTGGTTAATGGTGCAAGTAGCATAAGCTCAACGATATCATCAACAATTGTAATACAACAACCCTTGGTTCTGTTGGTCTACCAAGCTTACCACTTGAATGATAAAAAAATGTTGCTGACTATCTGTTGTATGCTAGCTTGAAAAGTGGCTTAAAAAGACATTATTTGTAGCTTTGCTCTTTCCATTTGGTTTTCGAAGAAAACTTGGAAACGTGATATTCTTTTCTTTGTTTTAAGTCTTTTCTGAAATGCTTTAAGCAGGGATGATCATGAAATCTTGAAACATGTTTCCAAATTGTTTTTTTGGTATATTTTGTTGGAAACAAGCTATTTATTTATTAAGAAGATTGATGTAGAGATATAGAGAAAAGAAAAAAAAGACCTTCATATGGTCTTTATTGATTTATAGAAAGCATATGTTAGAGTACCTAGAGAAATAATATGGTGAGTTTTAAAGAAAAAAGGAGTTACCAAAAGGTACATAGAATTGATAAAAGATATGTATGATAGAGCAATAACTATTGTTAAAACAACAATAGGAGAAACTAGTGAGTTTTTAATTACTGTAGGTTTATGTATCTTTTTTATTAGTTATGGATGAATTAAGCCAAACATATTCAAAATGATATCCCATGGTGAATGTTATTTACAGATAATATAATGTTGATTGATGAAACTAAATCTGGAGTAAATGCTAAGCTAGAGATTTGGAGAGAGGCTTTAGAATCTTAAATGTTTTAAGATTAGTAGAATTAAAACTGAATACATGAAATGTAATTTTAGTGGGAATAGAAATACAAATGAAAAAACAATGAAGATTGCAAGCATAGAGATATCAAGGAGTGAAAATTTAGGTATTTGGTATCAATTATCCAGCAAGAAGGTGAAATAGGTAAAGATGTGAATTGAGATAGAAGTTAAAGCAATAATCGATTAAGTGGAGGGGGTGGCTTCGGTCCGAGTCCGATTGTATGAGTTCGGCGCCGTCCTATAATAAAATTGAAAGAAAAATTCTATAAAACTGCTATTAGGTCAGCTATGCTATATGGAACAGGAGTGTTGGGCAATATTCGGCCTCCAGCATCAGGCCTCCATGTGAATAAATTAAGTGTCCAACAGAAATGCGTATGTTAAGATGGATATCCAGCGTGGAAACCAGGCCTCCACGTCGGCCTATCGGCCTCCAAGCCGGCCTCCAGCGTCAGCCTTCTGAGCCGGCCTACAACGTCAGCCATCCAGAGCCGGCCTCCAGTATCGGAACCAAAGACGAACTACGTGTTGGCACCAGCCATCCTGCGCCGGCCCTTAGCTTCGGCCTTCACGCAAGGATTAATCTTTGGCAACTGACCCCGCAATCTAAGATCAACTGCCGTCACGAATTGGTATCGACCTGATCAGCGGTTACTGCTATAAGCGGCTCTTATCCAACAACTTGTCGTTGGAGGAAACATCGCAACGAATAGATTCGCCGGTTCCAACAAACCAAGGTAAACGGGATCCCCAACAGGTATAAAAAGAGGACCCGAGCTCTATGCAAAGGGACTCAATCTCTACTCTTTCATTAAAGGTTCTCCAGATCGCTGACTTGAGCGTCGGAGGGTCCCCGCCGGAACCACCGGTCCGGGACTTTTCTTGCAGGTCTTCGGCTGAAGGAGGCGATCCTTATCATTCCTCTGAAGGCCAACGAAGCATTTATGTCGCTCGACGCTCCTCAAAAGTGATTTGGCAGCAACAGAAAGAGTGATCTTTTAACAATTCATGATAAGGATAGAGGTAGAGGTAGACCTAAACTAACATGAACAGAAATAATTAAAAAAGATATAACTATTTGTAATTTGAATGTCGACTTGGTCCTAAATAGAGCAGAGTGAAGAAAGCAGATTCATGTAGCCGATCCCATGTAGTTAGGAAAAGGCTTAGATGAGTTGAGTTGAGTTATTTAAACAAGCTATTTGCAAGCTTTGGCAAGCCTAAGGTGAAACTACAACGGAAGTTTTATTTCTAGCTATAGAACATTTGTTTATTTGAAAGCTCTTTTCAGGAAGAGCTTAAGTCTGCAAAAAGGTCAATCATTGATTATTTGTTGGCCTTGCTTGTTACACCTTGTCTTGCCATCCAACTTTCCTTTCCCCTGCACTATCCTTTCCTTTCTAGGAAAGATTGTGCAATCCATATCTCTTAATATATAATTTTTGCTGTTCCTTGGGCTTTTCTCAAAATTTGGCTCCATGTTGCTCTTATTGGTTGTATTCATCATTTATGAATAGTAATTGAGCTACAATTGTTAGTTACAAGCAGTGAAGGAGCTTTTTATTCCATGGCATCCAGTAATGAATGGTAATGTACCATATGTGCTGGTTTTATTATGGTTCCAGCCATGACTGCCCCTCTGTATCTATGTAGTTGATTCACAGTGAACTTCCTGTCACTTGCACAGATCTTGTAAGAATTGCTCTGCAATCTGTGCAATTTAATTGTGCTACTTAATTTATTTATTTTTCTTTATCTGCTTCTTGTCTTTATTTATTGAATTTCAAATTCGTGGGATGATATTTTTGTGTGAACCAGTTTTTAACATGGATTTGATTAATGCTGCAGGCACATGCTGCTTCAGCAGTCTTGAATTTCAGTGAGAATTGCACACCGGATATTTTGCAACCTTACTTAGATGGAATTGTTAGCAAGTTACTTGTACTTTTACAGGTTATTTTTCATATTTGCTTTCCTTTGTTCAACGTTATATATGCCTTTTTTTTGTTCTTTTGGAGTTGTTAGAAAAAGGGTTGTAAAATGCAAAATATGTTTTATTCAGAATGGGAAGCAGATGGTGCAAGAGGGAGCTTTGACGGCTTTGGCATCAGTTGCAGATTCATCGCAGGTATTTGCTGAAGGCACATTTTGTTAGGTCGTTTCTTCCTTTTTTATTCATTTTGGCTTTTTTTTAAATGGTTTCTTTTGGCATAACATTCTCCTGCAGGAACAATTTCAAAAGTACTATGATGCTGTCATGCCTTATCTTAAAGCTATTTTAGTGAATGCAACCGATAAGTCCAAACGGATGCTACGTGCCAAGTCTATGGAGTGCATAAGTTTGGTTGGAATGGCTGTGGGCAAGGATAAATTTAAGGATGATGCTAGACAGGTAGCTGTGATGTTTTTTTTCTTCTAAAAATTATGGCTCTAAAGGCATCTGCTTTGCATGGCATGGGTGATTGCTTTTATGGACTGAAGCTCCTTTGTTATTATTATGTTTTTACTTTAAATTATTTATGCGATATATTGTCCTATAGATCTTCTAAAGTTGAACCCAGTCTCCAATAAAGCTATTCCCATCTTTTCTGTGGAGACAGAACGCTAGTGGTTAGGAAATTCATGAATTTTAATGTTTTAGCTTTTGAGATATGTAATGTTTTAGAATGTAGTACACCTGCAAAATGAACTTTAACAACTTTTTAACAAATTAAGATTCTTTCTTGTTTGAAAATGTTTGAGAGATATCGTCTTGGGCACAAGTACAGCATTACCTTATTCTAAACTTCAACAAGACTCTTATTCTAAAATGGTGCAAAAATACAGCATTATCTTGGGTAGCGCAGTTGTTTACAATATCATCTATGGTTATTTTCTCAAAACATGTCGAAAATATAAATTCCTTGACTTGCTTGATCACTAATGCTATGATGATAATAATTGAGTGGTAAGATATAGAAGGCCACACACACAACACATCTGCATGCATATGCACGCACGCACACACTTACATATAATGGAGCTAATATATGGACACAACGTAACGTTCCACGTTCCAAATAAGCTCAGTCTTAACTGGATAACTGTGGGCAGCACCTATGATTGGATCTGTCTGATGTGATCTACCATCTTAAAATTGCTTAATGTCAAAAATTTGCATTATTTGCAATTCCTAGCTATACATCTCTTATGCATCCAATGGTTGAAAATGGATGGTTTAAATAACATAAATAATGCATTGACCACTTGATGCACAAGCTAGATATTTCCTAATCTCATGATTTTTTTTTTTTGAGAGTAAGCAGTTTAGAGATGTTACCAACTTTATTTAGGCTATTGCATAGGCATCTACATATTAACTCTAGTTATACAGGCATATCTATCTATGTATATATTGCATAGGCATCTACATGTTAGCTCTATTTATACACACACATATGTATCTATGAATATATGTCGTTGTTGTGTATTACCGTAATGCATTTTCTTGCTTTTGTAGTTCTAGTCCTGGATTTGTCGGTCATCCTTGCTCTCATCTACATCCTTTTCTCTTTTAGAGTTTTCTCCATGTCTCTAATAGTTGAATCTGCGAGTTCAACTGATGATCTTATGATATATTAATTATGATGATCACACCTGTTTAACTGATCATTTCATGCTAGGTAATGGAAGTGTTGATGACGTTGCAAGGATCTCAGATGGACGCAGATGACCCAATAACAAGTTACATGCTACAGGTATGTTTGAGATCCCATAGCTTAAATAGTACACAGAGAGCCCATGTGTCCCGTGGTTTAATTCCTTATGTTGTTTTGTAGGCATGGGCCAGACTATGTAAGTGTCTAGGGCAGGATTTTCTTCCATACATGAGTGTTGTAATGCCCCCATTGCTTCAGTCTGCTCAGTTGAAGCCAGATGTAACCATTACTTCTGCGGATTCGGATGAGGATATAGAAGAATCAGATGATGAAAGGTTTGTTTATAATGCTGTAACCATTGGGCCATTTTTCTTTCATAGAAACTTCAACATTGTAAGCTAGGTTGTGTCGACAAGTTGTCTGAACTTGAACCAACCACTTCATCTGTCTCTTTAATTGGATTGTATGTGGATGAAGCCTTTGATCCAACTGTTAAGATATAGCAGTGAAAGCCGCATATTTCAAAGTCCCTATGTAATTATCATGTTTCTCATGGTGATCTGGTGCTTTTTGTATTCATACTGATGATGATGTAATAATGTTGATCTCATCTCTCACTTGAAGATAACTAAACTCCTTAAAATCCACACGTACGCGCGCGCGCGCACACAGCTCTAATAGTTGCAGATTTGCAGATATGTTTGGTCTTTACTTTCTTTTTATGCAATATAGAAATAACTTAGAATGACTTGTCATTTTAGTTAAATGCATCATGCATATATGCATAAATGTTATGGTGGGTATACCAGCTTAATATACGCCTATAATTGTATGGATATTTGATCCATGTTTTGTTGTGTTTTATGGCATTTGGATTTTGGGAGTCTTGCAATCTTTGAATCCCATATCCGTGATGTTGCTTGCCATGTGATGATGTGACACATTTTTCCATTTTAACCTTACGATACTTGCAAGTGATGACCTTTTTCTGCATCAACCGTCATTACATTGTATTGCCTAGTTCAACTATTAACACTAATTGATATACAACTTACTCATACTGTATGACCTGAAATTTCTCACTTTACTATGAGGATTCTGCAAGGCTTTCTTGACACACCCAGTTTCTGATATGGTTGTATCAACATTTTTAAAATTGATAGAATTGGGACATGGCATAACTAACCTCTTATTTTTTAACCAAAAATTGTGTTTGCATGACTAAGAAATTCATGTAGAAGTGTTTATGTAGCTGATACAAAACTGACCGATTGCTCCTCAACTTGCATTGTACTGGTTGCCTGATTGAGCAGCAACATGAGAGTTATGCATCAATTCTGTAAATTTTGTGTTTGAGATGATGGTGTAACCAAAGAATTTCTTAGCATATGTTTGATCCAGTCCTGGCAAACCTGTCATTAGCAATCTGATTTTTAGTGAAACTGTGATGATAATTACATATATTTTGAGCATGAAGTTGTATTGCAGGAATTAGGGCAGAAGTTGCGGCATAGATCCTTATGTGATTGTGTTGTAATGGTGGTCCACAAAATAATTTTTTTTATTTTGCAAATTGCAAAAAGACCTTGTGCATGCAGGTTGCATGGTGTGGTGCTATGCAACCAAAAGGGAAAAAAGGAAAATAAAGTCATGATTTAAAATTACCGGATGGACATATTCAATGGGATAAATCCATTCTCATATGTGCTATCTGTCTTCATAAAATATGCTTTCTGCTGCATGCCATACTTTGATGTAAGAACTTTCATCCAATTTGGCAATGAGTACATTTTAAAAGCTTATGCACTAATTATATTTAGTCCTACTGCAATTCCCCTCTCTACAAGTCAGCTAGCCTGCTGTCATGCCAAATATGATCTATGTGATATCCTAGGATATGGAATCTGGATGGTGTTATTATGATATTAAATGATGTTGCTTTGTAGATTTGTACAACTCATTCACTTGAGTCGTATTTTAATGCAGCATTGAAACCATAACTCTTGGTGATAAAAGGATTGGCATTCGGACTAGCGTCCTAGAGGAGAAAGCCACAGCTTGTAACATGCTCTGTTGTTATGCCGATGAGCTCAAAGAGGGTTTCTACCCATGGATCGATCAGGTTGGTTATGATTAATGTTTATTCATTTCCTTTATTAGGCTTTTAATCTATGAATAAACTCGTCTGTTTAAACAGAAATGATCAGTAATATATAAGTTAATTGCAGGTCGCTCCTACTTTAGTGCCTCTTCTCAAATTTTATTTCCACGAAGAAGTTAGGAAGGCTGCTGTTTCTGGTATTATTATCTTTTTGTTGTTTCTGGTCTTATTTTGCCAAAACTTTGAGTTTTCCTAAGGATCTAATGTGACGTTTCTATTTCCCTTCAGCCATGCCTGAGCTGCTTCGTTCAGCAAAGTTAGCTATGGAGAAAGGTCTGGCTCAGGGTCGTGATGAGTCTTATGTTAAGCAATTGTCTGACTATATAATTCCATCTCTCCTTGAAGCTTTGCATAAGGTTGCATAAGTAACACCTGTAATTTCTGATATCTGAGATTTTAATCTCATCTGTACTTACATTTGTATTTTGGAATGATATATCTGATTGTAGGAGCCTGAAACAGAAATTTGTTCAAGCATGTTGGATTCATTGAATGAGTGTTTGCAGGTTTGTCTTCTCCTTTTGCTTAATTCTTTCCATCTAATTCTTTCCATCATTTTTTTATTAAAGTGCTTCCTTACTATTTTGTTTTCCTAATACTGCAGTACAATTATTTGTTGGATCAACTCTGAGGATTCCCTGATCATTCTACTGGTTTGGTCAAGTCTATTATATTAAGCCGATAACTCTTTCTTGTGAGCAAGAAAGTTTTTTGGTCTAGGAAGAATTTAATGTAGGTTGACTTGTTCTATGGCATTGTTTACTTAGGGCGGGGGAGTTCTGTTACTTGCATCCATTGCAAACACTAGTTCTTGTGTGATTACAAGTTCACTAGTTATAAGCATTATCTACCAAGGAAACTTGGTATATCAATGCAAAACTTGGTTTGGCTGAGCAAGGCCATTAGCTTTAAACTATCTTTATGATCTGGATTGATGTGTGATAGGGGCTTAGTTAGTTTTGGTCATGGTAGAATCTGTGTAGCCAAAGATAATCATACCTCCACAGGTCATTTTGTCTTGAAGGTAAGAAAAAAATATTTATGCAAGATCTAAGCTTCTACTAAATGGAAAAACAATTTGGACTGTTATACCAGACTCTCCTTGTTTGAAATCTGCTCTCTTTAATTTATTATATAATGGGGCATCATAGTTTGATGTGGAAAGTAGAACTTTTGGTAGGAGATCACAATGAGTTGAGTACATATTAGAATTTAAAACTTGTTTGGGGTAATCTGATCCATTGCTTAACATTGATGGTCATTGCTGCTCTGTTGTATGGGCAGGGATGGGTTATACTTATATCATGTTAAAGTGTTTGTTATCTTGGCTCAATGCATGATGTCATGGCATGGGTAATGCAAAGGATTCGGGTCATAGATACTGAATTCTGTCTTGGCTTTAGTTGTTACCCTGCATCACCTTTGCTGTCAGTGACTTATAGAAGCCTGTTTTAACTGGGGATCAAGTCTCAATGTATGGAATTATTTATTCTTGAAATTCTGATGCTTGATATCGGCCATTATTTTACCATCAAGCAACCAAAGCATCATTTACAATTAAGTAAATGATCTTGGAGTTCTCCCAAATGCAACAAGAATGTGCAAAAGAATGGATTAGGCTTCTTGGAACCTTAATTTGAAGCCTTTTGCATTTGATGGAGATTCTCAAGACAAATCTTCAGTGATGAGAGTATCACATTGGTTATATTGATTTTAGTTTCTGTTATAGGACCTGCCTTCTTAAGATTGCAGATATGTTGTCATCTTAACCTATCTGCAAAATATTTCAATTCTTTGCTGTTGTGACACTCCAAATGCCACTACCTCTGGAACTTTTTATGTCAACAATCATTACTTGATCTTCATTTTATGCTGTATTAGATTGTACTCCTCCCTCCTGCACCCAAACACTGCACTAATGCCTCCCTCTTTGTCCCTCTGAAAGTTGTTAGAGCTTATCAAATATGATGATGCCTTGATATTACTTTTAAAAAAAATTGATCGCAACCTGTAGTTTTATCCCTTGTTTTTGTTATTTTTGTGCTTGTTCAGCTCTCTGGGCCACTTCTTGATGAAAGCCAAGTGAGAAGTATTGTGGATGAGATCAAGCATGCGATTACAGCAAGCGCAACTAGAAAAAGAGAAAGGGCAGAAAGGACAAAGGCAGAAGACTTTGATGCTGAGGAAGGAGAATTACTTAAAGAAGAAAATGAACAGGAGGAAGAAGTCTTTGATCAGGTCTGTGATATATTTTTAAGAATCATACATCTTTGATCAGGTCTGTGGTATATTTTCAAAAATCATACTTCGTGGATGCTTGGCAAATTACTTATTTTAAGCCTAGCCCCTTAATATGATCATTTATATATTATAAAACTTGACCTTTGTCCTATGTTTTTCTTCCGTTGTGTTCTTCAGGTTGGTGATTGTTTGGGCACTTTGATCAAAACATTCAAAGCTTCTTTCCTGCCATTCTTTGATGAACTTGCTATGTACATAACACCAATGTTGGTGACTCCTGAGAAACATGGTACTTGTATTTATAATAAAGTTTTGTAAGTTAGGAAGAAGGAAACATTTTAATTGATCAGCTTCCTCTTTAAAGGTCTGGGAATTAAATTTGGCGAGCCTTTTCAATATTATTTATGTTGTTAATATGGATGCCACTAATAAGTTGCAGTCACTTGAGTGAAAACATACAAGTAGCTTTTCCTTGAGCTATATCTTCATTCATGTTAATGCCAGCTGTGGTTATAATTCTATTGCTCATGATAGCTTTTTAACTGTCAAGCAAACACCATGGTGGATTTTGATCAGTAATCTGTAGATCATTATCATATACTAACATGGTAAGCAACCTAGAAACTTTAAAAAAAAAAGCTAGCTCAATAAGTTAATGATTTTTCATTTGCATATTGAGCCAGTACTTTTTCTTCAGATTTATATAATTTGAGTGCGGGTAGAAACAGGACATCTACAGTTCCTTTAATGCATGTCCTATGCCTAACTATGGATTTTCTTGAGCCAATGTTATTAGCCATTTGCACCTAACTTGCTAGTAGAACGTGGTGCTGGTTGTGTGCTTGGTTATCTTTATCTGTCTGGGCAATCTAAGAGGTTTATGTAGAATATTCAGTTTCCTGTTCTTGTACTTTACACCCTTGTTATTTTGATTTGAAACCTGTGAATTTAGTTCTATTTGCAATGCTCTTAACATTTTGTATTAAATGAACTTTAGTTATCAAATAAAAGAATGCTTCTGTTGACTGAACTCAACCAATGGTTGGAATAGGAAATCAGCAAATCTATTCAGCAGGACTAAGTTTCATGGCCTTTATATCTTCAGGGAAAGGATAAAACAGCTGAGGAGAGAAGGATTGCCATTTGCATTTTTGATGATGTTGCAGAACAATGTCAAGAAGCCGCTCTAAGGTAAGTGTGTTCTCTGAATTCTACTGTTTGGAAAAATAGGCTTTGGATCTAGAATTTCCTCTAATGTTATCATTTTTTATTGAGCAGATATTATGATACTTATCTTCCTTTCCTATTAGAAGCATGCAATGATGAGAATGCAGATGTTAGACAGGTTTGCAATCCCTTCTCTAACCCTATTCCTCTGCACTGCCTCACGGCCCACACATGCATGTGCACATACAGCTTTTAATAAACCCCCCTACACTTACCATCAACATTTCCAAGTTATCATAGGTTAATTTCAAGAAATTGTCTTCAGGCAGCTGTTTATGGAGTTGGTGTTTGTGCTGAATTTGGTGGTTCTGTGTTCCGACCACTTGTTGGAGGTATCCGAATAGAATTAAAATTTGTGAATATTTTGCATGTGTTTCCCTCCCTTCTGTGCAGTCTTATTAATGTTGCTTTCTGTGAATTTTCTGTTCCCTTTGACAGAGGCTCTCTCAAAGCTAAATAATGTTATTAGACATCCTGATGCACTGCATTCAGACAATGTAATGGCATATGATAATGCTGTTTCAGCTCTTGGGAAAATTTGTCAGTTCCACAGGGATAGCATTGATGCAGCTCAGGTATTTTAGTTTTTTCTTTTCTTTTTATTCTCCAGTCCCTACCTTCTCTCATTCAACATAATTGAAAAGCTTGCTCTCACAAAGGACATTGCCATCAATCAGAATGAATAAGTGATCTAAATAGACTATCCTGCATATTTCAATACAGATTGTTATTAATCCTTTCAGTAATAGAGTGAAAATTTTTAATCAAAATAGACAATGCAGATAGTTAATGTCTTCACGAGATCGGACCCGTTAGCATCTTTTATTGAATATTTTCTTTTCGAGGCATCTTTCTGCTTGCTATTTATGTTGAGGAAGCTTTATGCATCCAACATTCTTATGAGGCAAGGACCAAGCAAACCAGAGGAGATAAAGTGGCATGAGTTTGAGGACAAATTGGTGAACTGTTTTAGATGGTGTGAGCATGTTAAATGAAGATTTGAGAGAACTCCAGTGAGGGAAAGAGCTTGAATGGTGTTTAAGGGTCCAAGAACCTAGGAGGATGTCCTAGGATGCATGGGTGGGAGTTCTGAGAATATTGTTTCATGAAGATTCATTGTGTCAATGCCACATAGTTAGGAAAAGGCTAGATGTTAATGGCCATGCCCGTAAGTCTTGGTATTTAAATGAGAGGATGTATGCTTAGCCATGCTTCAATCTTCTTGACAGCAAGGTTTGTCAAAATATGAAGTTGATCAGGGCATTGCTCCATCTAAACCTTGCAAACAATAATGCTTGCAAGCTGTTGTGCTTTGTTTGCACACATTTTGTGGCCAAGAATGAGCATTTTTAAGGGCACAATTAAGTATGATTTTTTTGCAGATAGGGTTGTCAACCTCAGAAATCAATATATCCTTCAGTCTTTGTTCTGGTTTCACTGTTTCCTTTCATCACAACCCTTTATCCATAGGATGACTCTTCTTTTTTATTTTTGACGATTCTGTTGGAATGCAAAGTAGTCAATACCACTATTGCATCTTGTTTTTTTCCCCATGACAACCTTTCATGCTTGCCAGGTTGTTCCTGCTTGGTTAAGCTGCTTGCCAATAAAAGGTGATCTGATTGAAGCCAAAGTTGTACATGAGCAGCTTTGTTCAATGGTTGAAAGGTAAGTCCAGGGCTTTGCTTTATTCATGTGACACGTAATTAGGTTCTTATTCAATAAATATTATCTGTCATTTTTTTTTCTTATGGTGAAACTGTATTGATTGATTAGCCATGTCTTGTTCATAGGTCGGATAGGGAGCTTTTGGGTCCTAACAATCAGTATTTTCCAAAAATAATCTCTGTGTTTGCTGAGGTAATCTCCTTCCTTTGCTCTGTTATAAAGCTTTAGGTTTTTCTGCAATTGCTTGTTAATTTGTGAACTAATGATTAAATATGTGATATAGCTGTTGCCCGTCAACTTTGCTGATGGTCCTAAAATTTGTTCAGAACCCCTTTTTCTAAGCATTAGTTATACTGTACGTGGAGGTGCATTGGGCTACTAAAGATCTTAGATCTGGATAATTTAACTAAAGCCTATATTCTAAAAAGATCTGAAAATAATTAACCCATAATTAATTTTTTAAATGTTTTCTAGTGTTTATATCTCACCTTTGCCTTTTGGTTCAAAAATCTTTCTTCCCTTGAAGTTCTTATGGTACAAATATACTAATATATTGTTTTTCGAAGCTTTTTCTTGTCTCTTTTTGCTGTGGGAATCTAGCATGTTTTAAGATGTTTAATAGAGAAATCTAAGTAGGTTTGTTCTTGGAATTGAAAAAAAAATTGGAAATTAAATTGGTTGTGTAGAGTTTTAAGGATCTAAATATGCAACAAAAGATGGAGCAATAATTAGTTTTTGGCCTACAGCAACAACCGGTAAAGGTAATAACCATTCTGTTGAAGAATAAGGCTTGTTGATCATCCCAATCCCGCCATACATCTCCCTCCCCTGGAAGCAAACGCACACAGAAAGTGTGTCTTTTTTCTTTTGTTTGATAGATGTAATGGGAAATGTTATGGCTTGTGGATATGGCTATTCGTTCAATCTGTTGCTTGCTTAGCCTGCAATATTCCCGTACCCTGAATTTGGCTGTGTGCTGTTTAGGTCTTATGTGCAGGCAGGGATCTGGCCACGGAACAAACTGCTGGCAGGATCATTAATCTTTTGAGGCATCTCCAACAAACACTGCCACCGTCCGTCCTTGCCTCAACCTGGTCTTCGTTGCAGCCACAGCAGCAGCTTGCATTGCAGTCGATCTTGTCATCATAGTATTTCCTTCCGGTCTGTTGTCTGGTTATATTATATCTTTTTTCATCACTACCCATTCTTTTGTACGCCCTTAAATTTGTCAAGTACGTCGTGCATGAGTGTATTGTTTGGCTGCGGTTGATATATTCGGCGAGAGATTTTGTGATTTTGGTGTAGAGTGTGTATATTATTGACAGCAAAATGCTTGTCTGTAATCTGTGCTAGTGTTAAAAATGAGTGGCTATAGAATTTTGCTGGTAGAAGACACTAATACAACAGTTTTGGTGCTCTCTCTCTGATCGAAGCGGGAAAATCATCAATCAGGTTCGTTCTGTATGTAATTCTAAATCCTTCATACTTCAAAGATTCTTGTGGGATTTTTATGTTGAGCAAAATTCTGGGAGAGGAAGAGGAATTGGTTTGTCATGAGGAGCATCGGTCTTACCGTTGGAAGGTTGCATTTTGTGGAATATTTGACGTTCCGCCGTGCACAGCCAGATGATATCAGATTAGGAATGAGAACGGATGCTAAAACACGGAAAGGATGAGTGAAGTTTATGATTGATTGATATGATGGAAATTGGGCTTATGCTGGACGTGGAGAGTTAAGTTATGCCTTTTGGTTAGGGATGCAACTTGGGCTCATGAAATTTGGGTTTTCTTCAATCCGAACTCTATTTATAAAATATCAATCCTAACCCTATTTGTAAGTCTTAATCCTAATCTTATTTTTAAAAATTGGGTTCGGGTTGAGTTTCGGATTGGAATTCGGGTTGATAGAAAAAAAAAAAAAATAATATGAAATAAATAAGCTTAACATTGTACAAATAAGCTAAAGTTTGAAACAAATAAGCTTTATATCGTACAAACAAGACGAAGTTTGAAACAAACAAGCTTCATATTTTAAATTGCACTCTTAAAAATATACCTTTTACATAAGACTAAAAAAAATATATTTTTAAATCAAAACATATCCAAAGTAATCCAGATGTTGTAATAGCCACCATAAGCATTGGTGAAGTCATCTTTATCCTTCGGAAACAAAAATATTGAGACAATATAAAGAGCCAACTAGAAGATCACATAAGTTTGGTATGAGATCTTTTTCAAGTATTTTCAAGTAGTGAGAGCTTTCTGATTTGTTACTATCACCCATTTTTCATATTTTAGTTTTTTGCTATCACCTCTTCCCAAATGATTTCATAAAATTTTGGCAAACTTCATATTAGAAGTTACAAATGTCTCAAAGAAGATAATTTAAAAAAATAAAGATACTAGTTTGGCCTATGAACATTACAATGGTTAAAGGTATATTGCTCATTTTAAAAGGCAATGAAGGTTCTGATGGAATGTTCATACCAAAAATCATCACTTTCATAACACAATTGCCAGCTCTACATATCTTTAAACCTAACAAATAAAGCTAAATTATCACTTTTACATATTTTAAACCTAACAAATAAGGCTAAATTATCACTTTCACAACACCAGTAGGCATGCTGCTTGTGGCTGTGGCTTTGTGGGTTCGGGTTTTCTCGGGTTCAGGTTGACTGCAATCTGAACCCGGTCCAAGTTGCAAATCGATTTGGGTTCAATCCGGATTCTTGGGTTCGGGTTAAGTAAATTAGATTTGAGTATTGCTGCAAATCGGGTTCGACGGGTCGGTTTGAATTGAACCGGCCCAAGTTGCACGCCTACTTTTGGTTCACTGTTTCTTCGTGCGGTATTGCATAAGCCCCATTATATATGTTATCGAGAGGAAAACGTAGATGTATGCCTGATGGTTTTAGTTTTATATTTGTTTAGCCCGACTCTTTTATAAAGCTTCTATCTTTGCGCGGACAAGGAGCAGATGCTTAAGATCGATGCTTTTAAGCTGCAAGAGGTAAATAGTTTCATGTTTCTTAGGATGACATCTTTGTAATGAGGGTCTTCTGATTGTGAAGGTCCTCGTGGGTGTGCAAGAGATTAAATTTTGTTTTCCAACTTCGTCTGCTCTTGGTTCGTAAAATATCAGGCAACGTGGTGTACTTGGAGGCAAAGTGTAACGATTCGGACCGTAAACTATAAACATGTTTCGTTACAAGAAAGTAAGATTGATAAGGTCCACACTAACTTGACTACCATAGTTCAAAAAGAATTTAATTGGTACTTATTCATTTTCTTTAACTGGTTATAAACTATTTAATCTTTTCTTAATTTTTTGATGTAGAAGTAAATAAGAGGGTATTACAATCTATCCTATTTGTTCATCTTTCTTAACCAGCTATTTTCTTAATTTTTTGATGTGGAAATAAATGGAAGGATATTACAATCTATTCTTCTGTAGGCGTGTTTCATTCTCATTGCCAAAAGGACAAGATCGCATCAAGATCTAGAGGTGGTCCTCATAAGTTCAAAAGGTGGCTCCCATCTAATGGATGTAGCATTTTGCTCTGTGTGATATTTAGCTCTTACACTTTTGGCTAGTGCGTGGCTTTGAAACCATATTGCAACGATCAAGGCCCACAAAACCATGAACCCATTTTGTTATAAAAAAGCAAGACAGATAAGATCAACATCAACTTACATCATCTCAGTTCAAAAGGAATTCAATTTCTTGATCAATTATAAATTATTTAATTTTTTTAAAATTTTTTATGTGAAACTAACTGAAAGAGTATCACACAAAGCCTATGGTAGGCGTGGCGTGGGCGCTCGAAGGATGAGCAGGAATTGGATGCCTATTATGCCTTAACTGGCTTCCAATTCATTCTTTGCATGGAGCTTCTTTATGGCATCGTAGGTGATGACGCCAAGTCACCTTCTTCAAACATCGGGGAAGACAGACGTCCTTCTCCTCGGACCCCTGCAAGAAAAGTCCATGGAGACCGGTTGCTCCGGTAGGGACCCTCGACGCTCAAGTCAGTCACTTGGGATCAGACAAAGAACCGCTCAGCGGAAGGGAGCTGAGGCAGTTAGGGTTTTGCTAGGAGGAAGAAAGCTAGAAAACCAGAGTTCGGATCCCTACTTACAGTGCGGGCACATGCTTTTATACCTGTCTGAATATCTCATCTTACTGTTCGGAAGATCACCGTCGTAGCATCGCTGTGTGTGCCGGAGGCATCCCGTGCTACCTGTCAACGTGATATCACACGTGTCTAACAGCTGCGATGGCATTCGGTGCACGCCGTTGTTTGAAATGACTGCGCACAGTCGCAAGTGGTAGCGAATTGTACGCCGTAACGGAGCACGGCCACGCGCAGGAACATGCAGTGCGCCATACGCCGTTATGAGGCATGGCCCTCCGTAACGGGGTGCAATCACGGGCGTACGGAGAATCACGTGGGCGCGCCATGTGGCCCGGAGCTGTCATTCCTTTCGACGGTTGGACTGCGTGCTAATCGTTGATGATACCCACGTACCCCGAGATCGGAGGAGGATCTCGGGGTAGAGATATGGTGGTCCCATCCCGAGACCGGAAGGGGTCCTGGGGGTGGTATGATCCAAGACCGGAGGGGGTCTCGGGGTCAAGGGATGATCCCACCCCGAGATCGGAAGGGGTCCCGGGGGTGGGATGATGTCGGTGCATGCCGAGATCGGAGGGGGTCTCGGGGTCAAGAGATGATAATCCCACCCCGAGACCGGAAGGGGTCCCGGGGTGGGATGATGCTGGTGCACCCCGAGACCGGAGGGGGTCTCGGGGTCAAGAGATGACGATCCCACCCCGAGACCGGAAGGGGTCCCGGGGGTGGGATGATGCTGGTGCACCCTGAGACCGGAGGGGGTCTCGAGGTCAAGAGATGATGATCCCACCCGAGACCGGAAGGGGTTCCGGGGGTGGGATGATGCCGGTGCACCCCGAGACTGGAGGGGGTCTCGGGGTCAAGAGATGATAATCCCACACTGAGATCGGAAGGGGTCCCGGGGGTGGGATGATGCTGGTGCACCACGAGACCGGAGGGGGTCTCGGGTCAAGAGGTGACGATCCCACCCCGAGACCGGAAGGGGTCCTGGGGGTGGGATGATGCTGGTGCACCCCGAGACCGGAGGGGGTCTCGGGGTCAAGAGATGATGATCCCACCCCGAGACCGGAAGGGGTCCCGGGGGTGGGATGATGCTGGTGCACCCCGAGACCGAAGGGGGTCTCGGGGTCAAGAGATGATGATCCCACCCCGAGACCGGAAGGGGTCCCAGGGGTGGGATGATGCTGGTGCACCCCGAGACCGGAGGGGGTCTCGGGGTCAAGAGATGACGATCCCACCCCGAGGCCGGAAGGGGTCCCGGGGGTGGGATGATGCCGGTGCACCCCGAGACCGAAGGGGGTCTCGGGGTCAAGAGATGATGATCCCATCCCGAGACCGGAAGGGGTTCCAGAGGTGGGATGATGCCGATGCACCCCGAGACCGGAGGGGGTCTCGGGGTCAAGAGATGATGATCCCACCCCGAGACCGGAAGGGGTCCCGAGGGTGGGATGATGCTGGTGCACCCCGAGATCGGAGGGGTCTCGGGGTCAAGAGATGATGATCCCACCCCGAGACTGGAAGGGGTCCCGGGGGTGGGATGATGCCGGTGCACCCCGAGACCGGAGGGGGTCTCGGGGTCAAGAGATGATGATCTGATGAGGACATCAGTTCAGACCAGAGTTCGGGTCAGTCGAACCAATCCTTGGATGTTCCTGTACCAGCAACCCAGAGTCAGCAGGCCACGTCAGGGAAGACCACACCAGATAATCTACGAAGGTCCAAGAGGTTGCAGAACAAACGGGCTTGAAATTTTATGTGTCGGATTGGGCCCAAACTTGGCTGGTCACATGGAAACGGACTGCTGATTCAAAGTCATTGCCGTTGGCAATGAGCTGCTGTGGATTTTGGCCATCCGGGCTCGTCTGATAGGAGTTTTGGGCCTGTTTTCGTTTTTAATGGCATAGTTGTAATTTTTCTGAACTTATGATGTTAGGGTTTTCTCTCTTATTTAGGTTGGTTTTGGGCGGCCGTCAGAGGCAAGAAGACGCTGTTTTAGATTTCCTTTTTTTTCCTCTTGAATAAAGATGAATGTTTTCTTTTTTTTCTGATTCAAAACAATTGAATTGAAAATTCAATTGCTCTTCCTTTAAATTTCGGATTGAGAGTGATCAAAATTCGAAATTTTCCCCTTTTCTTGTCAAGATTCGAACCAAACCTGGACGAATTCTTTTCTCGCAGATTAGATCGTTCTTGAGTTGCAGGCGTTTTGAATATCGCCCTGCATCAACTTGGTATCAGAGCCTTGATCCATTCCTTCCATTACCGCCTTGATCCATTCCTTCCATTACCATCTTGATCCATTCCTTCCAAACCCAAATATCAACCCTAACCGAAATTTGATCCAATGGAGCAGAAGAACAATGATCAATCCCTGAGAGACGCCGTGAGAGATGCTATGCAAGACGCCATGCGAGACCAGCACCAGGTGATGCAACAGATGATGCAAACCATGCAGGCGATGATGGCGCGGCTGGAGGTGCAGAATCGTGCCCAACCCCTTCGCGTGGAGGAGCGTGATGAAATTGATGAAGGTAGGGAGAGGGGTTTCGAAAATCTGGAGGCACCACCAATTCGAAGAGGGCAACAGAGGCCTGATGTTGGACTTCCAAGGTATGTCGATCAACCTCCCTATTTCGAAAATCAGAATCGGTGGGAAGCAGGCTTCAGGGTCGAAATTCCAGAGTTTAAAGGAGGAATTAACCCAGACGAGTATGTAGATTGGACCCTTCAGGTCGATGATGTTTTTCGTCTGAAGGAGGTGCCCTTAGACAAGCAGGTACCGCTTGTCACAATTCGATTCAGAGATAGGGCTGCTGCTTGGTGGCATGCGCAGCACTATCGTAGATATATGGATGGGAGACCTCCATTAGCGTCATGGGCAGCGCTAAAGCAGGAGATGAACAGGGAGTTTTTGCCTCCGAACCATGAGCAGATTTTGTATTCGAAGTTGCATGGTTTGACGCAAGGTAGTCGGAGCGTCGAGGAGTACACAACTGAATTTTATCGATTGGTTGCACGAAATCGGTTGATTGAGGCTGAACCGAGATTGATAGCCATGTATCTTCATGGCTTGCGGCTGCCAATCCAAGATGCACTGGCTGTGCATCGAATTGATAGCGTAGGAGATGCGCATATGAGGGCTCAGGCAGTGGAAAAGAGCTTGATGAGAAACAGGGGGTTTCAGAGCAGAGGGGGTTTTACTACGGGCCAGAGTTCAGGGCAGAATTCAGGGGGCAAATTTATGCCTCCAGTAGCGAGGCCGCAGGCATCAGTACCTCCAAGACCAACAGGGTCGAGTGGAACCTCAGGTTCTCAGGCGAGAGTGGGCAGCAACAGGGCTAACATTCGGTGCCATCGGTGTCAGAATTTGGGGCACTATGCCAATGAATGCCCCAAGGCGCGAGCTCAGTTGTATATGGAGGATTATATGGAGGACGAAAATGGAGGAGAGTTCCCTGAGGATGAGGAATTTAATGATGAGCTGTGTGTTATTGATCCGGACCATATTCAAGGGGAGAGCTTGGTGATACGAAGAATGTGTCTGGCGCCGAGATCAGATGAAGATTGGCGTCGGCACGACATCTTCACAACGAAATGTTTTGTGGCTGGCAAAACATGTCGTGTTATCATAGACTCGGCAGTTGGGAGAATGTGATAGCAGAGGAGGCTGTGAAGAAGCTGGGGTTGCAGACAGACCCTCACCCACATCCATATAAGCTCGGTTGGGTGAACCGAAATGCAGACATTCAGGTCAGCCGAAGGTGTAAGTTGTCACTGTGTTTTGGTCCTCATTCGAGACAACTATTGAGGCGGATGTTGTTCCAATGGATGCTACTCACATCATACTGGGGCGTCCGTGGCAGTTTGATAACAGGGCAGTATACAACGGGTACACCCACAGTTATATGCTGCGTCCAGATGGGAGGAAAGTTATTTTGAAGCCGCTTCAGGAAGTGAGTGGACAGAATACAGTAATTTGTTTACCAAGCACAGAATTCGATGCGAGTTTGGATGGAGAGGATGTTTGTTTTGCTTTGGTGAGCAAGTCAGGAGACTTCGGCGTGGAAGAGGAGCAAAGGCCAAATATGATTCCTGAGGAGTTGGTGTCTATCTTGGAGGAATTCCGAGATGTTGTATCAAAGGAGCTACCGGCTGGATTACCACCTCTCCGAGATATTCAGCACGGCATTGACCTTATTCCGGGCTCAGTGTTGCCGAATAAGGCTCATTATCGGATGACACCGCAACAGCATGAGGAATTGAGGAGGCAGGTCCAAGAACTTTTGGACAAGGGGTTCGTACGGGAGAGCATTAGCCCGTGCGCGGTGCCAGCCCTTTTGGTACCGAAGAAGGATGGTACGTGGCGCATGTGTGTCGACAGCCGCGCGGTTAACAAAATTACTGTGAAGTACAGGTTCCCGATACCGAGGTTGGACGACATGCTTGATCAGTTGAGTGGTGCTAAGGTCTTCACGAAGATTGATTTGAAGAGTGGGTACCATCAGATAAGGATGAAGCCTGGAGACGAATGGAAGACAGCCTTCAAGACTAAGGAAGGGCTGTATGAATGGTTGGTAATGCCATTCGGGTTGTCCAACGCGCCGAGCACGTTCATGCGCGTAATGAACCAGGTTTTACGTCCATTTCTTAGCTCATTTGTGGTTGTCTACTTTGATGATATTTTGATATACAGCAGGACAGCCGAAGAGCATGTGGGCCATGTGGCACAGGTTTTGTCAGTGTTACGTGAGAACCAGTTAGTTGCTAACCCAGAGAAGTGCATTTGGATGGTTGGGAGACTGATTTTTCTGGGGTACGTTGTGACTGGAGAGGGGATTCTCCCAGATAGGAATAAGGTGCATGCAATTGTGGAATGGCCAGTACCATCAACCTTGACAGAATTGAGATCCTTTTTGGGTCTTGCAGGGTTTTATCGCAGGTTTGTCAAGGGGTACAGTGAGCTGGCTGCACCTTTAACGGAATTGTTGAAGGGAGCCAGATTCGGGTGGAATGATGCCGCACAGGAGGCATTTGATGGGCTGAAAGTCAGATTGACCGAAGCTCCTTTATTGGGTCTTCCTGATTTTGATAGAGTTTTTGAGGTGGATTGTGATGCTTCGAAGACTGGAATTGGGGCAGTGCTTAACCAGGAAGGAAGACCAGTCGCATACTTCAGTGAGAAGCTGGGAGGAGCTAAACTGGCTTATTCGGTTTATGATCTGGAATTGTACGCCATTGTGAGATCCTTGCAGCATTGGCGCCACTACTTGATTCAGCGGGAGTTTGTACTGTATTCAGACCATCAGGCGCTGAAGTTCTTACAGGGTCAGCATAAACTGAGTTCAAGGCATGCGAAGTGGGTGAGTGCCTTGCAGGAATACACTTTCAGCATCAAGCACAAGTCTGGTACGTTGAATAGAGTGGCTGATGCTTTGAGTAGGCGGAGCTTGTTGATTGGCGCTATGCATGTGTACACTCTCGGCTTTGAGAGTGTAAGGGAGGACATTCGTGTGGATGAGCACTTCAAGGAGATTTTGGCCAAAATTGAGGCGGGGGAGCGAACTGATTTCGTTCTCCATGATGGATATTTGTTTCGAGGTAACTGCTTATGTGTTCCTGATACGTCTCTTCGTGTGTTGATCATCCAGGAACTGCATAACCAGGGTCACTTCGGAAGGGATAAAACAGCCTGGTTGATTCGGCAGCGGTTTTATTGGCCTGGTCTTGACCGAGATGTCAAAGCTTTTGTGAAGAGGTGCAGGTTGTGTCAAGAGTCGAAGGGGACAGACACGAACCAAGGTATGTACACGCCTTTACCTATCCCAGAGGCACCATGGCGAGATGTTTCTATGGACTTTGTTGTAGGATTGCCGCGGACAGCAAGGGGACTGGATTCGATTATGGTGATTGTGGATCGGTTCAGTAAGGTGGCGTGTTTCTTGCCATGCAAAACCACTTTTGATGCGTCAAAGGTTGCTGACTTATATTTTGCTTCAGTGGTTCGGCATTTTGGTATACCGGCATCCATAGTGTCAGACAGGGACAGCAAGTTTATGGGACACTTCTGGCGAGAGCTGTGGAAGAAGTTGGGCACAAAGTTGAAATTCAGCAGTCCTTATCATCCTCAGACGGATGGACAGACTGAAGTTGTCAACCGTAGCTTGGGTAATCTGTTGCGGGCAAATGTGCATGAATTCAGGAGCTGGGATTTGTGTTTGCCGAAGATTGAGTTTGAGTTCAACTCTTCAGTGAACCGTTCTACAGGGTTTGCTCCGTTTCAGATACTGTTTGGGTTCTTGCCAAGAGGTCCTTTGGATGTTCTGCCAGTTGAGTCGCCAGAGAAGGTGAGTCAGAAGGTCGAAGATAGAGTGTCTGACTTGCAGGAGATACATGCGACTGTTAGAGCCAAATTGGAGCAGACTTACGCCAAATACAAGGCGAAAGCTGATCAGCAGCGTCGGCAACAGTCCTTTGAAGTGGGCGATTTGGTATGGGTTTACTTACCGAGGGAGCGGTATCCACAGGGAGCTTTCACGAAGCTCAAGCCGAAGAAGATAGGTCCATGCCAGGTATTGGAGAAATTTGGTGACAATGCCTATCGGGTTGAGTTACCAGATGATGTCTTCATTTCGGATGTGTTCAACATTCGGCATCTGACCCCTTATGCAGGAGAGAATTCGAGCTTGAGGTCAAGCTTTTCAGAGGAAGGGGAGAGTGATGAGGACATCAGTTCAGACCAGAGTTCGGGTCAGTCGAACCAGTCCTTGGATGTTCCTGTACCAGCAACCCAGAGTCAGCAGGCCACGTCAGGGAAGACCACACCAGATAATCTACGAAGGTCCAAGAGGTTGCAGAACAAACGGGCTTGAAATTTTATGTGTCGGATTGGGCCCAAACTTGGATGGTCACATGGAAACGGGCTGTTGATTCAAAGTCATTGCCGTTGGCATGAGCTGCTGTGGATTTTGGCCATCCGGGCTCGTCTGATAGGAGTTTTGGGCCTGTTTTCGTTTTTAATGGCATAGTTGTAATTTTTCTGAACTTATGATGTTAGGGTTTTCTCTCTTATTTAGGTTGGTTTTGGGCGGCCGTCAGAGGCAGAGAAGAAAGACGCTGTTTTAGATTTCCTTTTTTTTTCCTCTTGAATAAAGATGAATGTTTTCTATTTTTTTTTTCTGATTCAAAACAATTGAATTGAAAATTCAATTGCTCTTCCTTTAAATTTCGGATTGAGAGTGATCAAAAATTTGAAATTTTCTCCTTTTCTTGTCAAGATTTGAACCAAACCTGGACGAATTCTTTTCTCGCAGATTAGATCGTTCTTGAGTTGCAGGCGTTTTGAATATCGCCCTGCATCATGATCCCACCCCGAGACCAGAAGGGGTCCTGGGGGTGGGATGATGCTGGTGCACCCCGAGACCGAAGGGGGTCTCGGGGTCAAGAGGTGACGATCCCACCCCGAGACCGGAAGGGGTCCCGGGGGTGGGATGATGCTGGTGCACCCCGAGACCGGAGGGGGTCTCGGGGTCAAGAGATGATGATCCCACCCCGAAACTGGAAGGGGTCCCCGGGGTGGGATGATGCTGGTCTCGGGGTCAAGTGATGATGATCCCACCCCAACACCGGAAGGGGTCCCGGGGGTGGGATGATGCCGGTGCACCCCGAGACCGGAGGGAGTCTCGGGGTCAAGAGATGATGATCCCACCCGAGACCGGAAGGGGTCCCGGGGGTGGGATGATGCCGGTGCACCCCGAGACCGGAGGGGGTCTCGGGGTCAAGAGATGATAATCCCACCCCGAGACCGGAAGGGGTCCCGGGGGTGGGATGATGCTGGTGCACCCCGAGATCGGAGGGGGTCTCGGGGTCAAGAGATGACGATCCCATCCCGAGGCCGGAAGGGGTCCCGGGGGTGGGATGATGCCGTGCACCCCGAGACCGGAGGGGGTCTCGGGGTCAAGAGATGATGATCCCACCCCGAGACCGGAAGGGGTCTCAGGGGTGGAATGATGCTGGTGCACTCCAAGACCGGAGGGGGTCTCGGGGTCAAGAGATGATGATCCCTCCCCGAGACCGAAGGAGTCCCGGGGGTGGGATGATGCCGGTGCACCCCGAGACCGGAGGGGGTCTCGGGGTCAAGAGATGGTGATCTCCGTTAGCTGTTGTTACCTTTTATTCTGACGATGCGGGATCAGTAATATCATATGCCCCCTCACCCCTGAGGCGAAGCGTGTCTCACTGTTGAGGCGCAAGGGGTGTTCTCCACTTGGCTGATCCCCATCCACATCTTTTATGCGGACGGCCTGGGGAATGTAAGAAGGCGGCCACCTCCATACACTGTGCCCACACGATCGATCTCGAGAGAAAACTGGCCCTTCGAAGTCTGCGCGAAAAGCCGCATCATCATTACCTCTCATTACGGTGACGTCAGCTGGGTCCCATCATTGGCCGGAGGCGTGCCGCACCATGCACTGGGCATCCCTCGAGGCGAGCCAGCCTATGGTAGGGGGCCATGTGGCTGGCGAGACGAGGCAGGATGATTTGAAAACCCAATAAAGCCAAACGAGGGATTGAATCTGGCCATATCGCTTTCGTTGTCATCGTCTTCCTTTGTGCCTGTGCTCTGATCTTCCCTGCAACCTGAGAGCTCGTGCTTGGTTTCCTTTCTTTCAGGTCAGTTCTTTACCCATTCCAGATTCTCTATTCCTTTGCTCATGAGCTCGCCATCTTGGACCTCGGAGGACGGTTCGGAGGACCATCCTCCTTCTGAGAGGTACTGTACCTCTCCCGCACCTTCTCCTTCTCCTCCACTTGAGTGGTCCACTGATTCAGAGGACCGCATCCCCTGGCCCGGCGATGGGTCGCCGGCGGAGCCCCATCGAGGGGCCGTCGGTCGGAGGCCGGCACCTCCTCGATGGTGGAGGGGTCCCGGAGGGGATTGCCTCCATGGTGACACGTCTGGATTTGGCAAAAATCCGGGCCCGTTACCAGATTCCTGGGACGTTGAGCTTTTTCTGCCAACTCCCGATGATATGGTCATCTCCTCCCGACCCGGTCGGGTGGCCCTTTATGAGATTTGCCTAAAGGCAGGTCCTGTCCACCTTTTCCACCCTTCTTCATCAACCTTCTCAACTACTACTCCTTGACCCCATCTCAACTGGTCCCAAACTCCTACCGCGTTGTCAGCGCCTTTGTCATTCTTTGCCATCGCCTGGGTATCATCCCTCGAATCACTCTTTTCCGATCCTTCTACATCCTTCGGGCCCAAAAGGGTTGGTGGCTATTCCAGCCCCGACCCAATCGGGTCCTTAAACTTCTTCTTCCCTCTTCAATCAAGGGATGGAAATCCCGATTCGTTTTTGCAAACATTGACCAAGTTAGGCTCCGGTGGGGAGATCCCGACCTCCGAGGGAACGCGATCGCCATTCATCCTAGGGATCGGGAGGCGTTGGGTCAATTGCTGGCCGCCGAGATTCCTCGGTACACCCTGCTATTGACGGAGGATAATCTCGAGTCGGCGGGTCTTATCTTCCACCGGGGTAAGCCATCTCCACCCTTAGCTAAAAATTTTGCTTCTCTTTTTTTTTTTTTTACTCAGACTGATATTGCGCAGCTATGAAGATACCGGCAGCGAAACTCCTGAGGGCCGCCTCTAAAAAGAGGGCCCGGGAAGGGCCACCTGAAGGTCAACAAGCTCCAGCTCCAAAGCGCCCGACGGCTCGGGTCTCCCCACCACCGGCACCGCAAGATTTCCCGGCTGCTCCAGAAGTCGATCTCACGGTCGACACTCCGCCAGAGATGGCGGCGACCGCGAGAGTCCCAGTTGAGGAGCCAGTCATGGAGGGGCCCACAGTGGCTGAAGAGCTTCCTGCTCCTGGAGAACCGACCCCGCCGAGGCTGCCATGGATTGGGGCGAGGGGCCATCAGGTGCCGTGAGTCCACCCCCCGAGAGGTCGCCTAGGAGCAGCCCGCACACCGAGCCAGGGACTGCCGAGATGGCCAAGCGGAGTGGGGCCAAGCCCGGGCCACCCCGAGACTTCTTAAACGATGGTCGCTGGGCTGAGCGGGTCCTTGCCCCGGTCTTTGTGCCCGAGATCCTGGAGGACCTTAGCCACCAAAAGGCGAGCGCATTCTTCCAGGATTCCTACGCGGCTATCATCAGGGTAAGCGGTCTTTTCGCCCTTTGCCTTTATCTTTTTTCCTTTTGCTAACCTGGAGCTTACGCATGCAGCTCGCACACTCCCTAAGGGCCACCAGGGATGCAATTCATGGTGGGAAGGCCCTCCTGCGGGAGGCGCAGAAGGAAGCTGAGGACGCTCAGCGCCGCGCGGAGGCGGCCGAAGAGGCGCTGGAGTTGGCCAGAAGCGCCTGGGCAAGTGAAATAAAGGCCGCTGAGAACCGGGCGGAGGTCGACGCCAACCGTGCGCGCGCAGCACTCCTCCAAATGACGGAGGCCGAGAATGCTGTGATGGCCAGAGATCTACACATCTCTGAGCTAACCTTAGCCCTCCATGAGGCCGAAGGTCGAGCGGTTGCGGCGGAAGAAGAGGCGGGCGGCAAAGGAGGAAGCCAGCCAATCCGGAGAGGAGGCTAGCCGCGCCTGGGAGGCCGAGAGGGTTGCAGCGGCAGCCCTTGCCGCGGAGAAGGCTCGGGCCGCTGGGATCATAGAAGAGTACAAGGCGTCCGAGCGCTTTACAGATGATTTGGTAGAAGTCTCGGCGGCAGTGTTCCTCGAAGGGTTCTAGCATGGGAAGGAGAAAGTGGCCAGGGATTTGAACATCCCCCAGGCCCTGGAAGTTGAGCTAGAGCGTTTATCAGATTTGGCCCCCTCCGATGATGAGCCCGCGCCAGCAGAGCTGTGAGCTCGTACTTTTGTTTGTTTTATTTTTTTTGCAAGTCCAACGATGTCGGCATGTTGTAATCCCTTCCAATCAATGAGAATATTCTTCAAGATGCAGTCTATTTGTGACTTACCATGAATTCGTTGATTGACAACATGCGGCACCGTGGTCCCATTAGTCCAGATAGCGCAAGGGGATAACTCTCAACTCGAGCTATTCTGCCTTAGCCATCTAGGACCGAAAGTTGGGGCCAGGGAGGATAGGTTTCTTGGAGTTGAAGCGCCGGTGGTTGGAGGTTAGGTAGGCGGGTTCCTCAAGACCATCGGCGCAACGCTTTGCCAGGAGTGTGTCGGGCCTTGTGCTAAGTAGGCCTGTGACTTTTGGCGCCTGCGGGGGTTGGTCCTTATTTGACTGGCGGGACTTTGTGCTGTCGGGTGTCGGACCTTACTCGCTGACGGGTGTCGGGCTTTAAGTCTAGCGAGCCCGGGGCTTCTTGTGCCGACCGGGGTCGGGCTTTATGCCTGGCTGGCCCAGGGCTTTTTGTGTCGATGGGTGTCGGGCTTTATGCCTGGCTGGCCCAGGGCTTTGTGCCGACCGGGGTCGGGCTTTATGCCTGGCTGGCCCAGGGCTTTGGGTGCCGACGGGTGTCGGGCTTCATGCCTGGCTGGCCCAGGGATTTTTATACTGACGGGTGTCGGGCTTCATGCCTGGCTGGCCCAGGGCTTTTTATGCCGATGGGTGTCGGGCTTCATGCCTGGCTGGCCCAGGGCTTTTTGTGCCGACGGGTGTCGGGCTTCATGCCTGGCTGGTGCAGGGCTTTAGGTGCCGACGGGTGTTGGGCTTCATGCCTGGCTGGCCCAGGGCTTTGGGTGCCGACGGGTGTCGGGCTTCATGCCTGGCTGGCCCAGGGCTTTTTGTGCCGATGGGTGTCGGGCTTTATGCCTGGCTGGCCCAGGGCTTTTTGTGCCGATGAGTGTCGGGCTTCATGCCTGGCTGGTGCAGGGCTTTAGGTACCGACGGGTGTCAGGCTTCATGCCTGGCTGGCCCAGGGCTTTGTGCCGACCGAGGTCGGGCTTTATGCCTGGCTGGCCAGGGCTTTGGGTGCCGACGGGTGTCGGGCTTCATCCCTGGCTGGCCTAGGGCTTTTTGTGCCGACGGGTGTTGGGCTTTATGCCTGGCTGGTGCAGGGCTTTAGGTGCCGATGGGTGTCGGGCTTCATGCCTGGCTGGCCCAGGGCTTTTTGTGCCGATGGGTGTCGGGCTTCATGCCTGGCTGGCCCAGGGCTTTTTGTGAAAAGGTCTCAGGAGCTAAAATCGAATCTTGTTAATATAGAATGAGGGGTGAAAACCCAAGTGAATACAGGCATGATACTTGACATGAGAGAAGGAATACATTACTGATAGTACCGGCGAAGGTTATCTGCATTCCATGTCCTAGGGAGTGGCTTCCCATCGAGTTCCTCAATTTTGTAAGCTCCGTGGCGGAGTGTCTCGGCGATCCGATAAGGTCCTTCCCAATTTGGAGCTAGCTTGCCTCCCTCTGCTGGCTTCGAGACCTCAGCCCGTCGAAGGACCAGGTCTCCTGGCAGGAACGTCCTGGGGCGCACACGAGCGTTGTAATATTTAGCGGCCCGTTGCCGATAGACCGCCATCCGAAGTTGCGCCCGGTCTCGTACTTCCTCCACCAGGTCGAGGTTGGCTCGCAGCTGGTCAGGGTTACCTTCCTCGCTGTATGATTCCACCCGAGGGCTTGGTGCCAACCTCCACCGGGATAACGGCTTCGGATCCAAAGACTAAGCTGAATGGCGTCTCGCCGGTGGGGGCTCGCGGCGTTGTGTGGTAGGCCCATAGCACGTTGGGGAGCTCCTCCACCCATCGCCCCTTGCAGTCATCTAGCCGAGATCTCAGCCCCTGGAGAATGATTCGATTGGTCACCTCGGCCGCCCCGTTGGTCTGAGGGTGCCCGACGGAAGTGAACCTCTGATGGATGCCCAGCTCAGAGCAGAACTCCCGGAAGGGCGCATTGTCAAACTGCCGACCGTTATCAGTGACTAAGGTGTGTGGTAGCCCAAACCGACATATGATGGACTTCCAAAAGAAGGATCTCACTTTGCTTTCTGTGATCTTGGCAAGGGCCTCGGCTTCAACCCACTTGGTGAAGTGATCCACCACCACAAGAGGAACTTTCGCTGCCCGGAGGCCAGGGGGAATGGTCCCAGGATATCCATGCCCCACTGGGCGAAGGGCCAGGGTGCTACCAAGGGGGTTAGGTGAGACGTCGGCTGTCGCTGGATATTAGCGTGACGCTAACAGCTATCACATTTCTTAACAAGCTCGGCCGCGTCTTCCTTCATTGTCAGCCATAAGTACCCCTGCCGCAAGGCCTTGTAGGCTAGGGCTCTGCCCCCCAGGTGACTCCCACAGATGCCTTCATGGATCTCCCTGAGGATGTAATCTGATTTAGTCAGCCCCACACACCTAAGGACTGGGTATGAGAAGGATCTCCGATAAAGCTTCCCGTCCATCATCAAGAATCTCGGGGCCCTCCGCCTGAGTAGCCTGGCCTCGGCGGGGTTCTCTGGGAGAGTGCCGTCAGTCAAATATCGCATGTAGGCGTCCATCCAAGAGGGCTCTTGCTCCACTGGCAACGCTTCATCTGTAACTTCGATGCTCGTGCTTGTAGATGCTCCACGTATGTTCTCCCAGCGTCCCGTCGACCGAAGTGGCTAAGCGGGATAATGCATCGGCCCTGGCGTTCTTCGCTCTGGGAATATAGCTGACGCGGAAGTAAGAGAAATGAGACGCTTGGGACTGCACCTTGCTCAAATATCGGGACATGATTGGGTCCCTAGCCTCGTACTCGCCGGTGATCTGCCCAGAAACAAGCTGAGAGTCCGTGAAGGCCCTCAAACGCCCAGCGCCTAACTCCTCAGCTAACCTCATCCCCGCTAACAAGGCTTCATACTCTGCCTGGTTATTAGTTGCTGGGAACTGGAATCTGAGAGCATACTCCACTGCGTCTCCCTCCGGGCTCATGAGAATGAGTCCGGCTCCGCTTCCTTGAGAGTTTGCGGCTCCATCCACATGCAAGATCCAGTCCTCCGCCTCCTCAGTTGAGGGAGGGTCCACACACTCATCCGGGCGCACCCCCTCCATATCTCTCTCGGTCCAGGAACACTCGACCAAGAAATCAGCCAACACCTGAGACTTCATGGCTGACCTTGGCCGGATGGACAGATCAAACTCACTTAATTTAATGGCCCATTTGGCCAACCGACCGGAGGTATCGGGGCGAGATAAGATGGTTCGAAGAGGCTGGTCCGTGAGCACCACGATGGGATGAGCTTGGTAGTAAGGTCGGAAGCGTTGAGCAGAGACCACCAAGGCAAAAATAATCTTCTCGGTTCTCGAGTACCTGGTCTCGGCGTCATGGAGTACTTTGCTGGTGTAATAGATTGGCTTCTGAACCCCATCGGCATCCATGCGCACGAGCACAGAGCTGACAGCCTCGGGGGAGGCTGCAAGATATAGGAAGAGCTCTTCTCCATTCTTAGGCTTGGACAACAGCGGCAGAGTGGATAGAAACTGCTTCAACTCCTCAAAGGCACCCTGACACTCCTTTGTCCATTCGAACCCGTTGACCTTGCGCAGCGCCTTAAAGAAGGGCAGGCACCTTTCTGCCGACCTTGACATGAAACGACTCAAGGCCGCCACCCTCCCCGTCAGGCGTTGCACCTCCTTCTTGTTGGCTGGGGGCCTCATCTCCAAGATAGCCCTGATCTTGTCAGGGTTGGCTTTGATCCCTCGCTGAGTCACCATAAAACACAGGAACTTGCCTGCTGCCACTCCAAAGGCGCATTTGTGGGGGTTAAGCTTCATCCGATACCGTTGCAAGTTGTTGAAAGTCTCCTCGAGGTCAGCGACATGGTCCGCTGCACTGGTACTCTTGGTCAGCATGTCATCCACATACACCTCCATGTTGCGCCCTAGCTGGTCCTCAAAGACCTTATTCATCAATCTTTGATAAGTGGCCCCATCATTTTTCAACCCAAAAGGCATCACTCTGTAACAATAAACCCCCTTTTCTGTGATAAAGGAAGTTGCTTCTTCATCCGCCGGGTTCATCTTGATTTGATTATAACCTGAGAACGCATCCATGAAACTAAGAGTCTCATGCCCGGACGTGGCGTCCACCAGCTGGTCGATTCGGGGCAGCGGGAAGCTGTCTTTAGGGCACGCCTTGTTGAGGTCGGTGAAGTCCACGCACATCCTCCAACTCCCGCTGGCCTTGCGAACCATTACAACATTCGCTAGCCAGTCCGGGTAGTGCACCTCGTGGATGTGACCGGCCGCCAGCAGCTTCCGCACCTCCTCATCCACGGCCTTTTGTCGGTCAGGGGCAAAACTCCTTTTCTTCTGCCGGATAGGCCGACACCCCAGCCGAATGTTAAGCTGATGCGTAATCACCTCCTCTGGAATCCCCGGCATGTCGGACGCCGACCATGCGAAGACGTCCGCGTTGGCCCGCAGAAAGGTGAGGAGTCGGTCACAAGCCTCCTCCGGAAGTAAGGCTCCAATCCGGACCGTTCGCGCGGAGTCCTCCCCGAGGGGAAAAGCAAGCAGCCGCTCGGCTGGCTCACCCCTTTTCTCCAAGTCTCGTGGGTCAAGCGTCTCAGGTGTCGGTGCAGGTGCCGTCCCCTGCGGACTAGGGGCCAAGTGATAGCAAAGTGTTGGCGGATTCTGCTCTCCCCGCATCTCCCGACCCCTCTGCTGGTGGGGAACCTCACGAGGAGCCTCTTAGTGGATATGACAGCATCCAAGAGGTTGAGCCCGGGCCTCCCGAGGATCGCGTTGTATGCGAGGGGCACGCGAACCACCAAGAACTTCATGAGAACAGTGCTCTGGCATGGGGCTGTACCAACCGTCACAGGGAGAGTAACCTCCCCCTCAACTTTTACAGAATCTCCTGTGAATCCATCAGAGGCGTGGCGACAGGTAGAAGGAGATCAGGTGACAAGTTCATACGAACAAAGGCATCGTAGTTCAAAACATCTACGGAACTCCCACTGTCAACTAAAATTCTTTTTACAGGATGCTTAGCGATCGTCATAGACACGATGACGCTATCATCATTTTTATTCACTACCCCACCTAAGTCCTTTTCGAAGAAAGGAATTACAGACTCCGACTCCCCCTCCCCTCTTGGCCTCTTCGACAGGCCTCCTTCCCCCAGGAAATCATCGCTACCGTCTTCTCCGTCGGGGCATTGTTGATCACCGGCGGCGGGGGCGCTGACGGGCCAGGAGCTCCCGGGTTGTTCCTCTGAACGAATTTTCCCAGGTGGCCCCGCTGGATAAGGTCTTCAATAGCCTTCTTCAGCTGACGGTAGTCGTCGGTGTCGTGGCCGTGGTCCCGGTGGTAGCGGCAGTAGAGGTTCTTGTTCCGGGGGATCTTCGGGTTGATGGGAGGAGGGCGCTGCAAATAAGACTCCCCTTCAATCTCGAGCAGGATCTGAGATATCGGGGCGAGCAATGGGGTGTAGGGTCCGTCTCTTGGTGCAGGGGCTCGGGGGCGGTTGTCTGGCCGGCGAGGAGGCTCAGGTCTCTGGGGGAACTTCTGTAGGCTCCGGCCGGGCCGGCTTCTTGGGGACACTCCCACCAGCCTCGCGCCGGGAAAAGTCGGCCTCATCCGCCGGATATACTTCTGGGCCGGATAAGAAGCTCAGAGTAAGAGCCCGGCGGCTTTTTGTCAAGAGAGTGCGCGAAGCGAGAAGGGCGGAGCCCCCGCTTCAAGGCCAAGGTAGCCACCGAGTCTTCCAGGTTGTAGACCTCCAGAGCTGCTTCTTTAAACCGAGCGACATAGTCCCGTAGGGACTCGCCGCTCTTCTGCTGGACGGCAAAGAGACTATCTGCCACCCTTGGAATCTTCCGGCAGGCGTCAAAATGGGCCAAGAAAGCCCTCTCCAACTGGCGGAAGGAGTCGATGCTTCGTGGTGGCAGACGAGAGTACCAAGCTCGAGCAGCCTTCTTCAGGGTGGCGGGAAGGCAATGCACATAAGTGAATCAGTGGCCCCCTGGACTTGCATGAGCACCTTATAGCTCTCCAAATGGTCTAGGGGGTCTGTGGTCCCATCGTATGGATCTAGCTGAGGAAGGCAGAATCTGGTGGAGATGGGCTCCTCCATGATGCGGCGAGACAAGGGAGGCCGGCTGTCGTAGTCTGTTTCTGGCAGGTGGGTGATTCGACGGCTAAGCTCCTCCAGCTTCTGATTGCACTCCTCGAGTCGACGCTCGGCTCGACGAGGCATCCGACCATCAAAGGAGCCCTCCCCCTAAGATTCAGAAGAAGAACGGGGGCGGCGATGCCGGGTGGGCGCTCCGCCTCCTTCCCATGCCGCCGCTTAGGAGAGACACTAGCGTGGAAGGAAGGAGACCGATGTCTCTTAGAAGCTTCGCGGTGAAGGCTTGGCCAGAGATCGATGGTGACGATCCACAGGAACCGGCGATCTCCGGCGGGAGGAATGCTGGCTGGGCTGCACCACCCTCGGGACAGATGGATTCGGCTCCGGCTGCTGCACGGCCGCCTGCTGGTGCTGTAGGCCCTGAACCGCCATCGCCAAAGACTGGACTTGCGTGGCCAGGGCAGTGAATTGATCCTCCTGGAGCTGTTGCGGAGCAGGCGCGGGAGCATCGTCCTGAGGAACAGAAGGCCCTGCTCCCCGGGGGTGCAGCGGCTCCGGAATACTGGCTGCGAGAGCCGGGGGGGCCTCCGCGGGTGGACCGGCCCCGCGGCGCTGCCCCCCAGCACGACCGGCTGAAACTCCCTTCGTTCGAGTCATCACCATGGCTTCAAGAGCTTGAAAAGTAAGCTGCTGGTTCGATATCTTTTTTCTTCCCCCTTCCTCGCGCGCCAATCTGATGACGCCAAGTCACCTTCTTCAAACGTCGGGGAAGACGGACGTCCTTCTCCTCGGACCCCTGCAAGAAAAGTCCCTGGAGACCGGTTGCTCCGGTAGGGACCCTCCGACGCTCAAGTCAGTCACTTGGGATCAGACAAAGAACCGCTCAGCGGAAGGGAGCTGAGGCAGTTAGGGTTTTGCTAGGAGGAAGAAAGCTAGAAAACCAGAGTTCGGATCCCTACTTACAGTGCGGGCACGTGCTTTTATACCTGTCGAATATCCCATCTTACTATTCCAGAAGATCACCGTCGTACCATTGCTGTGCGTGCCGGAGGCATCCCGTGCTACCTGTCAACGTGATATCACACGTGTCTAACAGCTGCGATGGCATTCGGTGCGTGCCGTTGTTTGATATCACCGCGCACAGTCGCAAGTGGTAGCGAATCGTACGCCGTAACGGAGCACGGCCACGCATAGGAACATGCAGTGCGCCATACGCCGTTATGAGGCATGGCCCTCCGTAACGGGGTGCAATCACGGGCGTACGGAGAATCACGTGGGCGCGCCATGTGGCTCGGAGCTGTCATTCCTTTCGACGGTTGGACTGCGTGCTAATCGTTGATGATACCCACGTACCCGAGACCAGAGGAGGATCTCAGGGTAGAGATATGTGGTCCCATCCCGAGACCGGAAGGGGTCCTGGGGGTGGGATGATGCTGGTGCACCCCGAGACCGGAGGGGGTCTCGGGGTCAAGAGATGACGATCCCACCCCGAGACTGGAAGGGGTCCCGGGGGTGGGATGATGCGGTGCACACCGAGATCGGAGGGGGTCTCGGGGTCAAGAGATGATAATCCCACCCCGAGACCGGAAGGGGTCCCGGGGGTGGGATGATGCTGGTGCACCCCGAGACCGGAGGGGGTCTCGGGGTCAAGAGATGACGATCCCACCCCGAGACCGGAAGGGGTCCCGGGGGTGGGATGATGCCGGTGCACCCCGAGACCGAGGGGGTCTCGGGGTCAAGAGATGATGATCCCATCCCGAGACCGGAAGGGGTCCCGGGGGTGGGATGATGCTGGTGCACCCCGAGACCAGAGGGGGTCTCGGGGTCAAGAGATGATGATCCCACCCCGAGACCGGAAGGGTCCCGGGGGTGGGATGATGCTGGTGCACCCCGAGACCGAGGGGGTCTCGGGGTCAAGAGGTGACGATCCCACCCCGAGACCGGAAGGGGTCCCGGGGGTGGGATGATGCTGGTGCACCCCGAGACCGGAGGGGGTCTCAGGGTCAAGAGATGATGATCCCACCCCGAGACCGGAAGGGGTCCCAGGGGTGGGATGATGCTGGTGCACCCCGAGACCGAAGGGGGTCTCGGGGTCAAGAGATGATGATCCCACCCCGAGACCGAAAAGGGTCTCGGGGGTGGGATGATGCCGGTGCACCCCGAGACCGGAGGGGGTCTCGGGGTCAAGAGATGATGATCCCACCCCGAGACCGAAAGGGGTCTCGGGGGTGGGATGATGCCGGTGCACCCCGAGACCGGAGGGGGTCTTGGGGTCAAGAGATGATAATCCCACCCCGAGACCGGAAGGGGTCCCGGGGTGGGATGATGCTGGTGCACCCCGAGACCGGAGGGGGTCTTGGGGTCAAGAGATGATGATCCACCCCGAGACCGGAAGGGGTCCCGGGGGTGGGATGATGCTGGTGCACTCCAAGACCGAAGGTGGTCTCGGTGTAAGAGATGATGATCCCACCCCGAGACCGGAAGGGGTCCTGGGGGTGGGATGATGCCGGTGCACCCCGAGACCGAAGGGGTCTCGGGGTCAAGAGATGAATCCCACCCCGAGACCGGAAGGGGTCCCGGGGTGGGATGATGCTGGTGCACCCCGAGACCAGAGGGGGTCTCGGGGTCAAGAGATGATGATCCCACCCGAGGCCGGAAGGGGTCCCGGGGGTGGGATGATGCCGGTGCACCCCGAGACCGGAGGGGGTCTCGGGGTCAAGAGATGATGATCCCACCCCGAGACCGGAAGGGGTCCCGGGGGTGGGATGATGCCGGTGCACCCCGAGACCGAGGGGGTCTCGGGGTCAAGAGATGATGATCCCACCCCGAGACTGGAAGGGGTCCCGGGGGTGGGATGATGCCGGTGCACCCCGGACCGGAGGGGGTCTCGGGGTCAAGAGATGATGATCCCACCCCGAGACCGGAAGGGGTCCCGAGGGTGGGATGATGCTGGTGCACCCCGAGACCGGAGGGGGTCTCGGGGTCAAGAGATGATGATCCCACCCCGAGACCGGAAGGTGTCCCGGGGGTGGAATGATGCCGGTGCACCCCGAGACCGAAGGGGTCTCGGGGTTAAGAGATGATGATCCCACCCCAAGACCGAAAGGGGTCCCGGGGGTGGGATGATGGGTGCACCCCGAGACCGAAGGGGGTCTCGGGGGAGATGATGATCCCACCCGAGACCGGAAGGGGTCCCGGGGTGGGATGATGCCGGTGCACCCCGAGAGAGGGGTCTCGGGGTCAAGAGATGATGATCCCACCCGAGACCGGAAGGGGTCCCGGGGGTGGGATGATGCCGGTGCACCCCGAGACCGGAGGGGGTCTCGGGGTCAAGAGATGATGATCCCACCCCGAGACCGGAAGGGGTCCTGGGGTGGGATGATGCTGGTGCACCCCGAGACCGGAGGGGGTCTCGGGGTCAAGAGATGACGATCCCATTCCGAGGCCGGAAGGGGTCCCGGGGGTGGGATGATGCCGGTGCACCCCGAGACCGAAGGGGGTCTCGGGGTCAAGAGATGATGATCCTACCCCGAGACCGGAAGCGGTCCCGGGGGTGGGATGATGCCGGTGCACCCCGAGACCGGAGGGGTCTTGGGGTCAAGAGATGATGATTCCACCCCGAGACTGAAAGGGGTCCCGAGGGTGGGATGATGCCGGTGCACCCCGAGACCGGAGGGGATCTTGGGGTCAAGAGTTGATGATCTCCGTTAGCTATTGTTACCTTTTATTCTGACAATGTGGGATCAGTCATATCAGAATGCATATCCATTTTCAAGCTTTTATTAATGTTTGGTTGTGGCGGAATTAGAGGAGGGATGAAATTGGTACGGAAAAGGGATCTTGAAATTGGGAGCATAGATGGAACTACGGTAGAAATGGAATGAGTATGGTGATTTTTCATTTAGAGTAGGCACTAAATGAAATGCTGGTATTTCGTTCTTAATGTTGCTTCATTTCTATGTTTGCTATGTCTAGTGAAACTCACTCAAAGAATGAAATCATATGTATTATAAATTTATTAGATTAAAACTTCATCAGAATTTTTTAATATAAATCTATTAAATTAAATTATGCAAAAAGCTAGAACGTCCTCATTTTATTTATAATTTAAGTGTCGACTTAGCCGACTTAGCTCTGAATAGAGCAGAGGAGAAGATTCATATAGCCGACCCAATGTAATTGGGAGAAGGCTTAGATGAGTTGAGTTGAGTTAAATATAAATTATTAGATTTCAATGCTAAATTAAAAAAAACAATAAAGTTTATTTTTTAAATTTTATAACATAATATCTTAGTATAAATGAATTATAAATTTAATATAATTATGTTAAAATAACTTATGTCACATATATTATGTAAGATGTTATATTCAACTTTTTTTTTTTGTGATGATGAATGTAACATTAAATTTAATATCATAACATAAAAATACAATAACTTTCATATTATAATATTATAATAATTTTTATATTATAATATAATTAAAATATTATAATGAAAGATGTATATTTTTAATATTAAATAATATTATTTTTAAATACTATAACATATTAGATATTATATTAATTAAAATATTATATATATTATAATTTAATAATTATTATTATACTATTTTTTAATGATGATGAAAATAATATTTAAATTTAATATTATAATATTAAAATATAAGGTAGACATAATTTAACCAAACCTCAATTTAGTCATCTCCACCTTTGAAGTAGGATGGCTTTGAGATCCGAATGAATATAAGGGTGGAGAAGGTAATTGAATTCTAAACTTTTATATTATAATATTATACTAATTTTAATATTATTATGACTATTACAGTATTATATTTTTATAATATTATAACATTGTATTATTAAATTTATATTATATTACTATTATTATATATAGTATAATAATAATAATATCATATTTAATATTATAATAATAAATTTAATATTAAGAGTATTATGCTTCTTTAGGCATAAACATAAAGTGGTAATAATAAAAATATAGTTGATGAGACAGTGGAATCCAATCGTGATTCCTAAGTGGAAATGGTAGAATATCCGTTCCTTCAAATAAAAGAATTGACATTTCAAATGGATGACAATTCAGCTTTATTTTAGGCAATCAAAAATGGAATGGAATCAACGCTGGAATGGCCATTGCATTCCAACATGGATTTCATTCAACCAAATATAGCATTAACAGTCATGTCTGTGATGGGCTAGCAGCTAAAGCTCCTCTTAAATACCCAGGTATAGCCTTAGACATAGATGCTTTATTGTGGTCAGGTTGTAGCAATAACTACACTTTACCAAAGATTGTCTAAAGTTGCAGAGAAAGTTCCTCGATTCTACTGCTCTCTTTCATTTTTTTTCTCATTTGATCAAGTTTAGAGGGTCGTTTCCTCATCTGCAATTTGCGAGCCTGAAAGGTTGGTTCGAATGCAGAACAGAGAAGGAGGTTTATTTTTGAGGATAGGAAATTAAGGAAAGGCTTCCAAAGGCTGGTCGGCTTACTGCTTGATGGTATAATATAACATTATATATATATATACATATTAAATATTTATAGTATTTAAATATATAATATTTTCAGAATAATTTTAACGAAGAAACCTTATTTTTTACTATGATATTTCATACTTTAGCTTAAAAATAGTAACTTAAAATACAAAAATTATTTATAACAGAATACAAATAGAATTTAAACATATAATAGAATGAAATCCTACATTCCTAAGAATCTGAGCTAAATCACCAAGATCAAACAAGGTATTAATTCTTGCATTTATAATAATTTGATTATCAAATATAAAATTATCAATACTGTAAGATTTTTGCAATATTATATTACTACATATGAATGAAACGGTTTTCAAAAGTTAGGAAGTTGTATCTTTGCATGCTTATTAAGTTTGCTAAACTTTGGAAGCCATTGCAACTCAGCAAGCCACGCCTATGAATTGAACGTTATAGTCATCAGGGACGTTAATTACGTACGTTGTGCCAATATTCCTCATGCTTTTGAAAATATTTACTTTGGGTTTGACTGTTTGAGGGTGCTTGAAAGAACCTGATGACCCCTACTAGCCCACATATAGATTTTGGTAATCGTACTGCATCTATGATAATTATTGATTTTGATTATCTTTTGGATGACGCTCCACCACCTATAATTCATGTTAATAATTCATTAGTTGCATAAAGTCTTAGATTGTCTTCATCAGCTAATATATATATATATTCCTAATTCGTCTTTAAGAGTAATGTTTCAGTATAATTTCTTTCTGCTAAATGATGAGCAGAGAGAGAGAGAGAGATCTAGGATTCTTCTGTGGAATCGATGCCGAGATTGTCGCCATTGAAGACAACGGATGGATTAACGGGCGCCCACTAGAGCAAAATTGAAAGCAATATAGTAATGAGAAATGGTGCTCTAGCCTTGTCATCCAAGAGGAATATTGCCTCCACTTTATTCACGAGGCTCTCCCGATGGAATTAGAAATGCCACGCATGGTGGTGTTTTCTTCCTTTTAGTCCATGCCTTAGAGAAGACCAAGCAGGAACCACCTCACCTAAACAATATTATAATTAAACTATTCCTAATCGTGATGATTGTAGTAATCTAAACAAAGCTAAGTGACAATTAACAAAGGTCCCTCGCGATGACGGGAGAGGATGGCGTGTTCTAACTAACGAGGCGTGCCCGATGGATAAGCAACCAGCAAATTGCAATGGATGCTAAACGGTGACGTTTATTATACTATTTGAGCGTCACCATTGAATGATTTGGCTTTATATCTCTTCAAGGGTAGTTGTTTGGGAGCCGTGACCCCGGTGTCATCATCTTCCTTCAATTATTCAAAATTTCTCTGATTATTTATGCATTATTCTATGCCGAGCAAAAGCTTCTCTCTACTGGTCCTGAAGAGTTAATCATTCATTCATAATTATTTATCATTACCATTTTCATCATCATCATCATCATCATTTCGGCTGTGTTTAAAATAGAGGATAAGAGGATATCCATCCTTATTCACAAAAACTATAACTACAAAGGATAAGTCTAAAAAAGTTAAATAGAGGGGATGGATTATTCTCTGAACTTATTCCTTAGGAACTCAGGAATAGCTAGAGCTATTCCTTGATGGCAAAATTATTATTAAAAAAAATGATTATTCTCTTAGCTATTTTCTGCATAAATTTTACCTGTACACTTATTCAAAAATAATATTTTGAGATTCAAATACTACTTTAGGATGGCAATTGAGGAAAATCTCATCCTCGACGAAAACAGATGGGTTTAGAGGGTTTAAAAGGGGGATGAATGTAATGGTGGAGTGAATATTTGAAAATTCATTGAGTTCAAAGATATATATTAACAGATATTGGAACACAAATGACATACTAAAAGTGATATAGTATATTTAAATTTATATATTATAAATAAAAATGATAGCATATGTTTAAAATATATGTTTTTTTTGAGATTTTTTTTTTAAAAGAAAGGTCCATCTCCATTTGAGAGATGGGACAGGGTGTGAGATCTTCATCTTCGAACCTTTTTTTAAAACTCAATCTTTTTATCTTATAATTATATAAATTTAAGCTTCCTATTGCGTTGTAAATATTGAATTTAAGCTTTTAAATTTGATGTTTTTGTTGATGTATTTCAAATGTCCATTAATTTATAACATATTTTGGATTTAAAAAATTAAAATTGAGTCCACAAATGATAGTCAATTTAAAAAAAAATAAAGGATTGAGAACTTTTGATTATAAAAAATGGGAAATCATAAGAGTGGGGATAGAATAGAAAGAAATCATTTTTCATTAAAGGATAAGATGAAAATGAGAGGCGAGAATAAGGATGATAAATATATCATCCATCTAAATCTACTTTATTGCTATCCTATTATCATCATCATCATTATTATTATTATTATGTATAAATTAAGATGCCTTACATTTTCTCTAATGCTGTGTTTTCTATTTTTATTTTTTTAATGCAAAAGGTTAAAGCATACCAAGTTATTTTAATGCACATTTGGATCAAAAAAGAAAACAATAATAACAACATGTAAGGCCATGTTTTAAAATTTTCTAACCCATGTTTTTTTTCTTCTTATTTTTAATAATAATGAGAGCTTCGTTGATCATTTCATACAAATATTTACATTGAATATTTTTTTTTGTGAAAAAAAAAACTTTCAAGACTTCATCATAAAGTTGCAAAGCATTCATCAAAGGGTGATCCAATCGTGAAATATTAAAAATGAATAAAAAATATTCTTTTATATACTATTAAAAAAATTAGATAAAATTTTAATCAAATTTGTCATTTTATGAAAAATAATTTATTTTAATTTCAAAAAAGTTTCAACTTTTGTCCACAACGGTTGGACCCTCTCTTCTCGTAGAAACGGAGGGCCCTACCCACCTCGTCTCTTTGCGTCCGTTCCTTGGGCGCATCCACGCCGTCGGGTAGCGTCGAGCCCTCCCACGCCTCCAGATGGCAATCCGTCGTGCCTCCATGACTTGGTTCCTTTGAGCGGTTGACCAGGCAAAACGCCAGGAGAAGAGGAGGGGAGGACCACTGGACCAGGCCAATTGAATTGAACAAAATATTCAAGCAATCTAACACCACCCACCAAAGTCTTGGATGCCTTGGTCTCTTCTCCACAATGTCCTTGTACTCCCTTGGAATGATAGGCATGTCCTTTTTGAAGCAAGATATCAAATTCATCGAGCCATACTTCTCCTCTTCTTTTGATTTGAAGCTCATGCATAACAAGGAAGAGCAGGGAAAAAAAAAAACATCCAGCTTGATTTGTAATATGGACTGCATGTTTGATTAGATATCAAATGGTTGTAGGCTTTGAATTAGCCCTTGATTTGAGATTTGAGTGCTCTGTTTGAATGGTTCTTTGCCCATTCACTGCCTATATATATTCTGATCTAGTTTTTTTAATTAGAGATGCAGAAAGTTCCAAACATCACATTTTTAGCATCCAGCTTGACTTGTATCAGAGAGGGTTTGAAGTCTTTGATTTGAGATCTGTGTGCCGTAGTTGAAGGGGTCTTAATTTGCCCAGTGACTGCCTATATTCTGATCTAGTTTTTAATTAGAGATGCAGAAAGCTCCAAAGCTCAACTTTTTAACAACCATGATGCAAGTCATGATAGAGGCCATATATAGTTGTTATAGCTACCAAAGATTGACTTTGAATTGCTCAAAATAATCAAATCAAAGGTCCAGCCAGCTAGAACAAAACTTCATCAACTACGTACAGTTGATCATCAATTACAGTTTTGATATCATGTTACTGCATCAATTACACTTTATAACACTTGGTCAAGATTCAAATGCTCTCATCTTTAATTCACATAACAAAAAGAAAGCAATGGGAAAACTACTATTATCACTACCATCAGCTAATGCTAGTTAGATTCTTGAGTGTTCTTATCTACTAGGCAATGGATCACCCAAAGGCAATGGGAAAACTACTATTATCACCTTTTTTATTTTTTATTTTTTTTTGTTTTTGGATTTGCTTCGCAGGGTCAAATGACACTCAGGTCTTGGATGTATGACCAAGGCCAGCCAAAGGCAGCGGACATGTCCACCATTACATTCCTAACAGGCATTGAAAAAAACTCCTCCAAATGACTCAAGTGAATCATCTTGTCTTGGGGAACTCGGTCATCCTAAGCCTCCACAAATTCCAAGTCGCTACCAGACAAGCAGGTGAGGACAAGCCCTCCATCCACTATCTTCTTCTCCCTGAACGCACTCCCTCCTCCCCTTAAATTAAATCCTTCCCCTCCCCCCTCCTTCTCCTAGTCCTCACTAAACATTCCACTCATGGAGCTCCAATTCCAGCAACAAAGGCTCCAACACCACCACCAAGTCCCAGTCTCCAAGCCCACCAAGTTCAAAGGGAGGAGCAAGAACAGCAGCAGCACCAGCAGCGCCACCACCAAATTTATTGGTGTCCGGCAGAGGCCCTCAGGGAGATGGGTGGCAGAGATCAAGGACACCACGCAAAAGATCAGGATGTGGCTCGGCACCTTCGAGACCGCCGAGGAGGCCGCCCGAGCCTACGACGAGGCCGCCTGCCTCCTCCGAGGTTCCAACACCCGCACCAACTTCACCACCCACGTCTCCCCCGACTCCCCCCTGGCCTCCAGGATTCGCAACCTCCTCAACCACAAGAAGCTCAGCAAAAACGGATCTCCTCCTCCACCGGCCACCAACGCTTCTCCGAGCTGTTCGACGACTGCTACTACTCCCAACGCTACTCTCACGACCGAGAGCAGCAGCAGCAGCAGCAATGGTGGCACCAGTGCTGCTTCTCTCGGCCATGATAAGAAACAAGAAGAGCAGCAAATGATTGATGAATTCTATAGGCCGTATTTTAGCGTTGGTGCAGAAGAACTCGAATTGGGCTCTTCTCCATCGGATAATTCATGGGTGTTTGAATCTGGATTCGACCGTCTCCCTCTGTTCGATGGATTTGAGTTGCCTGATGTGAGCTCGGAGCTGTCGGAGTTTGATAGGATGAAGGTGGAGAGGCAGATATCGGCATCACTCTATGCCATGAATGGAGTTCAGGAGTACTTCGACGCAGTGCATGATCCCTCTGATTACTTATGGGACCTCAACCCTGCATGTCATTTGTCCTGCAAGACTTGATGGTTTGGTCATCCACCTTCTCTTCTTCTTCTTCTTCTTTCTCTGCTTTCTTTCTTTCTTTCTTTCTCTTTTCTCTTTGATTGAAAAGGGTTTTTGTGGTCCACTTGTATGGATGGAGATATCTTTGATCAGTAGGGGGTGTAATGAATACCAGAATTTGGATTTTGGAAATGAATACCAGAATTCATTTTGATGTGGAACTCTCAGTTGCCAGGGAACTTCTTTTTCCTTTCATCTCCTACATTTAGTGAGAAATTTAGGTGTAAATGTGAGTCAGCACATAAGTTTTTTGATTTCTTTATTCATTTGTTTATTAGTGATGACTCGGGCTGATGTCAAGTTGAGAGCTGATCAGATGTCATTTTAGCACTTAGATCATGCATTTTTATTTGTGATGCTGACCTATAAATGGAATGACTGGGATCGGATTAATTTAGGCTAATGATGATGCCCACAATAATAAAGTTTTAATTTTAAATTAATTAAGATCAACTATATAAATCATTTTTCTCTATTATGCTCGATTTTAAATGTACTACTGAATTGAATGTAAATTAATTTGGCTCAGCCAGACCAAGATTTTGTTGAAAAGATCCATTAGAGTTTTGGTCGGAGTTACTTAATTATATAGTGTCAATCCACAAGTAAACATCTGCTGGGGAGAAGATAGATGACAAAGAATTTCTATATGATGCAGTGGTTGATGCATGCCATAGAATGAGAACTGGCTGATCTGTCCTAAGAAGTGGCAGTTATTAAGAAACGCCAAACAGCTTGAAATCCTACTCACGCTTGACAACAGGACCTTGAAAGCTATACCATTCTGATTGCTAAACAAAAAGGAGTGTTTATGTTAAGGAAGCAGAAGACCAATTATCAACCCAAGAATTCTCTCAAATTATTGTCAGACCAAGAATATTGTTTCTTCATGTCGATTTTCTTAGACAAAAAGCTAAAGCTTAATGATGGAGGATTGCTTCCAACTACTTCAGCATGTTGGTATAGACAGCGGATAAGATGCAAATTTCTTTGCTTTTCTTTTCCCCCATCTTAGAAACCTAGTTTCAAAAGCAAATGTTTATAAACATCTCAGCAAAAAAAAAAAAAAAATTCTAAGTTGAAGGAAGAAGAGGCCCATTTTAACTTCTTCCAACATAAGTTTGCAACCAACATAAATGCAAAAGTTCTCTAGGTTCCACAAAAAAGGACTCTAACCTACCCAAAATCCTGCTAAAAAACTATCTGACATAATATAATAGAAAATTGTTCTCAATACGGACTAAATTAATCCTGCAAGTAGTTGTCATGTAGGCTTCTCACGAAAGGCTGAGGAGAGGATCATGAAACGATAACCTCTTTAATTAAAGTCACAGCTCTCGGATTCGCACCAAGGAACAAAAGCAGGAAGTGCTTTTCTCCTTTGGGTCATCCAAAAATATTTCTCTTCCTCTCTAACTTCACTGCTACACCGATGTCTTGAGTCTTCCATAGCCATGATGTATGCTCTTCCACTTAAGTTAAAGAATAATGAGATCCAGGGGCTCCAGACCAGAATCAAGAAGCTTGTGAGCTACAAATCCATGTACACTCTTGGGCTCCTTTTTATGGTAAGTCCTTCAACTGCTATTGAGTTCTTAGATAGAAATTTTGGTTTTTATAAGTTAAATAGCTTGCTTGATAAGTTCTCACCTTGCTCGTCACACCAGGAGAGATTTAGATGTTTTTTTTTTTTTTATACTCCAAAGCCCAAAAGTCACAATCCTACTAAATACGTGGCCCAAACGGCCCTTGGGTTCCAGATGTCAAATCTTTCTCAGGTCAATCAGACATTCTTCTTAACATGATGATAAAAAGAGATTAAGCATTAGCATTACCATCATGCATGGGTTTCCAATCAGTTAACTATGGCTTATTAAGTATGACAATTAAATAATGGTATCAATTGTCAAAGCTGGTAAAGGTTTTTTTTGTCAAAGCAACTAGAGGAGAGGGCAGCTGATTAATTTGTAGAAATCTATTTTATGTTTTAGCTCGTCGACCTCTCTCCGTTGTCGTGTTGCCATCTCCCAGATGTTTGGGATTTCGACGATTTTTGATCGCCTCTCCTACCTTGGGATCCCCATAACGGGACGTCGTCCCGTCAGCAGGATTTTGGTAACATGGATCGTCGGATTTCTGATAGATTGGATCGGTAGCAGGTTTCTAGCCTTTCTATGATGGGGCGTGTTACTTTACTCTGTTCTATTCTTACATCTCTTCCCCTTTACCTATTGTCTAATGCCATGATTCCGACCATCTGTCTTCGTCGGATAGAGCGACGTTTCCGCGATTTTCTGTGGGCGTCGTCTTAGGAAGGTCATGGTATTCACCTTTTGTCTTGGGATATGGTATGTTTGCCCATTTGTGAGGGAGGTCTGGGGATTCAGTCGTTGGTGGTTCGCAGAGAGGCTCTTTTGGCTAGGCACGCCTCCAGATTTTTGTTGGATCCACATTATTTTTAGAGCACTGTCACGCATAGCAGATACGATGATTGGACTTCCGATTCGGTTTTCCGCATTCTTCATCGTTGCTCCTTTTTCTGGAGAGCGATTTGCTAGTTTGCCCCTACTATTATGACTGATATCCATTGGATGATTGGGGATGGAAGATCTATTGATGTCACTCAGGATATTTGGATAGCGGATCTTCCTCTATCTCGCTGGCCGACTTTTCTTAGCTCTGATGTTGGGCCCTCTGTACCTGTCTCTACGTTGATTTGTCAGGATTCTTCTGCTTTGCATGTCCCTACTATATCCCGATTTTTTGGGGGCTAAGCTAGCTCACAGGATCCTTGCCACTCCCCTTGTTCCCACTGCTGGTTCTGATACTCGATTATGGCGTCGATCCTGCCTTTCTCGCGCCCCTACTAGAGACATCGTTGACCGCATTTTCAATCGGCCCCTGGGACTGGATGATGTGGCGTGGATATGGCTGTTACCTATTCATCCCAGGATTCGGCTCTTCTTGTAGAAGCTGATATGGGACCGCCTCCCTACTTGCTCTCTGATGGCTGGCCGCAGTCTCTCCATTAGACCGCACTGTCCGATATGTGGTTTTCACGATGAGACGGTTGAGCATGCCATTATTACATGTTCTCGTGCAGCTCGGATTTGGCAGCAGCTTCTTACACTCCATGGATGTCGGAGGAGGGACCCACCCGATTGTCCTTATTGCGCGCCATCCGTCTGGCTGTTCAGTGTGGCATCCGTTCTCATAGTATTTTTTTAGCTTATGGCTTATCACATCTAGATAACCCGGAACCAGCTTTCTTTGCGAAGAGGATGGCCTCGCCTCAGACTGTCATTCGCGCTGCTGGTTTCCTTGCCACGGAGTATCTCTGCGTCGACTTAGGCATTCACTCTGACAGACTCGGCCTCTGGGACTCCCCTGCTGTTTCGGTAGCGCACTGTTCTACGGTATTTATCTTTTGAGAGCCCCTACCCTCGGGTTATATCAAAGTGAATTTTCGGTTATATCAAAGTGAATTTTGATGGTTCTGTTTCGGATCGTATCGCTGGATTTGGGTTTATTACTAGGGGACCGAAGGGTCAGCTGCTCGCGGCTAGTGGACATGGTTCCCTTGACATCTCGGTCTGTATGGCTGAGTTGCAAGCTGCTTGGGCAGGCATCACCTATGCGGTTCGTACCTTGCGCTCTAGCGGGTGGTTATTGAGGGAGATTCTCTTATGGTTATCTACTGGATCAGACGGGATACTGATTGTTGCTCCCCACAAAATTCCCTGATCAGTGATATATGGGCTGCTCTCCAATCTACCTGTGCATCGATAATCCGTCATGTCTATAGGGAAGCCAATACTGCAGCCGATTGGGTCGCCTCGGCTACAGCCCGTCATTCAGGCACGTGGGAATGACATAATGATGATCCATGTTCTGTCATTTTGCAACAAATCATGTACTCCGATATCTTGGGTTTGACTCCCCAGTGGTGTGATCGTCCGTTTATAAAAAAAAAAAAAATTCTTACATGAACCTAATTTTGCCAATAGGATAGGATGGTATCCTTGCGTTGCAAAAGGTTTGATGTTTGTAAAAGTAGCAAGTGCTTCACCGAGTGATCAATATGGCTAATTATTCCTGGTTTTGTTAAATGATTGCGACATTTAAGCATAAAGAATTTCTCCATCCATAGTATATGGGCAAAGTAGATTTCTAAATTATTTAGGCTCTGTTTTTTCGATTCAGAAAATTATTTTTAAAAATATAAATTGTATTAAAAATATGAGTTATATTATGTAGATTTTTAGTATTCAAAAATATATTTAATTGATATTTTTAAATTTTTTTTTTTAAAAAAAAGCAACAGTAATTCACGTAAAAAAGATCAAAAGGTCATGAAGAAAAAAAAAAAAAAAAAACTGAATACGTGAGTCTCAAACTTTTGAGGGAGAAAGAACAAAATTTGAAAAACCAAATGAATCTTCGATAAAATTTGAAAAACCAATGAATCCGAAGAAACAAATCTGCTACCAAACGGACTCTTATTTGTCCAATAATTTATTTTTCACCCTCCACAGCCCCGCAGCAAAGAAAAATATTAAAAAAAAAAAACATCGCCTCATAATTTAAGAAAATTGCTAAGCCAATCTAAAAACCTGATCCGCCCAACTTTTTAACTTAACTTATTAACAGATTAAAAACATATGATCCAAAATATTAAGTAAAAATTAATAAAAAAATAAAAAAGCTCAAGCCATTTGTAATGCTTCAACCAGCAATCTGCTGACCTAATTAGTTCGATTCAAATTTTCTCATTAATGAATCAAAATCATGATTTAAAAATTTAAATAAAATTAATCAATAGCAAATAACCTTAAATTATAAGCAAGACTATTTTTTGATATTGCTGGCAATGACTTTTATCATCCGCTTCTCTGTCCCATTTTGCTGTCATTATTGTTTCCGAGATGGGCAACTTTTGCCCATAAAATAAAATCATGACCAGTCTCCAAAACCGAGCCAAATCCAACCGGATTTCCAGCCAAATCCAATTTAGACCTGGTAATCACCTGGTCAGCAATCACAAAGTCCAGGATCAGAATAGTGCCGAAAACAAAGCAGATCTAACACCACTGTTAAGTCTAAAATAACCGAACACGAACACCATTAATAGCCACGGGTATTTCAAAAATAAATAGGAAACACAATACGAGAACAAGACACCATATCAATGGTTGCAAAACAAAAGTACAATGCACAAACAGCAAAAAGGAGAGAGATAGAGACCACAGCAACAACAACAACAACAATTTCTAATTAATGATTCCAGCAAATCAATAATCTTCACCCTCGTCAACATCATCATCCACACCCTCTGCTCCAACTTCCTCATAGTCCTTCTCAAGGGCAGCCAAATCCTCCCTAGCTTCAGAAAACTCCCCTTCTTCCATCCCTTCTCCAACATACCAGTGAACAAATGCACGCTTGGCATACATGAGATCAAATTTGTGGTCAATCCGTGAAAACACCTCAGCCACCGCGGTGTTGTTGCTAATCATGCAAACAGCCCGCTGCACCTTGGCCAGATCACCTCCCGGGACCACTGTCGGTGGCTGATAGTTGATCCCACATTTGAAACCAGTTGGGCACCTTGACAACAGAACAATGCAGCAGTCAATTCCACAGTACAAGTAGTTGAATCTGGCAAGACAGATCACCTAACAGAAAGGGGATTGTGATTACAGAAACTCACCAATCGACAAATTGGACGGTTCTCTTGGTTTTAATTGTTGCCACAGCAGCATTGACATCCTTGGGCACGACATCTCCACGATACATCAAACAACAGGCCATGTACTTTCCATGCCTTGGGTCACATTTTGCCATCATGCTAGAGGGTTCAAACACTGCATTTGTGATCTCAGGCACCGAAAGTTGCTCATGGTATGCTTTCTCAGCAGAGATAACAGGGGCATATGAGGATAGCATGAAATGGATCCGGGGGTAAGGTACGAGATTGGTCTGGAACTCGGTTACATCAACGTTGATAGCTCCATCAAACCTTAGAGAAGTCGTAAGGGAGGATATGATCTGTGATATTAAACGGTTCAAGTTGGTGTATGTTGGCCTTTCAATATCCAGGGACCTCCGGCAGATATCGTAGATGGCTTCATTGTCCAAAAGAACTGCGACATCTGTGTGTTCGAGCAAGGAATGAGTGGAAAGGACACTGTTGTATGGCTCGACAACTGCTGTAGAAACCTGCAGTTAAAAAGGACTACGGTAAGATTAGTCCACTCCACAAAGGGGCAGTATCTACTGCCACCATGGCCCTGCTGGCCAAAACCACATGTCCTCACGCATGAGCGCATGCCTAAGGATGGCCCCAAGTGCCAGAAATGCGGATTTCCACATGCATAAATTTTAAACTCATATAATAAATATAGTAATTTTGTAGCTCTGCCATTGGCATAAACCAAAGCTGACCCAAAGACTGAACTCAGAATTTGGAGGGTTCTAGGTTGGCAGCATGTTCTTCCATGTGATCCGAAAGCTTTGACAGCTAGACTCTGAAAAGCTACAGACAAAGCACTTGCTATTGCATAGTTTTGAATTATTTGTTATACTTGTTGACCTACAGTATGTTATAACTGAAAAGCCTTTCTTCCAGAGAAGTTTAGCAATGAAAGAAATCATTGCCAGCATGTTTCAGTTTGGTATAACATACGTATTAAGCATTAAATTTTAAGTAGTCTATTGTAAAAACCAAAAATACATTTGCCAAACAAAGGTACACATTTTGGTAAACCAGGAAACTTGTTTCCTAATTTGCTTATGCACTCTAACTGTTCATGATATGCCTCCAATTCACTAAATAACATGTCGTCAGTAAGTTTGCATCCAGCCAGTATTTCACCACCAGAGACTTGCGAGTTTATGGAGTTAAAAAGCCTCAGGGGATAATGCATAACAAATGACTAATGATGAAAAAGAACATCAGGATGAACAACATAGGCTCCTTGATCCATATCATGAAGAAGCTTACATAGCACAATCAAAACTTGATGAGAAACTGACACCTAGAGGGTTCAAACAACCAATTATTTTACCTGTGGGGAAGGATAGATGGTGAAGCCAAGCTTCGACTTCTTCCCATAATCCACAGACAGGCGTTCCAACAGCAAGGAACCCAAACCAGATCCAGTGCCACCACCAACAGCGTTGAAAACTAGAAAACCTTGCAAGCCAGTGCAGTTGTCTGCCAATTTCCTAACGCGATCGAGGCAGAGATCTACGATCTCCTTCCCCACTGCAGCTCATAAACACATACAAATGAAAGCCATAAGTAGGAACAGAACAAGATTTTCTTCTAATAGCAAGTAAAAGACTAGCAAGCACCCATACTACCTGTGTAGTGCCCTCGAGCAAAGTTATTAGCAGCATCTTCTTTTCCAGAAATGAGCTGCTCTGGATGGAATAGTTGGCGATAAGTTCCGGTTCTAACTTCATCGATCACTGTGGGCTCCAGATCCACAAATATGGCCCTGGGCACATGCTTGCCGGCACCAGTCTCACTGAAGAAGGTATTGAAGGCATCGTTTGCAACGCCTACCGAAGTATCACTGTAGGAAAGATCAAAGTTCAGAATACCAGCCAAACCAAGCAATTCACAGAAAGAACACGGCAGAGGATTTTAAGCCAGTCGATGGTATCTTCGAATAATTTACCAATCGAACAACCACTCCACCCAAGATCACAGAAATCTCTCTCTCTCTCTCTCTCTCTCTCTCTCTCTCTCTCTCTCTCTCTCTCTCTCTCTCTCTCTCTTTAAAATGACGGTGCCATTTATTATATCACAAAAAAAAACCCTCCTTTGGGCAATAAATCATAATAATCTCTAAATATGACGTCCAGAACTAAAAACCCACTAGCGTAGATCAATGGTAACCGCTAAAAACAGGCAGAATCACATCTCATTTAATTTAGAAACCGAAAAGATCAGAAATAAACGAATTTAACATCCAAGGAAAGGGAAGAAACATGTTTCTCAGTTACCAGTACCACCTGTACTCCAATAAAAGAATAATGGAAAAAAGTTCAGGAAAATGTAACCTCCCACTCTAAAAAACCCTAGTTGTGGACTTGATCCCGATCTAAAATTTTGGACAATCACTCCTTCTCAACTCTTCATTAGATCCATTGGCGTAGACCGAGATCGAAGCAAATGAAACAAAACGACAAACAAAGAAGAGACATTTAAAAGAGAAATGGACGAAATTTCAAGACAAACCTTGGCATCATTCCATCTGGCTGGATGCCATGCTCGAGGCAGTAGAGCTCCCAGCAAGCATTCCCCACCTGAATCCCCGCCTGCCCTATATGGATGCTTATAATCTCCCTCATCTCTACCCTCCTCCTCTTCCTCCTCTCGAGAACCAACAAACAAACCCTAACCCTAGATTCCTCTCTCTCTCTCTCTCTCCTCTCTCGCGAGACGAGTAAAAGGAGGAAGCCAAATAAACGCTGCCGACGCTAATTTTGTTTCGCTCGGAGGAATTTTAAAGAAGGAAACAGCGAGAGCGAGCAAAAGAACCCCTGGCCGGCCCATTAACCGGATTTCATAATTGCTTTGGAGTCCGCAACGGGTCCACCCGCGTCCGAACGGCTGTACGAGTCGGCCCACTGTCCACACCAAAAAGACCACGCTACCCTTCGTCGTACCAAGGAATTTTTAAAGAGATTCAAACTTAGGTCGAGTTAATTTTTCTATTGTGTAGGGGTTTTATGGGTAATGTATGATTAGTGGCACGTGCCGTGTGGATCGGAGCATGCGAGCAGCGAGGGAGCGGGATTGGGTTGCTTAGCTGTCACCCGGCAGCGTTCTCCGAAGCTACCCCCATGATGTAGAAGAATAACGAGAACGCCACAGTCAAGACCAGTGATCTGAACCGTAGGATCAATGGATCCGCTGGCTTGTGGACGTGTGTACTTTGAGATCCCGGAGACGATGGAGCGGTCACACATCGCATTAGCTGGACGGTAGGTCGCTGGTCCATCATGATGGATCGATCTGGACCGTTTGTTTGGATTTTTTTTTAATATTAGTGGGACCCATCAGGACTGCGACCCGCCGCAACTTGATCTAATGAGCTCCAACTCACCCACCCAACAATGGCGGGAGGTGGCCCGTCAACAATCAAAGCCAAAAATAAAATAAAATAAGAGATGTTTTTTTCTCTGGATCACAAAATTTTTGAAACGACCAGGTTGTAGATGGACAGAGTGGATGCTGATAAATTTGGCTTTCATTTCTCATGGCGAAAAAAACTGGAGGAACTTGAATGCATAAAATAATGCATGAAGCGAAGCAAAACAATCATTCAAAATTTATACATATTTCATACAAAAGAATATATTTTTATATTTAAAATATTTAAAAATAAATTTATACTAAATAAAAATTTTAAAGTTCTTCCGACTTAAATTTATTTACTATTAATTAGTTTAGACTGTTCTTCTTAAGATCACATAAAACCGATCCATTGGTTGGTTACTTAGTCCCGTAGATAAACTCTAGCATTGTCAATGATAATTTAATCTTAAAAATGCATATTATTGCATAAGATTTTTTTATATTTTCTATTATTAAAATTATTAGAGGCTATGATTGCCTTAATTTTGTATTCAATGATTTTTTTATATTTTATATTATTAGAATTATTGGGGGCTATGATTGCCTTAATTTTATAAAATCTTAATTTAAAATAGAGAGATTTTAAAAAATTATTTATATATTTATATATGCAGAGCTTTGTTGTTTAAATTAATTTAGGTAGAACTCTACCAACATTGGAACTGCATTAACATTATATTTTTCTCGATTTTGAAAGTAGACATATATAGGACAAAATTATTTGGATATTTGGTTTTGATATTAGATTGGATTTTCGTGTAAATGGTTGGGACCTTGATTATTAAACCTTTATAATTTGTCCATATTGTTTCCTTGATATGTCAAGGTGGTTTACATTAATCCTACTAACTTTGTGTTTAGACTTATATGATTGGATTGATTAAAGCTATTACGTCCATGAATTAGAATTTTAGAACAGAATGGGTCCAAATTAAGGTAAGTTGTACTTGCAACAACACATTTATGATAGAAGTACATTAGGTGCAATTTGTTTCACATCACGATTGTCATTAACTGGTTAGGGATTCAGCAATCATAGGCACAAACCCTCACGACATATACATTACCTTTTTTTAAAAGCCACATGTGCTTCTTAACAACAAAAGGCTAAAAGTTTTGCAAAATAGAGCACCACCTTAATTTATTTTATGACGTTTTTAGTTCACCGCATGGGACTAGAGCAGTATATGGTATATGATTTGCCAATCCTATTCCATTGAATACAGGAATACAAGGAAAAAATGAGTTTGTTAATTTCACGCTTATAACTTTTGGATATCAGTGAAATAATGGATCTATATCATTTGTGATGACATTTGATCACCGGCCATGACCATCAGAAGGCTTCATGAAGATTGTTGATGAAGCTTGGATCTGCAAGAAGTCCCGAGGCCAGAAGCTTCGACGAAGACCCTTCGACGAGCAAGTTAGTGACCGGAGCCACAGCCGTAAGCTTGAGAAAGCTCGAAAAGAAGGGCCCAGAGAACAGGAATGTCCTTTGAGCGTTAAGAGTGTATTCAGTGTGTCTTGAATGTGTTAGAAAGTCTTGCCTTGCCAAAGATCCCTCTTACCCTTTTATGGACCCTTGGTTTCAGTCTAGGGATCAGCCACATGAAGTTCCATGGAAGAGAATGTCTGCTAAACTCAGAACTGCTTTGGAGATGAGGGCCGCCGAGGCCACCTTGGAGAAGCGGGGGCTGCTGAAGAGCGGGGCCGCTTTGGAGACAAGGGGCCACCGAGGCCGCCTTGGAGAAACAGGGGCCATTGAAGAGCGGGATCGCTTTGGAGATGAGAGAACGCCGAAGCCGCCTTGGAGAAGAGGGGCCGTTGAAGAGCGGGGCCGCTTTGGAGATGAGGGGCCACCGAGGCCACCTTGGAGAAGCGGGAGCCGCTGAAGAGCGGGGCCGCTTTGTAGACGAGGGGCCACCGAGGCTGCCTTGGAGAAGCGGGGGCCGCTTTGGAGACGAGAACCCATCGAGGCCGCCTTGGAGAAGTAGGGGCCGCTAAAAACATCTTGGAGAAGTAGGGGCCATTGAAGAGCGGGGCTATACCTTTTGATCTCTGCCGTTAACGCCTACATTGTTAGAAAATATTTTTTATCTTACAAAAAATCCTTCATAGAAATTGCTAGAAATATATTATAGAAATTTAAATGCATAAATAAAGTAAAAAAATAAAAGAATATATGAATGAAACCAGGATCAAGGCGTGTTAGACACTGCCTAAGGATCAGATTTTTGCCCCTTCGTGGATCTATCCCCAAGGTACAACGATCCGGCTAGACCCGATCCTCCTACCACGAGCATGATCGCATGGAGGTGCAACCCAATGATTACCTTCAGATGCCCAGGAAAAGATCAATAAAAAATAAAAATAAAATGAGATGAAATAATTATTGATAAGGCTATTCAAAACAATTCTATTACATCTTGAATCTTTGAGTCAGTATTTATAGGCTTAGCCTATAAAAGCTCCAACTGCTTGGCCCATAATGGCCTTAAAGGCCTAATAGCTGTTAGCCCCAAATCACGTTAAAAACGGCTTAAAAATTAAATTATTTAAGCCGTTTCTGGACATTCATGAATGTTGACGAGCTAATGCTCGCCCAACGCTTTCAACAATCCCCAACAAAAGTTTTTTAAAAATAATAATAAATATAACAAAAATTTTAGGGCATCTTATACTGCGCAATAGATGAGGTGTCCTGTAGACTTGAACCTCACTTAGTAGACTTGAACCTCACTTAGTGTTGATTGTATACACTTGAAGGAACCATAGTGGATTAGACCTTGAACTAGGTCCTTTGACTCAGGCTTCTACTAATCACACACACAGTATGGATCAATTGGGTTTACGCGGTCAGCGCATATTAAAGGCCTTGCGCTTAGTACCTTAATTTTTTATGAGAATTCTTTAAAGTTAGCCCAAACCTTTAGTCCGGCCTAATATGACGATTCTCATATAGGTGAATCCTCCAAGGGTATTTGTGACAATACCCTACAGATAACCTACCTCGGATCCATTAAGAGTATAGCTCAACCTTACACAAATTTACTTTCACTTTATAAGAGCACTCATCATAGGGATGGGATAAAATTTTTTTCAAAATTTGTGCTCTAATACGATCACTCAATCAGCTTCGTTTCTACCACATTGAACCTCATTCATGGATCTCCATTCTCCAATCATAGAGGTTGGGTAACCACTGCTAGTGATCAAATAATGGGCTTAAGCCCTATCCCCCTCGATGAATCTAGGACTCCATTCCTAGATAATCCCTTGGTTAATTGATTTGCTAAATTCTTCTTGGATTTGACAAATTTCAAGAAAATAACATCATTTTTTTTATTTGTCTTATAGACTTATGACGAAGCTGTATATGGCTTGGCATGCTTGATATTTAAGATAAAGCCATATAGAAAAATAATTAAAGGAGATCATAACTTTTAAATTGAAACAAGATAAAACATGGTGTAATCTCTCAATGACCATTATAACATAAAACACTTATCTAGAATAAGAAGACTTTTGCATTTATGTAAGAATGTAAAATATGCTAGTAGCTGCACTTGAAAGTTAAATAATAAAATGATATAAAAATATCTACATACAAACACGCATATATCATGTGCACAAGTGCAAGCATGTGTATATACACACACACACACACACACACACACACACACACACACACACACACATATATATATATATATATATATATATATATATATATATATATATATATATATATATATATATATATATATATATACATATACATATGTATATCATAGAAATTTTTAAGTTTTGTAGCTGTGTGATAAGTGATGTATAAAGCAAGACTACATTCTAGTGACAGAAGCATACATGCTACTACCATCCCAATTTTATGCCAATAAAAATTATTTTAGGTTCACTTACAAAACTCAAGACAAGCATTAAAAAGACACTTGCACTTTTCTCTCTCATTTTTTTTTTTTCTTTCAGATCTTAAACCATTGCCTCAAATTTGAAAAGATAGGAAAGCTATAGATATGCTTTTCTAAACCGTATTGCATTGAAGCCATCAATGACTAAATGCTTCATAGCCTGGATGTCTAAATTTCAATGATACAAACATAAATACCACTAGATATGCTCCATCAGATCTTGCAACAAGGATCTAATATTGGCAACAGTAAGATTGGTCTCATTTAATGAACAAGATGGCATCATATATTCAGTGAATTATTGCAGAAAGCAACAATTTTATGCCTAAAGGAAAAGTCACATGATCGACTTAAATATCTAAACTTTGTGTAGTCATGGGTGCACAACATTCACCAAAAGAAGGATTCCAAAAATGTATCTCCTGACCTAGAATGGAATGAAACAAGATGTTCTTCAACCCAGAAGAGATTTTGATGCTTTGGAGTCATTAGCAACATTTTTGATCCAAAAAATTTATAGCTAGAATGTATAACAACTGGTGAGTTAAGAGGAGCTTATTTGTCATTGCTAGGCAAGTTATATTATATATATATATATATATATATATCATGCACTGAAAAAATAATTATACATTATCTACCCGCATGTCTCCACATGAATAATATATTCATATATAATTACATAAGGATTCTTTGCTTGAATATATCTATGAATATATGTGTCGATACAGGTATATATGTCTATCTAGTATGCATGTATATATCTATACATTATATATTCATAAAATATGCATACTCAAAAGAATAATAAATTTTTTAATAACTTAAAAAAATCTAGCAATTTATAGAAAAGAAAATTTTGATCCTTAGCTATTGGAAAATATTTTGTTCTTTCAAAAAATATCTTTCCTATTTCTATTTTTTATTAATATGATCCTTAGCTATTGAAAAATTAGTTTTGATCTTGCAAAAAATTCTTTCTAGAAATTGCTAGAGAATTAAATTTGTAATATAAATGCATAAATAAAGTAAAAAAATAAAACAAGATATGTAAATCAAACCAGGATCGAGGCGTGTTAGACACTGCCCTAAGGATCAGATTTTTTTCGTCCCTTTGTGCAGGTTATTGGCGATTTATCCTAAGGTACACTGACCCAGCTCGACCCGATCCTCCTACCACGAGCATGATCACATGGAGGTGCAACCCAATGACTTCAGAAAAAATTAATAATAAAAATAAAAATAAAATGAAATAATATTGATAAGCTATTCAAAACAATTATATTACATCTTGAATCTTTGAATCCGTATTTATAGGCTCGGCCATAATGGCCTTAAAGGCTTGGTAGCCATTAGCTCTAAATCAGGTTAAAAATGGTTTAAAAATTAAATTATTTAAATCATTTCTTGACGTTCACGAACGTTGGCAAGCTACTCGCCCAACGTTCATAACTTTCACTCAATGCTCAGCCCCAAGTGCGAGCATTTAATGCTCGCGTGGGCCCTTTATTTTTTTTTAATTAAAACTTTTTTTAACATACATGGCGCCATCAGTCACATTAAATGCCCTTCCGCTCTTGAGCTTAAGTGGCCACGTGCGAAAGGAGCACAAAAATTATCATCATTGTTGGTTTCGCACACCATTAATTGCGGGAGGCGAAGGCACGCCTCTCCGAAGCGAGTCGCTTCGAAATCTATCCGTATTTAAGGAGAAGCACGGAAAGTGAAGCCATGTATCACTCAAGGGATGAAAAAGTTAGGTGCCATCATTAAGCCTTCACTCCCACGTCCTATCATTGGTTGCAGATCCTGCTCTTTGTGCAGAGGTACCATATCTCGGGCAAAGGTGGGATTGTTGACAGTTGGATGTCGCCTTCAATCATGATGGCCACATGGCACCGCCTCAGGCAGAATGATTCAAAAATTATGTATAAAATTGCTCCACTCACCAAAACGCGCCCTTTACGCCTTCATCGTCCTTCTTGCCGTCTTCTTCCCAAAGTCCTGAGCTTTCAGAGTCCGAACCTTCCGCTTTCCTCTGTCGTCACCAGGTCAGTCTCCTTTTTGTCTCCCTCATTCTTCTTCTTCACCCATAGACCATTGTGCGTTAAGGAGGCCAAAAGGCCCATAGTGAGTCCCCCCCCCCCCCCCCCCCCCGTCCTCGGAGGAGGAGGAGGAGGAGGTCTCTCTAGTTCATCGTTGCCGTCGGCCGATTGGTGGTGTTACCATCCGTGACTGTCAAGCGGTGACTGTCCAGCCTCCATCTCAAGTGTCTCCACTCAGCCGTCCAGGGTGGCTCCGTCTAGGGTAGCTCCATCACCCGTGGTCTGTTCGACCCCCCTCCGGCGGCCGTTTCTGATTCAGCAGGGCCGAAGGAGACGGCCTCCACCATAACCCCTGAGGAGGTAGAAAGCCTAGGATTAGGTATATGGTTTCTAGTTTCATTCGTCTATCCACTCCTGGGCCCGAGGACAGGGTGAAATCGGACCAACCCGGTCGGGTAGCCCTGTACGAGGAGTTCTTCAAGAGTGGACTTCGCCTTCCCTTCCATCCATTCGTCCTCAACCTGCTGGACAGGTATGGACTCGTCCCAGTATAGTTGACTCCGAATTCGTTTCAGATCATCTGTGCTTTTATAATTCTTTGTTTCTTCCATGGCTCAGAAGTCATAATTTTCTTGTTCCGAGCCTTTTACAAACTCCGCCACCATAGTGAAGATGGGTATTGGATCTTTATGTCTAGGCCCCATAGAACCTTGCCACTTAGCCTCCGCTCCAAAGTCAAGGGATGGAAGTCCCGTTTCCTGTTTGCCCACGTAGAGGAGGTGAGGACGAGTTGGAGGGGTCCTGATGTCGGCCCCAACAAGAACTCCGCAGTGGATGAGAGGGACCAAGAGCTCTTCGACCACTTGACATCTCTAAGATTCCACCATGCAAGGAGTTGTTGGCCGAGGCCAACCTTTATGAGGCCGATTTGGCCCCAGCGGTTAGTGAGCGTGAGATCTTGCCCTTCTAGTCCTTTCTATTTAGTTTTCTCTTTTCTGACTGTCAGTTTCTTGTACAGCGATGAAGGTGCCCATCGAGCGATTGAAAGCGACAGCGTGGAAGAGGAGGGAGGAGGTCAGCGAGGTGGTGAGGTTGGCCAAGAAGCCTCGGCGAAAGGCCTTGGGTGAGCCAGCCCAGGCCTACGCAGCTCCCATGGAGGTGGCTCCCGCGGAGGTGGCTCCCATGGAAGAGCCGAGGGAGAGCACCTCGGACGAGGTGCCAGGGGGAGGAGATGTCCTCGTCGTGGCTGAGGTGGGACCGGAGACAAGGGGCCAGTCAGCCCAAGCGAAAGAGGCTGTGGACGAACCGCCTGCTCCTACTGAGCTGATGGAGGTAGTCAATCTGGAGGCCGAGGATAAGCCTTCGGTCCCCACCGAGCTAGCGGAGGCGGCTGACTTGGGGGCCGAGGGTGGACACCCGGCCCCTCTCAAGCCAGAGGCAGAGGCAGCAGCTCCGGAGGCTGGGGACAAAGAGGGACCGATCAGCGATGGTGAGGCAGAGCCAATGACCCCATGCTCATCACCCGATCGGGGTCTCCGAAAGGAGCCATGACGGCCACTGAAGTTTATGGCCATGGACAGCGGGTGTCTGACGGAGTGCCTGCTGGAGATAATCCATCTGCCAAAGTTTAAGGAGCAGCTCAACACGAGCCCATCGCCAGGATCCTCGATGCGATGTACGTGCCAGTGCTCCAGGTAACCTCCCTTTGCACCGTACTTTTTCTTGTCAATTATAACTAAGCTTTAGCTAACCCTTTGTCCTTTGTAGATGGCCAATGAAGTCCTCACCCTCCGGAACACTCTAATCCGGACCGATGATGTAGTTGCACAATCCTAGGAGCGACTGGCCAAGTACTGAGGCTAGTGCGGCGAGTTGGCCGAAAAACTAGCCGAGGCCTAGGTCCAGGAAGCTGAGACAACCGGCAAGCTTCTCGCGGCCGACTGCAATGAGTGGAAGGCCCGATTCAGAGAGGTCGAGGGAAAGGCGGCGGTCGAGCTTAATCGAAACTTGGTGGCTGCGGCCAAGCTGGCAGTATTCATGGCAAGACTGGAGTCGGCCGAAGGCAAGGTCAACGAGCTGACCCAGAGGCTCGACGACGCTGAGGACCGGGCCAAGATGGTGGAGGCCAATTCCCATGCCACCACGGAGAGGGCTGCCTTGGCAGAGTTGGATGCCCAGAAGGCCGAAAAAAGGAGGGCTGATGCCGAGGCTCGAGCCCAGGAAGCCGAAGCCCAAGTCGAGGAGGTCGAGAGCCGGGCCTGGGATGCCAAGACTTGGGCTCAGAATGTCGTCGAGCAGTTCAAAAGCTCCTCGGCATTCGAGCAGGAGGTGACCGAGGCGAGTCTCGATGCCTACATCCAAGGCTTTGAGCACTGCAAGGAAAGGTCACTCAAGTCTTCGAGATTGACGACCTTGACGCCATTCGGTCTGGAGACCCGGATGATGAGGAGTCAGACAAGGACAAGGCCGGCGATGAGCCAGGGCCTGCCGAGCCGTAGACACTTAGGCTTTCCTTTGTATTTTCCTTTTTCTTTCTTCTTTTTGCTTGTAACTGATCTTGAGTCAGATTTTGTACTGCTTTTGAACATCAACGAAAATGAAAATTTTGTCCAAGTATGGGACTTAGCTTTTGTAGTGTATTTGTCTTTCTATGATGGCATGTCAGTCTTGGTCTTTAGGCTCTACAGTAAGTGACTGCAGTCCTCCCGATGATCTAATCGGGGTCTATGTGGACTCGTGGTATCGACCGAGTCCTTAGTTCCTTAGGTGCTTGTCGGAATGATTGTAGGGTGCCGGTGTCAGCTAAGGAATACTCAGGCAGGCTTAGGAGTCCTTCAGAATCGCCTTGGGGGTTTCGTGTGCCGGCCCGAGGAGCAACTCGAACAGAAATGAAACTATCGGGATCTTGAACCGCCTCGGAGGCATCTCCTACGCCGGACCGAGTGGTGACCCGTTAGTTGTAAGGTCATCGAGCTCCTTTAGAACAGCCTCAAGGGTTTCGTGTGCTGGCGCGAGGGGCGACTCAAACGGGAACAAAACTGTCGAGGTTTTGAACCGCCTTGGGGGCATCTCCCACGTCGGACCAAGTGATGACCCATTAGTGTCGAGGCCGCCGAGCTCCTTTAGAACTACCTTGGAGGTTTTGTGTGCCAGTCCGAGGGGCGGCTCAAACGGAAACAGAACTATCGGGGTCTTTAATCACCTCGGGGGTGCCTCCTACGCCGAACCGAGTGTGGCCCGTTAGTCGCGAGGCCATCGAGCTCCTTTAGAACCACCTCAGGGGTTTCGTGTACCAGTCCGAGGGGCAACTTGAATGGGAACGGAACTATCAGGGTCTTGAATCGCCTCGGGGTTATCTCCTATGCCGGACCGAGTGGTGACCCACTAGTCCCGAGGTTGCCGAGCTCCTTTAGAACTGTCTCGGGGGTTTCGTGTGCCGGTCTGAGGGGTGAATCAGACAGGAATGGAATTATCGGGGTCTTGAACCACCTCAGGGATATTTCCTATGCCAAACCGAGTGGTGACTCGTTAGTCGCGAGGCGGCCGAGTTCCTTTAGAATTGCATCGGGGGTTTCGTGTGTCGGCCCGAGGGATTACTCGAACGGGAATGGAACTATCGGGGTCTGGAACTATTGGGGTCTTGAACTGCCTCGGGGGCATCTCCTACACCGGACCGAGTGGTGACCCATTAGTGGCGAGGCTGCTGAGCTCCTTTAGAACCGTCTCAGAGGTTTCGTATGCTGGCCCGAGGGGTGACTCGAACGGAAACAGAACTCTCGGGGTCTTGAACCACCTCGGGGGCGTCTCCTACACCAGACCAAGTGGTGATCCACTAGTCGCGAGGCCGCCGAGCTGCTTTAGAACTGCCTCAGAGGTTTCATGTGCTGGCCCGAGGGACGACTCGAATGGGAACATAACTGTTGGGGTCTTAAACTGCCTCGAGGGCGTCTCCTACACCAGACCGAGTGGTGACCCACTAGTCGCGAGGCTGCCGAGATCCTTTAGAACCACCTCGGGGGTTTCGTATGCCGGCTCGAGGGGCGACTCGAACGGGAATGGAATTGTCATGGTCTTGAGCTGCCTCGAGGGCATCTACTACGTCAGACCAAGTGGTGATCCGTTAGTTGCGAGACCACCGAGCTCTTTTAGAACAGCCTTGGGGGTTTTGTGTGCCGGCCTGAGGGGCGACTCAAACGAAAACAGAGCTGTCGAGGTATTGAACCGCCTTGGGGGCGTCTCTTACGCCAGACTGAGTGGTGACCCACTAGTTGTGAGGCCACCGAGCTCCTTTAGAACCGCCTCGAGGGTTTCGTGTGCTGGCCTGGGGGACGACTCGAACGGGCACGGAACTGTCGGGGTCTTGAACCACCTCGGGAACGTCTCCTACGTCAGACCGAGTGGTGACCCGTTAGTCGCAAGGTTGTCAAACTCCTTTAGAACCGCCTTGGAGGTTTCGTGTGCCAGCCCGAGGGTCAAATCGAACAACAAAACTATCGGGATCTTGAACCACCTCGGGGGCATCTCCTATGTCAGACTGAGTGGTGACCCACTAGTCACGAGGCCATCGAGCTCTTTTGGAACCGCCTCGGGTTTCGTGTGAACGAAAATGGAACTGTCGAGGTCTTGAACCACCTTGGGAGCATCTCCTATGTCGGACTGAGTGGCGAACCACTAGTCGTGAGGCCGTTTAGCTCCTTCAGAACCGTCTCGGGGTTTTGTGTGCCGGCCCGATGGGCGACTTGAACAGGAATGGAGCTGTTGGGGTCTTGAACTGCCTTAGAGGTGTCTCGTACGTCGAACTGAGTGGTGCTCATTAGTTGCGAGGCTGTTGAGCTCCTTTATAACTGCCTCGGGGGTTTTGTGTGCCAGCCCGAGGGGTGACTCAAACGGGAACAAAACTATCGGGGTCTTAAACTGCCTCGGGATCGTCTCCTACATCGAACCGAGTGGTGACCTACTAGTCGTGAGGCCACCGAGATCCTTTAGAACTGCCTCGGGAGTTTCGTGTGCCGGTCCAAGAGGCAACTCAAATGGGAACAAAACTATCAGGGTCTTGAACCACCTTGGGGGCATCTCCTATGCCAGACCAAGTGGTGACCCGTTAGTCACGAGGCCACCGAGTTCCTTTAGTACTGCCTTGAGGGTTTCGTGTGCCGGTCTGAGGGGCAACTCGAATGGGAATGGAACTGTTGGGGTCTTGAACCGCCTCGAAGGCATCTTTACATCGGACCAAGTGGTGACCCACTAGTCATGAGGCCATCGAGCTCCTTTAGTTGTTAGATCCTTAGCTTCAGAGATGAGTCAGGTATAACATTTGGAAATATTTTTATTATCATCAGCCGAAGAGATACATCATTGATATTATCGACAAAGGTTGTCCACATTCTAGGTACGTGGGATGGGCCATCCGCCAAGTTCTTCAATCCGGTATGCTCCTCGGTGAAGTACCTTAGTGACCCGGTAAGGCCCTTCCCAGTTTGGAGACAGTTTGTCCTCCTCCATTGCCCTGGATACCTCAGCCTTTCTAAGGACCAGATCTCCAAGGCAAAAAGTCTTGGAATGGATCTGAGCGTTGTAATACTTGGTCACTCGCTGATGAAATGTAGCCATTATGAGCCACGCCCGGTCGCGCACCTCGTCAATGAAGTCGAGGTTGACTCTCAGCTAAGTGGGGTTGTCCTCTTCGTTGTATGACTCCACTCAGAGGCTTAGTAGGCCGATCTCGATGGGGATGATCGCTTCGGATCCAAAGATGAGACTGAAGGGGGTCTCTTCCGTCGGGGCCCTTGGAGTTGTATGATATGCCTATAGTACGCTTTGGAGCTCCTCCACCCATTTGTCTTTAGACCCATCCAGCCGAGTTCTAAGCCCCCGGAGGATGGTCCAATTCATGACCTCGGCCTTCCCGTTGGTTTATGCATGGCTGACAGAGGTGAACTGATGGTAGATGTTTAGCTCGGCGCAGAACGTCTTGAATGTTACGTTGTCGAACTGCTGATTATTATCGGTGATGATAGTGTGGGGCAGTCCGAACCGGCATATGATGGACTTTCACAAGAAAGACTTGACCTTGCTCTCGGTGATCTTGGCCAATGCCTCAACTTCGACCCATTTGGAGAAGTAGTTGATGGCGACGAGCAAGAACTTTCACTGACCCAAAGTTAGGAGAAACGGCCCAAGGATGTCCATTCTCCATTGGGCAAAGGGCCATGGGGCCGAGAGCAGACTCAGTGGAGAAGCTGGCTATCGTTGGATGTGTGCATATCATTGATAGCTGTCACACCTTTGAACCAGCTTAGCGGCGTCTTCCCTCATGGTGAGCTAGAAATATCCTTGACGGAGAGCTTTTTGTGCTAGTGATCTGCCCCCAGGTGGTCTTCGCATATGCCTCAATGTATCTCTCTGAGGATGTAATCGGCATCTACAGGACCGACATACTTGAGGAGGGGGTAGGAGAATAACCTTTTGTATGGTCATCCATCCAGCAAAGTGAACTTGGAGGCTCTCCATTTAAGCAACATGGCCTCCTCGTAATTAGCGGAAAGAGTGCCATCGGTGAGGTAGCAGATGTAGGAATCCATCCATGTCGACTCTTGTGCGACCGGAAGGACTTCTTCTTTGTCTTCAATGCTGGGCCTTTTCAAGTGCTCGATGTAGGTGCTCCCTAGGATGCTGTTCGCCGAGGTAGCCGGACGGGAAAGGGCGTCGACCTTGGCATTCTTGCTCTGAAGGATGTAACTAATGCTGAAATATGTTAGTGAGGAGGTTAAGAGCCGAACCTTCTCCAAGTATCGAGCCATAACGAGATCCTATGCCTCGTACTCCTCGTTGATTTGTCTGAAGATGAGTTGGGAGTTGATGAAAGTTTTAAGATGCTTCACCCAGAGCTCCTGGGCGAGTCTCACCCTGGCTAGCATGGCTTCATACTCGGCCTGGTTGTTTGTGGCTTTGAAGAGGAGTCGGAGGGCGTATTCTACCTTCTCGCCCTCCGAACCTGCAAGGATGAGACCGGCTCCACTTTCTTGGGAGTTTGAGGCGCCATCCACATGGAGGATCCAGGACTTCCATGTCCTCGAGCTCAGTGTCTGGTTGCATCATTGGGGGTTCTTCCGCTTGCTCCTCGGTCTAGGTGCACTCGATTAAGAAGTCGGCCAAAACTTGGGACTTCAGAGCCGATCTTGCTTGGAACGAGAGGTTGAACTCTCCCAGCTTGATCACCCATTTGGCCAGATGGCTTGAGGTGTCGGGATGAGCTAGAATAGCTTTGAGGAGTTGGTCCGTGAGCACCACTATGGGATGAGCTTGGAAATATGGCCTGAGACGCTGAGCGGAGATAATGAGAGCAAAAATGATCTTCTCTATTTTGGAGTACCTAACCTTGGTATCATGGAGTACTTTGTTTACATAGTAGATGGGCTTTTGAGTTCCGTCGACGTTGAGGCATACCAGGATGGAGCTGACGGCCTTCGAGGAGGTGGCAAGGTAGAGAAAAAGGCTCTCCCCATCCCTCAACTTCGACAGGAGCGACGGAGTAGATAGGAATGTCTTCAGTCCTTCGAAGGTTCTTTGACAGTCTTCTATCCATTCGAACCCATTCACCTTGCGCAGGGCTTTGAAGAAAGACATATATCTTTCGACTGACTTGAAGAGGAAACGGCTCAGGGCTGCCACCCTCTCGGTGAGCCACTGCACTTCTTTCTTGTTAGCTGGCGCCCTCATGTCAAGGATGGCGTTAATCTTCTCTGGGTTTGCCTCAATCCCTCGCTGAGTCACCATGAAGCCTAAGAACTTTCTGGCCGTGACCCCAAATGCACACTTTCGCGGGTTCAGCTTCACTTGGTAGCGGGTCGTTAAAGGTCTCCTCTAGATCAGAGACGTGATTGGAGGTGCAAACGCTCTTTGTTAGCATGTCGTCCATGTATACTCCATGTTCCGTCCGAGTTGGTCTTTGAAGACATTATTTATCAGCCTCTTGTAGGTTGCTCCTCCATTTTTTAGGCCGAAAGACATTACCTTGTAACGGTAGATGCCCTTCTCGGTCACAAAGGAGGTATGCTCTTCATTATCTGGATCCATCTTTATTTGGTTGTATTTGGAGAAAGCATCCATAAAGCTGAGGAGCTCATGACCAGATGTAGAATCCACCAGCTGGTCAATCTGAGGCAATGTAAAGCTATCCTTTGGGCATGCCTTATTGAGGTCGATGAAGTCGATATAGATCCTTCAGCTCTTATTTGCCTTGCGAACCATGACCATGTTGGCCAACCAACCCGGGTAGTATGCTTCCTGAATGTGGCCGATGGCGAGCAACTTATTGATCTCTTTGTCGATGGCTCTCCGCCGCTCAGAGGTGAAACTCCTTTTTCTTTGGCGGATCAAATGATACTTTGGATCGATGTTGAGCCGGTGGGTGATCACTTCTGATGGTATACCAGACATGTTGAACGCCGATCAGGTGAAGATGTCTGAGTTGGCTCGCAAGAAGGCCAGGAGGCGATCCCTGTCCTATGTGGGAAGAAGCTCACCGACCCATACCATCCTTGTCGGGTCATCTCCAAGTGGAAAAGTCAGCAGTTGCTCGTCCGGCTCTCCTCCCTTGCCGGTCTCTCTGGGATCGGGTACCTCCGGGGCCAGTGCGACTGCCACCTTTTGAGGGCTCAAAGCCATGTGATAGCATGGTAGGACCAGGGTGGTCTCCCCTCGCATCTCGCCGATCCCGTTACTGGTTGGAAAACTGATGAGTAGCCACTTGGTGGAAATGACCATGTCGAGGAGATTCAGACCGGGTCGATCGAGGATGGTGTTGTATACCAGAGGCGCCCGGACGACCAGGAACTTTATCAAGACTATGCTTTGACACGATGGTGTTCTGGTCGTAATTGGAAGGGTAATCTCGCCTTCTACCCTCCCCGAGTCTCCTGTGAAACCGACTAAGGGTGCCGCCACTGGTTGAAGGGAGCTAAGAGACAGATTCATCCGAACAAAAGCATCGTAGGTAATGATGTTAGCCGAGCTTCCACTGTCAACTAAGATTTATTTTACATGATGCTTGGCAATAGTCATTGAGATGACGATGCCATAATTGTTTACATTTTCAACTCCAGCTAATTCCCTTTTAGGAAAAGAGATTACATCATTTACCCATCCATCTCCCCTCGACCGTTTAGATGAAGAGCCTACCCCCCAAGAGACTATTCCCATCGTCTTCTCCATCGGGGCATTGTCGACATTGGCTTGAGCAGGTGGAGGCCCCATGAGTGCCAAAACAGCTGGGGGTCCCTTCTGGACATATTTCTCAAGGTAACCTTGTTGAATGAGTTCCTCGATGGCATGCTTCAGGCTATAGTAGTTCTCGGTGTCATGGCCATAGTTCCGATGGAAATGGTAGTAATGACTTTTGTCACATAGAGATCCTTTCTTCATCGGGGGAGGGCACTAGAAGTATGACTCACCCTCGATCTCCATGAGAATGTAAGAGTGAGGGGTGAGGAGAAGGGTGAGTTCGTCTTCCCTAGGGGCGAGACTCCGGCGCATGTCATCCGGTCAGCATGATGGCTCGGGCTTCTTGGGGTGAGAGGGTCTACTTGGCTCAGCGCGGGCGGACCTCCGGCTGAACCCTTCCTCAGTCTTCCGGCAGGTGGAGTTGGCTTCATCGGTGCGGATATATTTCTGCGCGTGAAGCAAGAGTTCAGTGTAGGAGCTGAGTGGCTTCTTGTCAAGAGAGAAAGTGAAACGGGAAGGATGGAGTCCCGTTTCAATGCCACAGTTGCCACCGCATTATCCAGGTGGTAGACTTCGAGGGTAGCCATTTTGAAATGGGCCACGAAATCTCTAAGAGACTCTCCCTCCTTCCGTTAGACGAAGAAGAGGCTGTCCGCCACCCGAGGGATTCTTCGGCAGGCATCAAAATGTGCCAGAAAGGCCCTCTTCAACTGTCAAAAGAGTCAATACTATGTGGGGATAGACGAGAGTGCCAAGCACGGGCGGCCTTCCGCAGGGTAGCCGGGAAGGCCTTGCACAGGATGGCGGACAGCCTGCCGAAGAATCCCTCTGGTGGCGGACAGCCTCTTCTTCGTTTGATGGAAGGAGGGAGAGTCTCTTAAACTTGCATGAGAGCCTTGTAGGAAGGCGCCTCTTAAACTTGCATGAGAGCCTTGTAGCTCTAGAGGTGATCAAGTGGATCCATTGTACCATTATACGGATCCAACTGAGGAAGATGGAATATGGAGGGGATAGGCTCCTTCAGGATGAGGCGAGTGTAGGGAGGACGGGTGTCGTAATCCTCCTTCGGCTGGTTGTTGATTTTTTTGCTGAGCTTCTCCAACCGCCGATGGTACTCATCCAAGCACTTCTTCGCTTGGTGGTTGATGATTGAAATCTTCCTCGATGACTCGAAAGATAAAGAAGAAGAGGGGAAAGAGCGCGAGTGGTGGTATCTCTGCTTGGGCTCTTCCCAGTGTCATCACTCTGGGAAAGACTCGCCTAAGCTACGGACAGGGGAGCGCGACCTCTTGAGGGTCTCCCGGTGGTGTCCTCTAGGCGAGGCACGATGGCGACGAGTCTCTCGGTGAGGAGGTCTCCCTCGAGAGGATTGCTGGCTGGGTAGTGCCTCTGTCGCAAGCGGTGGAGGAGGCCTAGGCTGGTGTTGAGTGGCCATAGATTGCTGTTCTTGCAGTCCATGAACCATCGCAGTCAGGTTCTAAACCTGCCGAGTGAGCGCGGCTAGTTGCTCATCTTGAGCAGCTGCGGTTGGTGGTGTGGGAGTGGCCGGAGGGTTAGCAGCGAGAGGGTTAGCCTCATGTTGCTCCGTCGGTTGGAGGTGCCCCCAGCGTGGCTAATGGAGGCCTCTCGAGCTCGTGTCACCACTATTGTTGTTGTAGAGGGAATGAGGGCTTGTAGCTTGGCGTTATAGAGCTCTGCTGTCTCCTCCCTACTTGGCGCGCCAATCTGATGACGTTCGATCACCGGCCACGACCGTCAGAAGGCTATGTGAAGGTTGTTGATGAAGCTTGGACCTGCAAAAAGTCCCGAGGCCGAAAGCTCCGGCAGGGACCCTCCAACGAGCAAGTTAGTGACTGGAGCCACAGCTGTAAGCTTAAGAAAGCTCAGAAAGAAGGGCCTAGAGAACGAGAATATCCTCTGAGTGTTAAGAGTGTATTCAGTGTGTCTTGAATGTGTTGGAAAGTCTTACCTTGCCAAAGATCCCTCTTATCCTTTTATGGACCCTTGGTTTTCGTCTGGGGATCAGCCATGTGGAGTTCCGTGAAAAAGAATGTCTGCTAAACTCATGATGATTACGTGAACTCAGAGATGGTTGGTGGGCCTGGTCCCATCGGACGCGCAGGCCAGATGGTTGGGGGCCTGGTCCCATTGGATGTGTGGGTCAAATGGGTAGGTGAGCCTGGTCTCATCGGACGCATGGGTCAGATGGTAGGTGGGCCTGGTCCCATCGGGTGCATGGGTCAGGTGGTAGGTGCGCTTGGCTCATGCGGGGGGCCATGTAGGCACCGCAGCTCGTTCGGGAGTTGATGTGGAGGTTGGTGCCGCAGCCGATGCCGAGGCCGATTCTGAGGTGAGAACTGCCTCAAGGAAAGGGGACGGGGCCGCCTTGGAGATAAGGGGCCGCCGAGACCATCTCAGAGAAGTAGGAGCCACTGAAGAGCAGGGTCATTTCGGAGATGAGGGCTGCCGAGGCCGCCTTGGAGAAGCAGGGGCCGCTAATGAGCGGAGCTGCCTTGGAGACAAGGGCCGCCGAGGCTGCCTTGAAAAAGCAGGGACTGCTGAAGAGCAGAGCCGCACCGTTTGATCTCTACCGTTAACGCTTATGTAGTGCCACCAGCCACATCAATTTGAATCCAATCCTTACTTTTCCAAACGTAGGATAAAATTGAAAATCTAATTCAATTCCATTCATACCACCGTACCAAGCACGCTATTAAAGGCATGTTTGGTATGGTAGATTGCTTGGAATTGGATTGGAAATCCAATCTTATATTTAAAAAATAAAATATTAGATTCAATCTGGTTGGACCGACCTTTTTCACTAGTTTGGCATAACACGTGACGGGATTAGGAAACCCAACTTCCTCCATGTTTGAAAAACCATAAGATGAGATTGGAAGAGAATTTAATAAAGTGCTTCCATAATATAATGTTTTCTTTACCGAAACTTTTGTCTCTCTTATCTGCTCGTCGAGTTTGATATCAGTCGTTAACACCTCAAACAATACAAATATAAATTTCGAATTATGTTGGAACACGCGAAGACCTATATGACATTTCATGCATGAAGCAAATAATGAAATGAACTCTTTATGAAAACAAAATAGATCAATGGTTGTAATCTCATCACCCAATCATCCATTAAGAGAGAATTTTTTTACCGAATATGAGAAATTTGAAGGCCATTTGGTTCATGAAATCCTAAAAGTGGATGTTTTAGAGTTCTAATATCAAGAAAAACTACTAAAGTGCCTTTACATTTTCTTTTAAAATTGCTTATGAACTTTCAAATTATCAAAAAATGGCATTTTAAGAAATTTCTAAATTATCAAAAAAAATTCAAGTTCAAGTGCAAAATAGTTCTTTGAGTAATATGAATAAATTTGAGTTTTAATTATGTTAATAATAGCAAAATAATTATGTTAATTTATATTGAAAACAATATATATATATATATATATAGAAAAAAACTAAAGCCAAACTAACCCAATCCAATTCAATTCTATATACTTGTGTTCCAAACACTACCAATTGGATAATATAAGAATTATTTCCATTTCCAATCTCACATTCCAAACATCTCAATTTAATCCAATCCCATAGTCGGAATAACATTGGTTTGATCATCTCATGCAGTGAACCAAACACACCCTAAAGACATCCAAGTTGTTCCTGCCGAATCACTGCTAATGCGCATCGGGTGAGAGGAGAGCTTCGTGGACCTTCAGAGGAGTGGTAGGATCATCTCCATCGGCTGAGAACCTAGAAGAAAAGTCCCGAACCGATGGTTTCGGTGGGGACCCTCCGACGCTCAAGTCAGTGATACGAGAAACAAGAATTTCTTCTTAGTAAAATTGAGAGAGAGAGCCCCCCTCATCGGGGGTCGGCCTTTATATACTTGTTCGGGATCCCTCTTACCCTTTCGCAATTACAGTCGGATCCTATCTCCTGTTAAGATTGACTTCGTTGGTTGACGCCGGATTGTTAGACACGTTCCGTAGATATCGGCATGTGCATAGTATCTGTAGCCGCCCATGATCTCGTCAAAAGATGGGCGAGTGGGCTATATGGTGGTTTAAATCCGTTCAGCATTAGAATCTGGCTTCATGGCTGAAATTATGTTAAGGGCTGAGGCCGGAGCCGAAGTCGGAGCCGAGGCCGAGAGCCGATGCCGGGGCTGAGGCCGAGGCCAAAAGCCGATGTCGGAGCCGATGCCGGGGCCGAGGCCAGGAGCCGATGCCGGGGCCGAGGCCAGAAGTCGAGATCGAAGTCGAGCCTTAGGCCGAGACCGAAATCGAGGCCAGGACCAAGGCTAAGGCCGGAGCCGATGTCGGGCCGAGGCCGAGGCCAGAGCCAATGTCGGGGCCGAGGCCGAGGCCAAGAGCCGATGTCGGGGCCGAGAGCCAATGCTAGGAGCCGGTTAAAATTAATACCCTTTCGAAGGCTGTGCATACTTTTACCGTGCCGCAAGGAGGTGTGATTAGCCACATCACAAGCCACATCCATATCTTAATTCAAGACATATTTATTATGGACAGATCTGAATCCATATTGTATAGAAATCTAACATTTATCAAATTACTTTTCTATATTTTTGAACCATTCTTTAAATTATTTAATTCACTAAAAAGGCTATCCAATGAATTCTGAAACATGAAAAATAATAATACAAAAGTAAAAGAATTTATCCAAAAGAGAGCATTTATTTGGATATTATTTATGTTATCTATGCATGCAATCAAAATTCTGGAGAAGTGAAATAGTCCTTATAATAATCAAGTTCAATATAAATACTAAATCATAACAAATATATTTTAACGAGATTATGAAAAATGATGTGAATACAATTTTGGCAAAACTAGATGAATTATAATTTTCACTACCTTCTACTTGATCTTTTTTTCCATCTAGTTAAAAAATTAATAGATATACACACAAATATATATGTGTATACATATTCATATATTTATATCTATATATTTGTATATACCTAAATGATAGGGCTAAGTTTTGGATTTTTGGGTGTGGAACCATCTCAACTTAAATCCAACTTTAGCCAATAAGACTTTGGGTCAAATTTTATAAACTCAATTGAATTTGATAATTTATTGAAATTAATTTTATATCCAAATTAATTTGATGTTTTGGATCAAGTTCACATCAAGTTACTAGGTTGTCAACCTCTGCTAATAATCATAATTATATGATACATTTTTAAAGTGATTCTTAAAAGCTAGCTTAGACATAACAATCAGCACACTAGTATTGTCATAATAGCAATATCTGATAATCATAAAGGCTGTTATATTTATCATTGTCAATATATACTTTATTTTTGTACAATAATTCTTCTAAGATATGTATCTATGTAATACTATTAGTTTCATGTAAAGAAAGCATTATTTATATTAATGATGTCATTTTATGGTTCTAATGCGTCGACTGAGATTAATCTTTTGCCAATTTTTAGGGCTTAAATTAATGGCACGAGTAGAAAATTTCTTACTTAAGCATGCAAGTGATGCTCATTATCATTATGCATGAAAAATTCTGTGGTATGTGAAGCAACTTAGCATGAGGAAGTTGTATGGTAACTTTGTGCGCACGGAAGCTCAAAGTAAGGTAGTCTGCATAATTTAATCATACCTTTTTTTGAACATTCAGAATCCTATTAAAAAAAGTTAAGAAAATATTATTTTTATTTTTTAATTTTGTATATATATTAAAAAGTATTTAATATATAAGCAACATATAATTAAATTTTTTTGGTACAAAATTTTACATACTTCTTTCATTTTAGTTTTGGCATTTTTGAAAGAAAATTTATATATACATTCAACATTAATCCTATGTCCATTAGATGTGGGAATTACATTAAGGTTGCATTTGGTGCATCACCAGTAATCCTAAAGGAAAACACTTTGTACACCGGCCCCGGTGCAGCAATGATGACGTGGGCTGCACCGCGTTTTCCTATTGGTCCACGTGGATCCGACGTGGATGACATGACAGGCGGTATGGCTGGGCTTTGACGTTACGTTCTGAACGTGATGGACATTTATTGCTGTTCGCTTTTTTTTAAAATTTTCGTGCGGACGAAAATGCCCTTTCGCTCCTTCATGGTGCCATTTTACGTTTTATGGCATCTGTGCAAAAAACTTCTGGAGGAAATGTCATCCGCGGCGACAACCCGAAGGACGGAAACATACGAGACATCCTAGTTCTGGCAAACGACACCCAAGACTTGCGTGGCGACACCCGAAGGACGGAAACATACGAGACATCCTAGTTCTGGCAAACGACACCCAAGCCTTGCGCGGCGACACCCGAATGACGGAAACATACGAGACATCCTAGTTCTGGCAAACGACACCCAAGACTTGCGCGGCGACACCCGAAGGACGGAAACATACGAGACATCCTAGTTCTGGCAACGACACCCAAGACTTGCGCGGCGACACCCGAAGGACGAAAACATACGAGACATCCTAGTTCTGGCAAACGACACCCAAGCCTTGCGCGGCGACACCCGAAGGACGGAAACATACGAGACATCCTAGTTCTGGAAATGACACCCAAGCCTTGCGCGGCGACACCCGAAGGACAGAAACATACGAGACATCCTAGTTCTGGCAAACGACACCCAAGCCTTGCGCGGCGACACCCGAAGGACGGAAACATACGAGACATCCTAGTTCTGGAAAACGACACCCAAGCCTTGCGCGGCGACACTCGAAGGACGGAAACATACGAGACATCCTAGTTCTGGCAAACGACACCCAAGCCTTGCGCGGCGACACCCGAAGGACGGAAACATACGAGACATCCTAGTTCTGACAAACGACACCCAAGCCTTGCACGGCGACACCCGAAGGATGGAAACATACGAGACATCCTAGTTCTGGCAAACGACACCCAAGCCTTGCGCGGCGACACCCGAAGGACGGAAACATACGAGACATCCTAGTTCTGGAAAACGACACCCAAGCCTTGCGCGGCGACACCCGAAGGACGGAAACATACGAGACATCCTAGTTCTGGCAAACGACACCCAAGCCTTGCGCGGCGACACCCGAAGGACGGAAACATACGAGACATCCTAGTTCTGGAAAACGACACCCAAGCCTTGCGCGGCGACACCCGAAGGACAGAAACATACGAGACATCCTAGTTCTGGCAAACGACACCCAAGCCTTGCGCGGCGACACCCGAAGGACGGAAACATACGAGACATCCTAGTTCTGGAAAATGACACCCAAGCCTTGTGCGGCGACACTCGAAGGACGGAAACATACGAGACATCCTAGTTCTGGCAAACGACACCCAAGCCTTGCGCGGCGACACCCGAAGGACGGAAACATACGAGACATCCTAGTTCTGGCAAACGACACCCAAGCCTTGCGCGGCGACACCCGAAGGATGGAAACATACGAGACATCCTAGTTCTGGCAAACGACACCCAAGCCTTGCGCGGCGACACCCGAAGGACGGAAACATACGAGACATCCTAGTTCTGGAAAACGACACCCAAGCCTTGCGCGGCGACACCCGAAGGACGGAAACATACGAGACATCCTAGTTCTGGCAAACGACACCCAAGCCTTGCGCGGCGACACCCGAAGGACGGAACCATACGAGACATCCTAGTTCTGGCAAACGATACCCAAGCCTTGCGCGGCGACACCCGAAGGACGGAACCATACGAGACATCCTAGTTCTGGCAAACGACACCCTAGTCTTGCGCGGCGACACCCGAAGGACGGAAACATACGAGAGAACCCACGACACCCTAGTTCAAGACCCACGACACCCCTAGTTCAAGACCCATGACACCCCCAGTTAAAGACCCCCGACACCCCTAGTTCAAGACCCACGACACCTTAGTTCAAGACCCACGACACCCTAGTTCATAACCCATGACACCCTAGTTCAAGACCCACGACACCCTAGTTCAAGACCCACGACACCCCTAGTTCAAGACCCACGACACCCCCAGTTCAAGACCCATGACACCCTAGTTCAAGACCCACGACACCCTAGTTCAAGACCCACGACACCCCCAGTTCAAGACCCATGACACCCTAGTTCAATACCCACGACACCCCCAGTTCAAGACACACGACACCCCAGTTCAAGACCCACGACACCCTAGTTCAAGACTGGGGGTGTCGTGGGTATTGAACTAGGGTGTCATGGCTCTTGAACTAGGGGTGTCATGGGTCTTGAACTAGGGTGTCGTGGGTCTTGAACTAGGGTGTCATGGGTCTTTAACTGGGGGTGTCGTGGGTCTTGAACTAGGGTGTCATGTGTCTTGAACTGGGGGTGTCGTGGGTATTGAACTAGGGTGTCATGGGTCTTGAACTAGGGTGTCATGGGTCTTGAACTAGGGTGTCATGGGTCTTTAACTGGGGGTGTCGTGGGTCTTGAACTAGGGTGTCATGTGTCTTGAACTGGGGTGTCGTGGGTATTGAACTAGGGTGTCGTGGGTCTTGAACTAGGGTGTCATGTGTCTTGAACTGGGGGTGTCGTGGGTATTGAACTAGGGTGTCATGGCTCTTGAACTGGGGGTGTCATGGCTCTTGAACTGGGGGTGTCATGGGTCTTGAACTAGGGTGTCGTGGGTCTTGAACTAGGGTGTCATGGGTCTTTAACTGGGGGTGTCGTGGGTTTGAACTAGGGTGTCATGTGTCTTGAACTGGGGGTGTCGTGGGTATTGAACTAGGGTGTCATGGGTCTTGAACTAGGGTGTCGTGGGTCTTGAACTAGGGTGTCATGGGTCTTTAACTGGGGGTGTCGTGGGTCTTGAACTAGGGTGTCATGTGTCTTGAACTGGGGGTGTCGTGGGTATTGAACTAGGGTGTCGTGGGTCTTGAACTAGGGTGTCATGTGTCTTGAACTGGGGGTGTCGTGGGTATTGAACTAGGGTGTCATGGGTCTTGAACTGGGGGTGTCATGGGTTATGAACTAGGGTGTCGTGGGTCTTGAACTAGGGTGTCATGGGTCTTTAACTGGGGGTGTCGTGGGTCTTGAACTTGGGTGTCGTGGGTCTTGAACTAGGGGTGTCGTGGGTCTTGAACTAAGGGTGTCGTGGGTCTTGAACTAGGGTGTCATGGGTCTTTATCTGGGGGTGTCATGGGTCTTGAACTAGGGGTGTCGTGGTTCTTGAACTGGGGTGTCGTGGGTCTTGAACTAGGGGTGTCATGGGTATTGAACTAGGGTGTCATGGGTCTTGAACTGGGGGTGTCGTGGGTCTTGAACTAGGGTGTCATGGGTCTTGAACTAGGGTGTCATGGGTTATGAACTAGGGTGTCGTGGGTCTTGAACTAAGGGTGTCGTGGGTCTTGAACTAGGGTGTCATGGGTCTTTAACTGGGGGTGTCATGGGTCTTGAACTAGGGGTGTCGTGGGTCTTGAACTGGGGTGTCGTGGGTCTTGAACTGATGCTTTGTCTTAAAGTTTGAACTAGGATGTCGTCTGGTAGAGCTTTGCCACTCCTTCGGATACTCTTCTTCCAGGCCAGAACCTTACGATTTTTTATCAGCAAAATCCAAATAAGATGGCGGGTTGAAGTAGGCTAGAGGGAAAGGGTATTTTCGTCTTCATACCAATGGTGAAAAGGCTGAACGACTTTTAATGGATGTACGATTAAAAAGTAACATTATCTTTCTGCTATTCTGTCACATCATGTCAGGCCACATGGGATCCATGTGGACCAATAGGAAAACGCGGTGCAGCCCACGTCATCGTTGCTGCACCGGGGCGGTGTACAAAGTGTTTTCCAATCCTAAATGGTAATATGGATTACTTATAAAATAAATTACCATTGATAGATTACCAGTAATGCTAATTACTATGTTTGGCATACCCATTTAATGCAACAATAATATGGATTATTGTGTTTGGTATGACAAAAAGATTATCAATTATATAATATTAAATTTCTAAAATACTCTTAAATTAAATTTATTAAAAATATATATTATTATATATTTGATTAACAATAATTATATTTAAAATGATAATGTTTAAAAAATTATATTAATAAATGATATTCGAAGTGAAATTTGGTGGTGTATCGTGGGGCCACGAGGTGGCGTGCCATAGGGCCATTGGGCGGTGGAGATCCCCGATCCAATTTTGCGGAAAAGGGTGTGACTTAAAAGATGTTCCAGTGAGGTTGATAGAGAAGAATGCGAGTAGAGAACAATCAAAAGAAAAAAAAATATATCAAAAAGTAATTTATATAATTTGGATTACCTTATCAGAAGTAATTCAGATTACCATTATAAGATAGATTGCTATTCACATTCAAAATATATACCAAACATAGTTATCCGATGATCATGAGATAATTTAAATTATCATTATAAAATAGGTTGCTATTCAAAATATATACCAAATATAGTTATTGAATGATCGATAATTTAAATTATCATTATAAGATAAATTATCATTCAAAATATATATTAATTATAATTATTTAATAATTTTTATTTAAATTATTAATAATTTAAATAAATTATGTGCTATCAAATGTTTCATAAAGAATATAGTTTTTTTTTTTGCTCGAAGCAGAAGCGATCCCTTATTCACTTTACGAAGCAAACTTGAAGATCTGGTGACACGAAGGGCAATCATGATTCCAGGTCACAGTTTCAGCAGCAAGGAATCTGCTGACATGAGCATGAGTTGAGCTGTTTTGTCCAAGAGAACTCATTGAGGAGCTATTTTTTAAATCGGTGCTTTTGGCATCGGTTTTAAAATAAAATAAAATAAAATTTATTATAAAAATAATATTAAAATAGGAAACATCATTTGAAATGATATTTTTCACTTTCATTTTTTTACCTTCGCTGCATCATGCCAGCAAAAAATTTTCGCTGGCATGACGAAGGTCGATTATAAATTACCACTTGAAGTAGCGATTTCAGTGCAAAAATCGCCACTTCAAGTGGCGATTTCAATTGCACTAAAATCGTCACTTGAAGTGGCGATTTCAATAGTAAAATTGCCACTCCAAGTCGCAATTTCAATTTCACTAAAATCGTTACTTAAAGTGGTGATTTCACTATTGAAACCGCCACTTCAAGTGGCGATTTCAATTGGCGATACTTTAATGCCATACCACGAGGCTGGCCCATCATCCCATCCGTTTGTTTTATAATTTTACTATATTGTGGCATGCATAGATTTTGAAGGTATGTGTCTGTTCAAAATTCGGTATGTGTGACGTTGCCTTGTTAAACTTCAAAGTTTTAAAATATATAAGAGGAGTGGTGACGGATAAAAGCCATTGATAATTGGAGTTTCAGTTATGCTAGTGGCTCTGCATTGATGAGACCGTTCAATAGTTATTTTAATAATTATTTAATATATTATATTATAATAATACTTTGAAATTCTAATCATCATATCAATTAAAATATAAATTTAATTATATAATTAATAATGTGAATAAATATCATTGAAATGATCCATATTATACGTGATATATTTTGTTAGGATGATGAGTTATATCTATTATATTTAGATTGATCTAGTGCTTTGAAAGGAAAATAGTAGCTAATATATATATATATATATATATATATATATATATAGTTACAAGCGGATGATCACATCACTCTAGGATGAGTCAAACCCGAAGTATCAGAGTACAAAATTTGCTTCAAAATAATCGAGCAGGGGTCACCAGGATGCCATTCCCACTGACCAGAATGGCGAACTACAGCCGAGGCAACCCAATCTGCTGCAGCGTTGGCTTCCCTATAGACATAACGGATCAATGGAGCATAGGTAGACTGGAGAGAAGCTCATATATCACCGATCAGGGGGTTATAGGAGGAACATAGATCAACATCCCGTCTAATCCAGTGGAGGACCGTAAGAGAATCTTCCTCAATAACTACCCGATAAGAGCGCAAAATGCGAACATCATTGGTGATGCCAGCCCAAGCAGCCTGCAACTCTGCCATAAGAACCGAAATATCGAGAGAGCCATGTCCACCAGCCGCGAACAGCTCTTCCTCATGCCCCCTGATGATAAACCCAGATCCGGCAATACGGCTCGACACAGTATCATCAAAGTTCACTTTGACATAACCTGAGGGTGGGGGCTCCCAATAAATAAAAATCGTAAAACGGTGCACTGCCGAAATAGCAGAGGAATCCCAGAGACGAAACCTTGTGCTTTCCTACCTAGTTTGAAGCACTCTGTTATGTCTATTATATTTGAATTCCTTGTGCCGTGAAATAAGAGGACTAGCCTGGTAAGGCTAGGGGTTTGGCTTTCTTGTGCCGTAAAATAAAAGGACTAGCCGGAAAAGGCTAGGGATTGTAATCGTTGGTATTACGATTGGAGTAAAAATTTTTAAAGGGTTTTTAGGGAGTGGACGTAGGTGCTGGGTTAGCACTGAATCATTATAAAATTCATGTTTGATTGTTTGCTTTATCTATGTAAAATTTGTGTTCACATCACTACATCGCTGCCAATTAAAATTTGATAAGCACATATCTATGTAATTAAATTTTTAATACCCAATTCACCTCCCTCTTGGGTTGCTACATCTACGTAATTAAATATAATATCAGCTACTATTTTCCTACATCTGCGTAATTAAATATAATATCAGCTACTATTTTCCTTTCGAAGCACTAGATCAATCTAAATATAATAGATATAACTCATCATCCTAACAACATATATATATGGATCATTTCAATGATATTTATTCACATTATTAATTGTATAATTAAATTTATATTTTAATTAATATGATGATTATAATTTTAAAGCATTATTATAATATAATATATTAAATAATTATTAAAATAACTATTGAATGGTCTCATCAATGCAGAGCCACTCGCATAACTGAAACTCCAATTATCAATGGCTTTTCTCCGTCACCACTCCTCTTATATATTTTAAAACATTGAAGTTTAACCAGGCAACGTCACATATACCGAATTTTGAACATACACATGCCTCCAAAATCCATGCATGCCACCAAAAATAGCAAAATTATAAAACAAACGGACGTGGGATGACGGGCCAGCCACTTGGTCTGTCCTATGGCATTAAAGTATCGCCAATTGAAATGCCACTTGAAGTGGCGGTTTCACTATTGAAATCGCCACTCCAAGTGGCGATTTTAGTGGAATTGAAATCGCCACTTGAAGTGACGATTTTTGCAGTAAAATCGCCACTTCAAGTGGCGATTTCTAATCGGCCTTCGCCACGCCAGCGAAAGCTTTTCGCTGGGCGTGGCATAGCGGAGGTGAGGAGGTGGAAGTGAAAAATGCCATTTCAAATGACGTTTTCTACTTTAACACCATTTTACAATAAGTTTCGTTTCCACCTTCTTTCTTTAAAATCAGTGCCAAAAGGCACCGGTTTAAAAAACAGCTCAGCCATTTCTTACGTTCTTATGCTACATAAAAAAATCAAGAAAGAAAGGTTCACTTATATAAAAGCCTTTTCTTTGAAGCTTAAGTTCCTTATGCTCACCATATATGGAGAGCTTGAGAATAATGCTATCTCACCATAAGTGAAGAGCTTGAGGGTGATGCACAGCATCATCTATGCGCATATGCGAAGGACGCACGTGCGCATCATTGCGAGGAGCTTGAGGAATTTTAAATTTTTTCTTGATCATGAGGATCCGACGGTGGAAATTGATCGGATTAAGATAAGGGGTTGGGATCAATTGACCATTGATCATTGGATCAGGATTAGACTGATCGTTGATCGATCGGATGAAGGATCAAGATGCGGTAATCAAATCACGAGCGCGGTAGTATCGAATCCAACGGCTCATACCCATCGGCTGACCGGTCAACTGTTGACTGTTGTGATAGGCGCCCATGCGAGATAGCATTGCTTGGATTAGGCTGTTGTGATAAGTCAACGTTTCGATCGTAAAAAGTCGTATCAAAGCCGTGCTATGACTTATCCAATCGTGGAATTGGCTTATCTGATTGGAGAAATGACCTTTTAGATCATAAAAAGGCTTATCAGATCGCTTGATCTGAAGATTACGAAGACGACTGGGCATATCAAGGGTGATAAGCCTTACCTTCATATCCTTTGATTAAATCCGATCAAAGTAATTCAATTTAAATTAAATCCGTAGGGTTGCTTCCAAAGGGCATCTAAACCTATAAATAGGACCATAAACCCTTACATTTCATTCATTCCAAATTGATTCCAATCAATCCAATCCTTTTCCCTCTCTTAGGCATTTGCATTCTCTCATTAGGGAAGTATAGCTATAGTTCATTAGGGAAGTATAGCTATAGTGCAGAAAGAATATTTTTGATGAATTATAGTGCTGCTTTCATCAAAAGAAAACTATTGTATTGTGAGAGACAATCGTCATACTGACTCTAAGCACTATTATGAAATAAAATTATCTTAAGAACATAGAGTATAAGGTTCAATGCTCGAGAATGTTTTGCAGTCGAAATGTTGGCTCTTATTCCTTATTTCTTTTGTATCATCTTGTTGTTCTTAATTCAGGATCCGTAGCATTTGCGTTTGGCTTCACTTTTTGGTCGGATGTGCGGGACATTTTAGCGTGGATTTTTTTTTAGCCCTGATCTTGTGGATTGCGATAACAATCAAATATTCTTAGTGCTGTTAGGATTCAAATTTTTTTTATATAATTAGAGTACTAAATAGTAATAATAATATTTTTTTTATTTTTTATGTCATTACAAAATAAAAAAAGTTTTAAAAAGTTTAATTTTTGCCTTTTTACTTATCCTTAAGCAATGTTTTGATGGTAAAAAAAAAATTAACTTATTTACAAAAAAAACCCTAATAAATTCTTTTATCATATATCATTATTAAACTTTAGATTCATTCAAACAGCCAACCACACCATTAAACAGAGATACGCCCAAATTTAAACCATATAAATTATAATTTTAACAAAGTGATCCCATCCAACTTGTATTATCAAACCAAATCCGTTTAGCTAGTTTTATAAAATTAAAATTACAATAATTAATGTCAGCCTACATACTAAAATTTTCAACATATGCATCTTATTTGCCACATATTCCTACTTATAAGAAATATCTATTGTTTATTGCAAGATCTTGCATATCTTTTCCAACAAAAATTTGTCCCATGTTACTTTTATTTTTTTTTCTTTACCAGATCTTCCTAAATGGATTTTGCTGCTGCGTGTCATGCTTCCTCAATTTTCTAAAAATCGACATCATATTGATAAAATTTTACTAGTAACTTTTAGGGATAGCAATTTTTAGGAATAACAATGAAATGAAGTGGATACTAAGAAGGTACATTTAAATTCATGCTTATTAAAAAAATTTATATCCATAGTTAAAAATATTTATATACAAATCCTTTCGATTAACTATAGATATAAAATTTTGTACTTGTCTGAATAAATATGAAGATAATGTAATATCCATACTATTCTATTATTTATTTCCACTCTGTACTTACTATCTATTTTGCACTTCATTTTATTCATTTTATTTTTATTCTTTTCTTTTAAATTTTAATTTGAGATATAAAGCAATTGTGTGCTTTTTTTTTTTTCTTTTGATTTTAGATCAATCAAATAGATTGAATATAGAGAAATTATGAACTACGACTGTTTTGTAAGATTTTTCATTGAAAGTTTGAACCATCTTACTAATAAGAATAATTAATTTTTCAAGATATCCTTCATCGACATTCAGCAAGATAAAACAGTCCCATGCATTTGGGAAGAATTATATGGTGATCCTTTCCGGTACCACAGGCATTCTTCGGAGGACTCTTTGAGTCATTGTTTTGACAATTTATTCGTTGATTTTGTTTAACATGGGTGCTTTTTCCTAAGTTTGATACTGTTTTGTCCAGCAGACTTTCTCCCCCTAACCAAACGGTAAGCATATGTTGTTTATGCTACCTCTCTGTACAGCTACGAACTGTTTAGATTAAGATCTATGGACTGTCTAAAGTTAAATCTAAATCTAGTAATAAACTAAACCATTCTTTTCATTCTAGACTAGATAGCTGACTCTTCTAAGTCCATCCCAGTGTAATGTAATTCAGCTCAGTCAGAAAGAGCAAATTGCGAACCAAATACAAGTTAACCTGTGAAATATTCATCATGGTTTCATTTTTTTGAATAAATCCAGTATTTGGAGTCACCATTGGTTTTAAGGTCCAACATCTACGACTCTTGCAACCAGAATGTTTGGACTGAAAAGAATTGTAAAAGCATTTTCAGGACATTCTGATTTGGGATATAGCATCTGAAAATTCCAGTATTTGGACAGAAACCATTTCTTGCTAAGAAAACAGACGGTGATGGTTCTCCAAGTTTCTAATAATTTACAATAGCAGCTTCTGTCAATTATCATAATCTTGGATTGGCAATTTCTCTGTTGTGACAAGAACTCAACTCAACTCATCTAAGCCTTTTCCCAACTACATGGGGTCGGCTGTTGTGACAAGAACTCCATGACTTTTTTCGGTTGCCATCTTAGGTATCAAGAAGTAGTGAATTTTCTTCCACCAAGTCAGCTCGGTTTCTGCAGTTGAGCGTACAGCATTCTCAGTATCGGTTCATAGCAGGTGAATAAAACTGACCCAAGATCAAGCTTGTCAACCAACCATTAAGTTTTTAGACTAGTTTCCAGGCTTCCATTCATTAAGTTTTTCCTTCTCTTTGTTTCTTCGGTTGCTGCATTTTGTTTCTCAAACAATTTTTTTTTTTTTTAAAATACAGGTTCAAACAGTTTACATCATGAGGCATGTTCACAGACGCTAACAGACCTACTAATTCTCCAGCAAAGATGATAGGCATTTTACCTGAGAGCTTGCAGTGATGGGAACACATCTAATACATTATGAGGTCTGTTAACTAGGCTATGACCGAAATGCTAACACCTGATGTATGAACGGAGCTTCTTAAGAAGAGTCATATGGAACTGCCTCAGAGGCGCTTAACTCAAGAGGGAAAAAGCGAAAAAAAGTCACATTCATCATGGAACAAGCCCAGTGAATTACAGCTTTTCAAAAATTGAGAGGGTGGGGGGTGGGGAAGGACAATTAGAATGAGTATTTTCAAGTTTCAACTTGTTAATGATTCCAGTGTGCTGATTATGCAAGTTTTATGATGATTATTAATGAGCTAGCAAGCAAAAGAAATCTAAAATCACAATTTTAAACAACTTTGACACAATGTGAAAATATGCCTATTCTAGAACCTGATTGTCAGAGAGATGTCCATGGGTAGATTGCATTGTAATTACTTCAGCATTTCAGCGATATAGCTTTGTGTCTGACCCAATAGAATGGAAAATAGGCATGTTTGCACATCATTACCACTTATCAAATTATTTCAGTTACACAACTTTACAGTTGCCCCAACAGAAAAACGGCATGCTTGCACATCATCACTACTTTCTTATTTACAGTCAGCGAATATTGATATATAGCATGCAAGACTTGCAACTCTAATCCCAAGTGCCATGTAAGCCAATGAATAACATATTTAGAAGTCAAAAGTGTGAAGATAACATTCATATTTAATCAAGCAAGCTAGTCAAGATAAAATTTTACCCAGACTTGTATTGCATGAGTATTTTAAAAAGTTTTAATTTATTTCACAATTTATGAGAAGAATGCAGCATTGGTTTAAACTCCTCAAGGATATTCACATAGAAAGCGTGACAATGGTTTTAAAAGTCATTCTCCCTATGAAGTGGCGGATTCAGCTCTCATTCCTTGCTTGCATATCCAGAACAACACTTCAGTTTAGGCTAACAGTTGTAGCTGCCTGTCCAGGATATTAAATGCTTTCAGCTTACAAGCATAGAGAACAATGACCATTATGATGCAACCATAATACGTTATTTACATACCTAAATGCAATCAGTATTCAGAAATTCTAGGCAAATCAAAGGAACTTTAATATCATGTACTAGGATTATAGACATTAAACATGGTTCTTCTCATAAGTTTAATCAAGGTTAATTCTCTTATCTTTTATTATTGCTGCTCCCAATTTCCTCCAAATTCTTTATATAAGTTTATCTTTTCCGAACTCATATCCTCCAGCAGCATAATCCTTACTTCTAGCTAGCACCTTGTTGAACACTAGACTCACAACTAATATACAGCAACCTGTTGCTGCATTGTTGCAATCAGTTCATCAACAATGAGTGCAATAAGAACAAAATAGACTATAATATATGGTGATACATGAGATAATACAGGAAACCTCTGATCATCAGAGATGCTCAGTTCCCTCCCCTCCAGAAGGCACCTATATTTTGCCTTGAAAGAAATGTCTGGCCGCAAACTGGTAATCAAGTTGGGCTAACTCCAATGTGATAAAATCATGAATAAATTAAAAGCTTGATGTTCCCAGAAGGAGGAGCAGATTCTAGTACAGATTCAGGTGCAGGGAAGTGGAGCTCTCAAAAAGATTACGAAACACCAGGGAAGGAGGCGGAAGTGTGAGATTTTGAAGAAATTTCCTAGCAGATAAGGCACCATTATTACATTACATGTGTTACTTCTTATGGTATTATCACTCCTATTGCTGCTCTAGTTGCTCCTGCTAGGGATGCTGTCATGTCAGGTTGGATATGAGGACCATCTAGCCCTGATTCACTAGGAGGTTTAGGTCTAAATTTTAACAGAAACTTTATGCATCCATTAATCAAGTTAGATCTAAGTGTGGGTGGGCATAAACCTGTTAAGACCCATCGGGGCATAAACTTGTTAAGACCCATCGAGTCTGTGGGTCGGGCATGGATCAACTCAAGATCAGATCCAGATCCACATACCAATCAAGGCAATGTGCAAAAAGGTGAATGAAGGAAAGGAAGAGATGATAATGCGTGATGGCCAGAGGTTGAACAAAAGTGGAGGCTTAAGCTGGGAGGTGACACAAGGGGGCAAGGTGCAGTGGTGGGAGGCAAACTTAAAATTCACAGACATACTTTACAAGAAAAACTAATATAAAAGGAAAACAAATGCAATTTATATTACATATAAAATCAGGTAAATTGTTGGGCCTTAGGTCTAGGTTGCCATTGCCACTCCTGCTCCAGCAACTGCTGCCATTCCTAGGATCAGAGGTAAGATTGAGTCGCCGATTCATTCACTTTGGGCAGAGCAACTGGTTCATACATTTCAATGATAAGCCACAATTACTTGATGCAATATAGGCTGAAATTCTTGAAAAAAAAAAACTAGTTTGTAACCATCGAATGTTACAGCTAGGCTGCACAATTTTGATGTGGCCCTCTTGCAGTTCTTATGCCTAATAATTAGAACCGCTTACCAACTAGTACAACGTCCTATTAAGGGTTTTCTCTTAGTTGAGTTGAAGGTTGAAGGTTTCATACAATCTACAGGACATTAAACTTAGTCATTGTGCAACATCTGAAAGAGAGTAGAAAATGTATACCTTTTCAATGTATACCTTTTATTGAAATTGCAAGGGGCATTCTAGATTCTTCTAGTATTGGTAGCTAACCAAAAACTCATGTACACCCAAAGTAGGTGCCAGAAAGTAGGACATGAGGAATGCCCATGCCTTTGTGGGAAGTTCTACTTAGGCTTGACTAAAACAAGACAAGAATTTTTAACCCACTCCTAGTTGATTGTGAAGGCATACTCCCAATTTGCAAGGATGGAAAAGGAAAACCATAAACAAAGTATATCTTAGCTACATGTGCGCCCAAAAACTTCTATTGCAGGTTGCATTGTTTTCAAAGTGAGTGTTATTCAGATTCCTTAAATACCTTCTTCAAGAGAAGAAGTAGACCAGCTCAATCTCTCAACTGTGACATCCACCTTGAGAAAGGCAAGATTAGATAGTTTATTCTCAAGCTTAAAACTAATCCTTCTTACACCACATTATCCCAAACTTGAATCCCACTGCATCTCCAAAGCTGCCACTTTATAAGATATGCCTCCAGAAGGGATACCTAGACTAGACCAGATGCATTCTACACTTATCTATTCTATAATATCTCACTTTGAAAAACTCCTTCCATACAGGATATATGCTCCTTGGTTGCCTTGCCATATGCATCCACTTGATACCTAATGAGCACTGTGACTAATTAATTGAAAACCTCAAAAACTGTGCAGCTATTTGGGGGGTCATAACAGCAAACCTTCACTATAATTTACATATTATATGGTCTTAATTATGCAGCCATCTTCTCATTCTAACTAAACTCCTGGGCTACTGTAACAATTCTAGATATCTTACACAAATTCCTACACCTGGATTGATTTTTATGATTCAAGCATGTGGAGTATCTCTACGATTCAAGGGATGTTAACAGTGCATTGTGCAAAGCATAGGTCAAATCCAACATTTAAATGACTTGGCCAGCCAAAACCACTTCTACCATCAACATATGTAACCAAATGTTGACTGTTGCACCTAGGGTCAAAATCAGTATTACATGTCACTGTAAAATATGGTTACAAGTTCAGCATTCAAGAAAAATTCAGCCAGGGGTAAATTCACTCTCTGGAGAACTATCCAGAAAATTCAGAAAGATTTTCAAAAATTTAAAACTAATAAAAAGTATAAACTAAAATAATGTCGATTGTATGAATACATCTATGTCATAGTGTATAACAAAAGTATAGGAGAAACAGCAAGAATGTACAATAGCAACAACAACAACATCGACAACAAATGACATTATTAATTTTATAAATAATCATAAAGCATCTCCATAATTCAAAATTATTAATGAAACTAGGATAATGGATGAAGTCCTGTTAGTCAGAAATTGGTTCTGAAAATCATTCAGTCATAAGCTACTTGAAAACTCACTCTCTTTGAAGCTCATATGAAAGTTTTCTAGGTCAAATTACCTTTACTTAAGAAAAGGTGACAACTGAACCTCTTCAATTTCACAAATATGAAAGAAACGAAAGAAAATATTGATAAATAATATTCATTAAGAAAGAAAATTGTCTCAATATACAGAACAGAAGTTAAGTAAATAATTCACTCAAGAACTGTTCAAGTACTTTAAGAATACCAAGCTTCAAAATCTTGAAGCATTTAAACTCTCCATGCATCAGTCCATAAACCACAGAGTAAAGCATAAGCAAACACATAATATTTATAGCGAAAAAGATATAAAACAAGAATAATCATGATGTCATATATAAGAATTACGTTTCCATTTGGGTTGCATAGTTTAAGTCTGACAAGTACAGTCCAGTTGCAAATGAAGACTGAGCAAGGAACAAGTCACCTAATTTAATTCCATATCACGATAATGCTTTTGAGGGTGGATGTTGGGGTTGCTCTACATAAGTAATCTGCATGCCATGGGTTTAAAACATAAAAACCACCTCTTTGCATGCAAAGATAAGGATGTATATTTCAACCCTCCACAGTACTTGCAGTGGCTGGAGCCTCTGGACCGCCCTTTTATATCATGATAATGCTTTCATAAAGCTTTAAGTGAATATTGACAAGCAAACATTTCAAATTCTTGCAATCCTCTCTACGAATAAAGAAAATTCCTTCCACTCCACTAATGGGTGGAAATTGCAAAGCCTAGAAGGCTCAAAAACAAAAGAGGAGGCATCTTCCCAACAAATCTCTCTGCACCAAGTGATGCCACACTTTATGTAGCTCATAATGAGCCTCGAGTCGAGAAGCTTTCGGAAAGCCTCACCTCACCTCACCTCACCAGGAGGCGAGATATGTCTCAATTTTTTAAGCCATTTCAAATGATGGATTCCTTCCACAAGAAGACAAGTAGATTCACAACATTCGATTAGCACAACTTTGAGAGCAAATCCTATCTTTCTTTTATCTCGATCTCAGATGCAATGCTCAAATCATGATAAAGGTATGCAATCACAACATTTATTATCTTAAACATTAAATTGGGATCAAAGTTTCCACGACCAATTATTAGTTAGTTAATTCTATAAGTACAAATGAAAGCGATAATTCTGTCTTACCGATCTTGAAAAAAATTTCTCTTGAAAAAACCAGCCCAGATCCCACTGATCAACTCAAAAACGGCCGTTGGTATCACTGCAACCTCACTTCATCAGCACCACCCAACCGTCCAAATTCCTCCTCTCCCGCCTCCCTCAGCCCAACCTCGTCGCTCGAATTCGCCCACACCTCCTCGCTCGCATCCGACCTCAACTGTTCGCTAGCATCCGGCTTCTCCGCCGCCTCACCGACATCTGCCCTCGTCTCCTCGCCGCCGTCGTCCGTCCTGGCAAACTTCCCGTCGACTCGGGGCCTCAGGTCCGCGTAAACCTTCCGGGTCTCGTACCTGACTGTCTTCTCGAACTTGCGGCTCTTTCGCTTCTCCTTGTACCTCATCACGCTCGCCACCCGTCCACCGGGTGCGGCAAAGCCGGCCGACCGCCGCCTCCGCTTCCCCCTTACGCCGCTGGTGCCGGCCGCCCCGCTGGAGCCATCAGCAGGATCGCCAGCGGAGGGGCCCTCATCGGACGACAGCTGCACAACGTGGTTGGGGTCGCCGCTGGCGTTAGGGTTAGGGTTAGGGACGGGATAAGGGTAGGCGTAGGTGTAGGGATAGGAAATGGGGTTTGGGTTAGGGTTTAGGCTTGGGTTTGGGTTTGGGTTTGGGTTAGGGGGAACGGCGACGATCCAGTTGTGGCCGTGGACGACGGCGGCGCAGCCGCCGCAGAGGAAGGACCACTCGACGCGGCAGAAGGGGATGCCGGGGGCTGATCGGCAGGACTCGCACTCCCTGGCGGCGATCCGGCCACCGAGCTCCGGCTGGACTCCGCCGCCGCCGCCGCCGCTGGTCGCCATCCGCCGAGGTGTCTCTTCCCGAGGCTCAGTGTGGCTTTTAGGGGACGGGAAAGAGTACACCGGATACGGCACGCGCATACGTGGAGGGCTATCAGGCCACAGAAGCCGCGATGGAGGAACGGGAGTTTCGTTTTGCGAGTGCAACGCCTGGCTTCCTTAAAGCTACGGTTGTTAACCCAGCCCTTTTTCATGGCCATGATAAGGTTTACTACGCACGCTTGCATGCATGCCATCCATGCCCCATCTCCGTTCAAATGCACATGCTGGAAGGGTTTCAAATGGATTGGATAGAATCATGCTGCACCTTGATCCAATTCAATTTTATATTTAAATTTAAATTTTAAATTTGAATCTAATTTATTTGTTAAGCAAATTAAATCGAATATATAGAAAAAATTTTAGATCCAATGGGTCAGTCGAAACCATCCAAAACAATATGTTTAAATGAAGCATCTAACTATTTTTTATTATTAGAATCTAATAATTGATAGTAAAATATAAATTCATTAAAAATTTATATGAAATTAAAAGATCAACTTAAACTTAAATTGTTATTTAAAAACTCTTAATTTATGCATGTAAATAGTAATCCTTATGTTTTATACCAGATGATATTTAAATACTTATTAATATACTTAATCATATTATAAATAATAATATGCTAACATAAATAACAAAATATAAAAATTTAGATAATACTAGAGAAAAAATATAGTAAAATAGTGAAAAAAATTAGTTTAAATTAGAGTTCATTCGATTAATTTATAAAGATAATTAGGGTAAAGAAAATAAGATTTATTTTATTAAGATTCATGTATAAGAATAAATCAGATTTGGATTAAGTTAAGTTAAAAAAATACAAGATTCAAATCCGATCTGAAGTTTAGATCAGGTTTAATTTTCAAACTCGATTCAATTTACGAGTCTCTAAATATGAATCAGATCAAGTCTAATGAGGTTGGGACTGAGTCAAATTTGTAGCATTGCATGATGGACTCTAAAGCTAACAAATTCAATAAAATTCACAAGAGTCCAAGTTAAGAGTGTTTATATGCAAATTTCTCCTTTTAGCTATAATAGAGTGATAAAAAAGAGAGTAGTGTTAAGAAGGCCTTGCTTAAGGGTCATTTATTTGAAATTGTTCCTCTAGGGAACAAGTCAGCATGCTAGTAGTGATTTAATGCATCACATGCCAAGTTAGCTTTCTTTTACTTATATAGATAAAGCTTTAATTTTTTTTTAAAAAAATAAAAATGATTCTAAAGATAATATATAAAAATATCTAAGAAATAAAAAAATATTTTAAGTTTGCGATAAGTATAAAGAGTCATTTTTTTGAACCGGTACCAAAAGATACCGGTTTTAGAATAACGGGATGGGAAACAAAGATATTGTAGAAATGGTGTTAAAGTAAAAAATATTATTTACAAGATTTGAGGAGTTATTTAAATGGATCTTAGAGGGGGTTACTGGGATTTATTAAGGAGCTCATTTTCGAAAGGATTTATTTACGGATTAGAATAATGGTCATATAGATCGTGAGCCTCTCCTTTGAAAAGATTTAAATAGATTCTTGAATAAATTTTTATATTTTTAAATAGAAAAAAAAATCCTCACTTTGAAATTGTCACTCTAAGTAATGTTTTTCATGCAAAATAAAAATAAAAATATTATTTAAATAATTTTTTATTTTAACATTATTTTTATAATATTTATTTTTATCCCTTATTCTAAAATCGATGTAAAAAAAAATCAATTTAAAAAATGACTCAGAGTATAAATGTACAATGATGAATCTATAGGCATATATCATTAGAGAGAGAAGGTGTAGAAAGAGAAAACTTGCAGCAAGTGATTGCAACCAATCAATGATGATGACAGCATATTGCTTTGAACATCCTTTTATAGGATATATATAATACTTGTAGCAAGTTGGTCCTTACTCGAGGGACTGCTTTCAATAAACAGTGACAACATGAGAGAGTAGATCCAACCACCTCGTTTAAAAGATGATGTTAAGTAGAACGCTACCGAAAGGGCTCAAATGAAAGGCATATCCATATCGGTTGTTAAATATTATATTATTGAAGAGGTTCTTTTCTTTCACCCACCTCAGATCAACTTGGCAGCCATATCCTTATGAGGTCTTCTCTCTATCTTGACCTTTACTGTCGGATTAGCTAATCAGGAAGAAACTTGCACCGGCTCAACGGGGCGTTTGGATGCTCCATTTGAGAAAGATATAATGATCATAATATTTCTGGTTAGAAAATTCTCTCTTCCATTACAAACATCATTCCAAAGCATACACATTAGATAGCCAGTGCTAGCTAGCATCCAAACCGGTATATATCTCATCAGTTGATAAGATCTTCCAACAGCCCAATCATACTAACTGCCTTTTTTTTTTTTTTTTTTACATACGAATGATTACATTACTCTAGAAAAGATCATATTCGATATATCAGAGTATAATAACTGAAAAAGAATCGAAGGGGCAAAGGTCGTCCTATTTCCAACTCCAGATACCAAAATGAGAAGCTACCCTGCCAGCAATCCAGTCAGCTACTGCATTGACTTCACGGTAGACATAACGAATCTGGATGTTAGGAGCTTCCAAAACCATAGAGCGGATGTCACACAGTAAGGGAATAGTCAGCATGTGGGAGCTGGGCTCCTGCCGGATCCAGCGAATGACAGTGATGGAATCGCCTTCAATGATAAGACTGCGGCACCCAGGATTCGAGCAGTATAGGAGATACCCGCCCATGCCGCATACAGTTCGCCAGAGGCACCGTGACATCAAGTAAACCAAACCCTCCTGCCGCCAACATCATACCATATGCATCACGAATAACAAAAGCCTATCCAGCACATCTGCCACGGACACTCCCATCAAAGTTTATTTTGACAAACCCAGGGAGGGCTCCCAGGAAATATAAACCATACGTCGGTTCGTTGCCGCAGCAGCAGGGGAGACCCAGTGGCCAGGGTTCGCAGAATCAAAAAACCCGTGATGGAAAAATATACTCAGTATAAAGGGAGATAGCCGTCCTAAAAACCCTACAGAGAAAGCCCACGTTCGAGAACATAATCCGATTCCGGGATAACCAGATCTGATAAGCTGTGTAAGCCCACAATGGACCCCGCTGGTGGATATCCCTTCCCTTACCTTGCTTCAATAGTCTCAAAAAAGAGCTTTGGTGGGAACCAGAATCATACACCAGGGACAAGGCATCAGAGATCTGCCAAATCTGACTTGCCCTAGCACAATAGAATATAGCATGATCTGTTGTTTCCGCCTCAATACCATACACTGGGCATGTAGGCAGAATACTCATCCCTCTTCCGGATAGAAGGGAGTAGGTAGGAAGAATATCCCGAGCCAGCTTCAGATAAAAAGTCTCACTCTAGGGTGAACAAGCAGATGCCAAACCCAATCCAAATCCACCGATTCCTGAGGGTATGGTCTGTAAATAGACAGGAGGTCCCTCGTGGGAGCACGAGACAAGCAAGATCTCCTCCATACCTGGTATCAGTAATAGCACCCGGAAGGAGAGGAATAGAGAGAATACGCTGGCAGAGCTCGTTCTCGAAAGAACTGGACAACCGAGAGGATGACCAACCAGAACGATCCAGGGAAATAAAATCACTGACTCACATACCATCAGGAATGTCAGAGCACACAAAAGTCGGCCAACGAGACAGAGGAAAGTCAGCAATCCATGTGTCCTGAGTGGCGTCCACCGATGTTCCGTCACCAATCATCCATGAGGTACTGTGCAGGATTGTCGGAGCATAACGACAGACCTCTTTTCAGAAAAAATAAATGCCCCCGGTTAGACTGAGAAGGAGTGGACGGGATCAGCTGCCGTACTTGGCCCGCATGAAGGAACTCACAAACAATGCGGATCGAGCACGAACCAAGAGGCATGCCTAGCAGTCAACGCCTCTCTTCTAACAGACAACGATTGGATCCCAAGCCCACCCTTGGCCGTTGGCAAGCAGACAGTGTCCCAAGCCACAAGATGAACACCGTGGCCCTCCTGCATCGATGCCCAGAGGAAGTCCCGAAAGTATCTCTCAATCAACCGCAAATAGGCCAGGGGAATAGCAGTATTAGACAAGAGATAGCTAGGCATAGAGATAACACAAAGCGGATAAGAGTAATCCGCGCCATCATAGAAAGCCAGAAACCTGCCAGCCATCCAGCCGATCACGGATCCGCCTCACAAGAAAGCTGAAATCCGAACACCATGACCGTCTCCCGGTGATCGAAATCCCCAGATAGGACATTTGATCAGACTGAGCAGGAATGCCCATAATACGAGAAATAGACCTCTTCAAAGTAGGGGACGTCCTCGGGCTAAAGCATATTAAAGATTTGCTAAGATTAACTCTTTGACCCAATGCACGACAATAGGAGTGAAGAATGGTCAAAGGTGGTGGCATTACAGATAGAAGCCTTTCAGAAGGAGACAGTCATCAGCGAAAAGTAAATGGGACAACGAAGGGCCAAGGGGGCCTGCAGAATATGGGACGAGAGCCGAAGTCTGCAGAGCCATAGAAAGATCCTGGGATAAAGCATCAGCAGAGAGGATGAACAAAAATGGAGAAAGAGGACATCCCTATCTCAGACCCACCTCCGAGTGAAAGAACTCCGTCTGACCCCATTAATAAGGAGAGAGAAAGATGGCCTCTGGATACACTCCATCACCCAATCAGCAAAAAGCTCATGGAAGCCAAACTCATGAAGCGTTCGGCACAGAAATCCCACCTCAGTCTGTCATAAGCTCTCTTCATATCAAGCTTAATAGCCATGAGGCACTGACTTCTAGAAGCTCTCTGGAGGTCATGCATAAACTCCTGAGCCAACAGGGCATTGTCCGTGATACTACGCCCCCTAAGAAAAGCACACTGCTCCTGAGAGATGAGACGAGGGATCATCGAAGCCATCCGGGCTACCAAAAGCCGAGCACAAATCTTATATAATGTGGTGCACAGACTGATTGGCCAAAAATGCTGGGGAGAGGAAGCGTCAGGACGTTTGGGTACCAGGGTAACAAGAGTCCGCTTTCAGTCAGAAGGCATATTATGATTAGACTGAAACACAGTCTGGATAGCCAAGACGACATTCGGACCAACAATATCACAATAATGACAAAAAAAGGAGGGTACCCATCAGGGCCATGGGCCTTATTGGGGCCCAGGTCCCATAAAGCGAGGCGAATATCCTCCATAGAGAAAGGCTGGTAAGAATATCATTCTCCACATCAGAGAACTTGCAGGAAGGCAGAACAGGAGGAACAGGACCTCATCCCAGACAACTCGGTCCACCTAGACTGGAAGAAATTAAGAAGCTTATCCCTGATCACCTGAGGGTCTTCCTCAAAATGATCCTCATCATCAACTAAACGCCTGATGCGGTTCGCCGACCACCGACGTAAAGTAGCCTGATGAAAGAACCTCGTATTGCGATCCCCTTCTTTAATCCACTGAATACGAGACCTTTGCCGCCAATAAGTCTCCTACTGCAACATAAGAGAATGGTGGATGGCCAAAGTAGATCTGAGGGTGGACAGATCCGAATCGAGAAGAAATCCCTCCTGATCCTCCTTGGTTTGCAATGAAGAGATAATAGACTCCACCTATTCAACTTGCCTCATAATGTCCCCAACCTCCCTCCTATACTAGCTAGAGAGCCTGCGGCTAGTAAGAAGCAGACGTTTAGAAAGTCTATAAGTGGCACTCCCCCTGACCGGCAACTGCCAAACCTAAAATGATGTGCCTTGTTGAAGAATAAAATGTCCAAAACTTCTCAAATTTGAACTGTCTGGACTTCTGAAGAGTCATATCACTAGAAATGAGGATAGGACAATGATCAGAACCAATTCTAGACAAGTGAGTGATAGTAGCAGAAAGAAAGAGCTGCAGCCAATTGGCGGTAGCCAAGGCCCTATCTAGTCTTTCCCAGACTCTAGTAGAACCCTGGCGGTTATTGCACCAGTAAACTAGGATTCAGCAAACCCCAAATCCAAAAGACCCACCGAGGAAATGAAATCCCTAAACTCAATAATGTCCGAAAAGTTAACAAACTGTCTACCCCCACTCTTCTCAGAGGCCCCCACAATACAATTGAAATCATCTGCAATGAGGAAGAAAAAACCCTGGCCAAGAAGCGAGAGGATCTCATCCCAAAGCACACAACGAGCTCTAAAATCAGTGCTAGCATAAACCCCTGAAAGAAGCTAAGGAGCAGAGGACCCTTCCGAAACGACCAATGCCACTGTTGGCCACAACCGTGGAAGGCATCTACTCTGACTTTATCCGATCTCCATAACACCAAAATACCTCCAGAGAGACCAACTGACTCCACTGCATAAGAGTTCCACAGTTTAGAGATCTGTCTCCGAAGCCGAGCCAGACTATCACCAGACATGCGAGTTTCCATCAGGATACAGATATCAAAGGCATGAAGCTGCTGAAGCCTCCCAAAAGAGGACTGAACGAGGTTTCAGGGCCCCTCGCACGTTCCAAGCTAGAATCTTCATTTAGAGATTAGAGAGGGAGGGACCCTATCAGTGTCTCCCGTCACCTGCTCATCAAGGTGATCATCAAGCAACAGGGGACCCGCAGATCCCTGACCACTACACTCATCCACCCGGGATGAACCATAGGCTCGGCTAAACCATCCTTCTGAATGGCTCCCTTAAGAAGGGCGACCGCCACCTCATGGTCCGATCCAACCAACTGAGCCGGCTGGGGTAACCCTAAGGCAAACCCCGGTGCCAGACTGTCTCTGTGGCGGGCCTTCTGCAGCCTCAGCCCGACAAGGCCCTCCGTACTCCTAGGGGACTCGAGCGATGCCGAGAAAGTAAATAAACCATTCTCACTAGCTTTTCCTCTGAATAGGCCTTTCCCTTTTTCCTTAGAAGCCTTGGACACAACCCGTTGCGATAAAGTCTCCATAGGCCGAGCCCTCTTCGATGGGCCAAATAAGCCATCACCACGAGACTGAGAGCGAGCAATCCCTTGCTTGGGCCCCCAGACACAAAAGGGTTAATGACTAAAGTCCTTGAGTTCTCAGACAACATAAGGACAGAGACTAAAGAGGCAGTCTCAAATACCTAGGGACCCCCTTCCACACCTACCGGCACAACCCACTGACCGACACACTTCACCCCTGGGCTGAACCGATGGAATCAGGGGGCGGAAGAGACAATCTCCACTGGAATATGTTTCACACTCAGCTCTGGTTCAGCATCAGACAGCAGTGGCAAGTCACAAACATCAACTGGCACGCAGTCCCTCCATTCACAAGACCAGTCTTCAGAGAAGAAGATGAAGGACCCAGAGGAGCCATAGTAGAGGAGAAGGCACGCAATCCATTCGACCCCGACCACCCTGCCTTCGTGCCAGCTTCTTAGGGAGTTGCCAATCATCCTTCAAAATAAGGGAAGGAGGAGCTGCCTTATCTGGAACAGGGGACTTGAGGGAGTCTGACAGCTGCACAGAAGGTGGCTTCCTCCTCAATGCAGCTATCCACGGCCCGAACCAAAGGCCCAAAGTGGGAGAAGAGGAATCTGGCACCGATCCGCAGTCCCCTGAGAAATGCAAGGATCCACACGTACTGCAGATTCCGTCAAGGTGCTCATAAACAAATGGCTGCCAGAATGGAGATCCAGACCCTCTGATTTGAGCTCTTGGATGGAGAGGCTTGCTCAGGTCGATGCGGACACAAACACGAGCGAAGCCACCCCGTTTCCGATTCATGATCGAATCATCCGAGAACTGAAACTCCCCAGCCACTGAGAGAATCGAAAAGAGGATGTCATCCGACAAGAATTCAATGGGAAGCAGCGACAGTCAGACCCAGAGAAGAGCTTGGAGGAGAGAGCTGTCCGACGGAATAAACTTCGACTGCCACTGTGACACAACAATGGGTTGGCCATTAACCACCCATGGTCTACCAAGGATAAGCTCCGTGGCATGAGCATCAGCAAACCGGAACATGTAATGCCGGTGCGCCAATGCTACAGCTTCGATTTCACCTGACACACCGGCACGACGAAATTCACGCACCAACACCTCCGGCGAGATCCATCGAGCAAGGCTGCAAGTTAGGATCGCTTGATTCTTCCACCTTCCAATCTCCTCCTCCAAGGACTGCACCAAAACTTGGATGATATCAGGGAAAAGCCATTCCAGTTCAGCCACCACCATCAGAGATGGGAAACCCACTCAAAACGGCCTGTATGGTCATTGCTCCACGACTTTCCAGCGTCCTTCGACATCAGGCCCCACCGAAGGCTGGGTAGATACATCAGGCCCCACCGGAGGCTGGGTAGATGAGCTACCCATCATCGGGGCAAGGTGGAATGAAAGCAGCAGCAATAGGCTGGGGAAATCAAGGAAGACGAAGTCGGATGTCATGACTGACACCACCCTAGTTGACTTCTAGAGTGAAAAGAAAATGTTGATGGATTTGAAAGATGTCTTTTAATATACTTCTCATCCATGGATCCACAAGTTGCACACATCTCGTTCGCAGCACATGGTTCTGCACACCTCTAGGGTTATGAAAACGCAAGCAACACTAGGCCTGTTTTTGTTTCTGACCAGGCTATGCTATGCCTCCAATTCCAGCTTTAGAACAGAAGTTGAACTCAAGGAGCCATCACATGATATCCTAATTAATAGCCATTTCCAGGGGATTTCCAACTAGTAAACTGTTTGGCGCTGAATCTTTTGCATTATGAGGCTTTTCCTTCCTTGCAGCACAGCATCATATTCTTTCGCATGTACTTTAGAGGTCAACTCGTCTAGTGCAAGAACTATAGCTTGGCCACTTAATTTTTCTGATTCTTTCCTGCTCTTTGAGAAATCGTATAGACATATATTCTTTTAGAGCATCCGACACAAATAAGCAACAGTAACCCACCAAAACTATTGGGTGGCCCTTTTCTAGATGCTAGTCTTTGGAAGCCCCATGATTTGCCACACAAATAATTGTCTAGATGCCCAACCATTACACCAATACAATACCTCTCACCAGCATTGAAGTTGTGCAGATATAGTTCATCACAACAGGATCCAACAGAAAGAAAATGTCAAATTTGTCACAAATTCATGAAAAAACCTATACTGCCTCTTGTCACAGATTTCAGACAGATGTTTCAGCTCAAGACTGAAAGGGGGTGCTTAACAGTCCAGTATCTGCAGTAACCACACTCAACCCACAGCTTTAAGACCAACTGTAAAAATCATCCTGAACCACAATCCAAGAAAGTTGAAAATAAAGCCCTTTAATAGTTTGCCTCTCCTAATAGCCTGAATTAGACGCCTAGCTAGCTTATCAAAAAAACCCAATAGCCATTACTATTGCATCCTAAAGGGCATCATGTCAAGACCATAACCCTTTAGAAAAAGTTAGCTAAACTTGTATAACATTAAACAATAGACACAATATATAACATTAACATGATTCCAGTTGAAATACAATTCCAAAATATTAACCTTTCAGCTACAGTGGAAGTCAATTATATGGAAAGTGATACAAAGACATATCATTTATGCACAATAGCTCTATAATTAAAACATTATCTCTTTTACAATAATTTATGCATTAAAATTGCACAGTTCTTCCACCTATATAAGATGAACACTTTATTGGAAACTTGTCTCCACCTGCAGAGATGCAGCTTTAGAAAACTTGCGGTGTGGACATAATACCTCATAGATACTAATTCTAAGCCCTGAAATTGGGGGAAAAACTAATGTGAAAAGGTTATTCACTAATGTAATAAAAAAAAAAGTAGAATCAGATACTATAAATAATAGCTTAACTTGTTCCCAAGAAAAAAAAATGTATCTTTACTTCATGTGGGTTTCTTTGTTCATTTCCTAATTTAGTTAAAAGGGCCGGCAAGGCTTAAAAAGAGTTGGATATAGCATATCCAGGATCTGACATATGCTAATAGATCCTCTATTTTTCTGAATGCTATCCACAAAGCCCCTTCATAGGTTTAGAGCCCATAAGTGGATATGGAATCTTAAGCATGAATACATAATTTTCTGATTGCAAAAAAGTCTACAATCAGGGGTCTCCATAGAGGCCAACAATCCATTAAACCAATCGAAAATTGACCCAAAAAATAGGGTTTAAATATGAAAAATAAACCCAACAAATTATTTGTGTGGGTCTTGGTATCAAAATTAGACCCCCAATCTCATTGGGTCATGTTTTTGTTTAGGTGGATGCATACTTCAAAGCTTAAAACCCGTCCCAGACATGCATGCATGCATGTAGATGTATGTGTTTCTGTGCCTATAAATAATATCCAATTTTTTGAGACATAATAGAAAAAAATAACCAAATATGGAGTGTTCAGACTGGAAGCCATTTTATTCCACCATATTTCAATCTGTGATATGTGTGGCCATGGTTGGTAGTTGGTACTAATAAATTAGCTTTTTCACAATATACTTGCAGTGATTTCATATATATAAAGCTGGATTATTGTAGTTTTTTTCCCTTCTTCATATTTTCTGGTTGTGTAGATGCTGAGGTAACAAAAGTAACAACTGAATAAATACCATCTCTTAGGTTAAAAAAAAAAAAGTGCTGCCCATGTACAAGGCTCCGCCTCGTGCTTAGACATTGTCTTTGTGTTTTGAATCATGACACCTAGTTTGTAATGGAACAACCATAATGTTGCATCATGGCTTACTCTATGCCCTCTTTTAGGTACAATTTTTCATATTTTCATATCATTGTCTTTATTCAATTTCCTAGTCCATGAGATAATATTTTTAGGGCATTAAATAATCTAAAAAGATGGTCCAAGTACAGAAAAATAACTTGTTACATTTCCTATTTATATTGGAAGCTCGATCTAATATTCTATCTTTTCTAGGTCTAATATTGGGTATAGATATAGAGTTTTAATCGGGTTTGGGTTTGGATTTGGATCTAACACATATTTTATGTTTAAATATACCAACGTTTGCCAAAAGCATCCTGAACCACTCATTTTGGGATGCACCAAGCCAAATTGGTATGAAACCAAAGGGCAATTTCTGCTTCCAAAACAGTAAGGATGGTGAACCAAGTCAACGCAGAGCAGATCAAGCCAACCCAACCGATTCTGCTGGTTTGGGGCAGTCCTGGCCCAATTCACCCAGACCAAACCGAGCCCTTATATAAATTCCCTTGACCCGCCACTCCAATCCTGATCCTGATTTCTCTCTTTTAACTCCCTGCCTTGCTCTCTCTAATCTCCCTCAGTTGCACTTGATGCCTTTGCCACCACTACGTGTTCTAGTATCATGCTTTTCAATGCCTTCGTCCTCAGTGTCCTCCAACAAGCTGCCACCTACATTAATCCATCAGTATAGCCAGGACTGAGGATAGGCTTGGAGGCATTGTAAAGGATCTCAGCATCTCTATCTCCACCAGCTCCATCATGTCCATCATCATCATCAAGTACTCTTTGGCTCTCTCTCTCTCTCTCTCTCAAATCCGAAGGTACCACCATAGCACCACATACCATGTGTTGGTACAATATCATCTCAATAACATACCAACCTGGTACCTGACTAGCATGAGTCATGATCCCAGTGTCGCCATCTTGTATGCATATGGCCAAACCCAACCTATTGACACCCCTCTATAAAAGCCTATATTAGAAAAGGAAAAGTTTCCATAATATCAGCTGTTGTTTAACCATTTATATCATTCCTTCAATTCGATATTTCTCTAAGCCAGTGCTATTTACTACTTGACACAATATGACAGCAACTTAATCCATATTAGTCTTGCTCTTAACCTTGGATAGCAACTGATCTGATTATTCTATATATCATTTATTGATATTTGATACATATATCTGCACTGCCAATCACCAGAGGATAAATATATATTAAGTGATTTGTGTTAAAGGAAAATGATGTCATTGCATTTTATGTCATAAATATTATGAGAGAATACCATGTGATGTGCATTATAGCAAACTAAAAAAATGCCAAAAAAGAAAAAAAATAAAGTTAGTTCGATATATGTTTAGCAAAGAGAAGAACAATTTAGCACAGAGGAAAACCAACTTCAACAAGCGGGTGTAGAATCCTTCTACATGCCATCCTACATAACCAAGATTGAGTGGGATTTCATATTATTAGATGTTGTTAGATACTCTTCTATAATTCTACAACTCAACTCAACTCAACTCAACTCATCTAAGCCTTTTCCCAACTACATGGGATCGGCTACATGAGATACTCTTCTATAATTCTGCATATATGGAATTCAAGATCATCCATTATTCTGGGTCTAGGCGTATCCCATCGAGGTTTTCTTTCATCTCATTCCACACAAAACATCTTAGTTTATCATGGCATATGTAAAAGTTGTCTTATAACATACAAGAGATAAACACATATACATATATATTTTGCATATCCCTTCAAGATTCCATTTCATCTTATTTGCACGTAAAAATTCTAGATTTATGACATGGTGATAACTAAATTACTAGCAATCATTTTTAATCTGAAAAAAATTGCATCCTTCTGAAGGTTTGTTCATCTACCTTCTAGCAATTCTTTTGTTCACAAAAAGACCATCAAGGTATGATAGGTAGACAAGAAACATGTTGACAACTAAGGATACCAGAAATTTAAGGAAAAGATATCAAGTTAAATCATGTCTACATAAAACTATTATACTATATTGTAAACGAAGTGGTGATAATCATCGCAGAACATGACAAATATTTTATAACAAGGGAAAAAAATAGTAGCTGTCCTCTATGCCACATTAATAATAATGACATGCATAAAATGTTACAGTTTACATTATAAATCAAAGTACAATAACCAAAAACTTGAGAAACAATTTCGTACAAAAATAACAGTAACAAAACAAAGGACTTCATAATGCAGAATTACTAACCTAGTGATGTACGAGTCATCTGTAGTATTGATGACGATCTTATCACCAGCTTCAACAAATGGAGGTGCCTAGGAATTTCATTAGCACATAAGAAATCCACAAAAAAATAAGTAACAATTTTTTTGCAACTGCATGAAAAAAAAAGTCGCTTTACACCTACTAAAAATATTCAGGACAAAAATAAACTCAGATTTAAACAGTAAGTAACAGCCATTTGATACATGCAAATTATCAACATTCAATAAGTGAAATAAAATGATGGCACAACTTGGAAACCTTAACGTCAGCCCTGCCACCATACCCATAAAAAAGGTACAGATATCAAAGTATGGGACTCGAGGAATAAGTGTTCCATCAATGCAAATATCTGATAATCCACTAATGGGACAATAACCTAGCATAAAGACTAACAACAGGCTACAACCTTGACCATGTTTAACATGTAGGACTATAATACTAAATATTTCATACAAGGAAACCAAATAATGCAAAATCCAACCCATAACATAGATACTAGAAGCTTAGACTTTAGCTACTTAATAGATTAATGGTAAGAAAGCAAAATGATAGCTCATAGCTGGTCGAACAATTTGGACAAGTGGCAATGTATGTTGATGCCTGTGCCTCACCAACGCTTCACATGCACTGGCATCCAACTGGTGCCATGCTTCTGTCATCTGCCAGTTTGTGCTGACCAGCAGAGACAACATTTTAACCCATGATTGAGATTTGAGTCTGCCCACGTTATACACCATTGGTTAAGGATTCAATGCCCTTGTGATCATGACCACCATGATTGTTGCAACTCCAAGTGTTGCTTAGCCTAGCTTTAATCTGAAACCGCCACAGTGAAAACAGGATATGTGATGGGCACACTGAAACCTTTAATCTGCCATGGTATATGGAATCATTGTCCCTTGAATCTACCCAAGCTTCAACAATTTTATTCAATTCCAACCAACAACATCCTGTTTTGGCAGTCTTGACTATCAAAATTGACAAAAAAAAAAAGGGCTTAAAGCCTTATTCCAAGGTTTTTGTGTTTTCACTTGAGTTCGTTCATCTATAAAGCATTTTTGGAACACTAAACTCCAAGCCATAATCAAATGCGAAAATGTAGTGCTAAGTTGCAAAAAGATTAAATTTTAAAGGAAACATTAGTTCTAAGCAAGATCTTGTAGATCTTCCATCTTGTACAACCTTACAAATTATCTGAGATTCACCAATCGGTGTGTGTGCCTGCGTGCATCTATAACGTAGAAATGTTCTGTTATGTCAAGATGAATGCATATATTTGGTACATATATTCTCACCAAATAACATATCATAAAATGGTGTTTATTCTATATAAATAACCAGCCATGTGTTCCACTTATGGTCTATCATCATCTATATGGTGGTGCAAATCAGTGTCCATTGTAGAAGTTACAAGTTTCCAGTTCTCATGACTTCTGTCTTTGTCGGCCAAAAGCCATGAAATTGTTTGGTTTAGCTATATTGTTCAAGCAAGAAGCTTCAACCAGAATTCATGTTTTTCCTCCTTTTGTTTAAAAAAAGAGGGGTAAGGGGACAAAAATTTCAAGTAATTCTCACACTTCTATAAACTAACAAAACTAGAACATCGAAAGTTCCTCGTCAATCCACAAATGAAAGATCTTCATTCTCCATATTATTGCAGATTACATTAATCCCAGCAATAACTAATTTCATGTATAGCATCAGTGCATTGGAGAAACCTCCATACAGAGCACTCTTGAAAGTAGTCCCAATACCATCACAGCTATTTTTTTGACATATAAATAGGAGTATATCAACATAGAACAATATGCTTAAAGGGCTAGTAACCAAAGTAAAGACAAAATAGTAGTTTATGATTTACCAGCACAGTAAGCCCAGTATCAAGTACAACCCTTTTATACCTGCATTGAAAGAAAGATGCAGTCAAGAAATTCCTTAACAGTCAGAAAACGTCGGCCAATTGAAAGAAATATGTCAACAATTTACATACAATGATGTACTAAATAAACCAAGAATTCAGTAAAGCAGCAAAAACATATCATCTAGAACCACCTCAAAAAATGGTAAAAAAGAAAAATATCATAGTCCAAGATCGATATACCAATACTTGATGCAAGCATTTACCATTGAAAGATTTTTTTAAGAATGACAACAGATGGCCCCTTGTTCAATTGCTTATAGGGTTCCCATAACTAAATCTTCAGTGGTGTAAGATAACGCAGTCCAGAAATTTCTGGGATGCACACAACTTGGAAGAAAATTCTAGTTTGCTTCCATGAAAAATGCCTTTCGTAAATCATTCAACTTCAATAAACATTCGAGAAAGACACTTGATCAACCATAACAGCATCAACAGTCAGCTGCCTGACCAAGGTTAAGCAGTTACTAGCGCATCATCAAATGGCAATATATAAATGGTAGATCGGGAGAAAAAGAAACCTACTACATATTTTCTAGAAACAAGCTTGCACCTTGTGGAGTATACGAGGGATAAAAAGAATAGGGTGAAATACTTCAACCCAAAAAAAAAAAAAAAACATGTAATGGAACTTACTGAGGAGCAGCTGTTAGCCCTTTGGTATGAGGCTGTGCTTCAACCACAGTACATGTTACGCGGTGAGGAACTGATGCAGACATTGGTTTACCATCATAACACTGTAATGTCACTGTCATGTCATCTGTTCAACATGAGGAACAATGCTTCAACCTCCAAAAGTGCAAAAAGATTTATGCCATTAAATGAAACTGATACCATGTGCAGAACAAATTGCAAATGCCTCTTAATATGAACAGTGATAATCTGAAGATTCTGTGCTTAGCCAGAACTAATCATAAACAAGATATAAGGCAACTAGCTATCTCAAAATTTATGGCTGATTCCCTAGTATAATCTTTCTTCTTCAAATATATTGATTGAACTAGGGGAGAAACTATGCAAAGCAAATGGGTTTAATGGCCAGCCCTCCAGCTCCTTATACTCAACTAAACTCATCTAAGCCTTTTCCCAACTCATCTAGTCAAGTAGCCCTCCAGCTCCTTATATCATGCATTAAATAACACCAAATTATCATAGCTGGATGTTGAAGGAGTGCTACTTGACTAGATACTCTAATACATGAGCTAATTCAAATGTTCTGAAAAATGAGTTGGCAATGTTAATGTCAATCATACAGCAAGATGATGAATCTCTTTACTAGGATTGCCATTGTGCTCCATGACTTGAACTTATTTATTTTCAATAATCATAAATTAGAGATCAAATCAGAAACCTAATTTGAAAGGTTTGGATTTTTGTCAGATTTAACATAATATCCCAGTCAGATTTAATTATTACATAATATCACATATAAAGCAGCACAACGCTACATTATCATTTTTATCTCATCTTGCAATCTTCTAAAAATTTAAATGGATCTATTGTAACACAAATATCTCAACTATTGTCCAATGCTTTAACCTCAAGTTTGCAGGCTACCATTTCAAGCTTACTGACAAAATATCAAGCTACACATATTAAGATCACAGAATTACTGAATACTTTTAACTCAAATGAGACAATAATGACATCAGATAAAATTTAAACTGTGCAAATATGTGAATCATACTTCCTCATTGATTATCTTGTCTACAGCTTAAGACTTCAATGAAGTCTACCATGTTGTACCTAGGCACCCTACTCATCAGCAAACAGAGCCATAATAGCAACCACATGCTAGCAAATTCTTTCTCATCATGGGGGGTAAGTTGTTTTTTTTTCTTTTCCAGGGCATCTTCCTTTCCTTATAAATATTTTTTGTTAAATCTGCCTAGTGTGAATTTGTTATCCAGCACCAGTATGGTGTTTATAAGGCTCAGTCATAGTGCTAGAAACTTAGAATCAACGCCCTAATGAAAATAATTTTGTAGGTGAAAGACTTCTGGAGTACTATATGAAAGTGTATTGTATCAGATATTTATTTCTAGAAAATTTTGTGTGCTGTAAAAAAATTTACTGTATGAGATATTTTATTTCTCTATCCATGCATTTTAGGTTTGTCTAGATATTAGAACGAGATGCTTGATGCTTGATGCAATATATAGTACCTAACATCCACAGGACATATTTCAGAAAAATGGTTATTAAGCATAAACAAGGGAAAGCAAAAGGTCAAGCATATAAAATCTGACACCTCAAGGCAAGTTTGCAAGAGGCACTCAAATGGCTGCCATTGGTGTACATTACCATAAAATGGAAATGACCATTCAAGTTTCCATGGATCCCACATGGACATGATTTTCACTAAGCAAAGTAAGCACACTAACTACCAATCATGAGAGCATCTAGACTGAACTTACAGAATTGGTCAGATTACAAAATTCAGAACTACTGGTATAGCAAAGCATGGACTAAGTGCTGGTTGACAAGCATGGCACAGCATAATACGGCTAGTGTCTAACTAGCTCCAGCATTGGCACAATATCAATTGCATGCCACTGCTTTGCATGTTGCTGTGCCAATGCCTACCAAGCACTTACATGGCACATAAAATGCAAGTGTCAGGCCAGGATGCAGAACTTCAGTCTTATGTCAAATAACTTTTCGCAAAACAAATCTAGAAGAGAAAAACTCAAGTTCTTTAAGGATTTTTTCCCTAGAGGTTTGGATTTCTTGTATGTATATGATTAAATTTCATGACCCAATGATAAAAAATTGGTCGTGGGTGAGGCAATCAATAAAGTATACTTCAATTTACCAGAATGAGATATTGTCACAGTGGAAGGACTTAAATCCCAATTTAAATTGTCATGTGGAGGGATTATCTCATAATATTTATCATAGTGTTTTCATCCCAAGGAACTCATTGTAGTGTATGTATGTATATCACAGCTTAGGTAAAAGTGACGAGGCAATACCTAACTACCTTTTTCATTGGGTCATGTTTAGTTTATTGTTTTTAGCACATTGGACCATATTTGGTACATATCTGCACAATAGGAACCAAATAAAGATTTTTATTGGATATATGATACATGATCATCTAGAATATAAGCGAAATATTATGGAATATAACAAAAGCCACCAGCTGCACTAGATGAATGACAAGGTGAGGTTGATATTAACTCAACCCCAGTTTCAGTGTGAAGCAAAATTTTCCTTAATGCGTACAAGTATTACCTTTTAGATAACCAACAGCCTTGCCAAACAATTCCTTAGGCACTTCCAGTTGTTCAAATGTGCTGGGCCTGATAAAACAAGAATATATAATTAAATGCAGCCTAATGTTTCTGTAAATAAATAATTTTAAGGATAATTATATTAATAAATTGTGATAATCTTCAAGAAATGCCACTAAGATTACTCACTCCATCAATGTTATAGAGTCACCTTCCTGTACAGATATGTGAATGATTTCTCCTCAACAAAAACTCCTGTGTCACATGGAAAAAGAATGAGTAACTATTATCCTTTCTTAATCAGCTTCATGAGTTTTCTTTCATTTTTTGCAAACTTTGTTCAAAAAATGGAAAGCCTCTTTACATTTTAAAATGAAAAATTAAATTCCACGCCAGATATCAATAAACTCCAGTCCTAGAAATCACTGGTGCAGCCTAATCATGAGTACATCTATGTTATTTTATACCAATTTGCAAAAGGACCTACTCCAACTGCTTTGGAAACTTTTGAATAGAACAATCCTGATTATTGTAACAGTTAGAACCTTGGAAGGTTCTAGTTTTTAAGTGTTTCCTCTTTTTTTTCCAATGAAGAGTTACATATGACTTCTTTAACCAAGGATTTAAATCCCTATACTGGGACCCATCCTGCTCTAGGGTCGGGTGGGTACAGTATTGGGATAGCATGGGATGGTATAGGACAAGGTATGCCATATTGACCATACTATACCATTTTAGTAAAGTATTGATACAATATCAAGTTTTGATTTAGTATGAACCGAACCAATTCAAATCGATCTATGTTGTCTGATAAACTTGAACAGCTTGGAGCTAAATCGTACTGCTCAATACCAAGTAGCTAAAAGTGAAAAAAGAATAACATCCTATCTTGGTATAAGATGCATACCATGCCGATAAGTAATGTAACAGCTTTGCACACCTTGGCACAAGATAAACAAGAGTGGATCAAAAACAACCATTAAAAACAAGAATGAAGAGAAAAAATAAAAAAAAAAATTTTAAAAAAAAAATCACTATGCTAAGATGCTAAGTTGTCCCAAGTGTTAGGATAGAACCATCCCAATCCATTCGAGCCAAGACCAAGACAACTTAGTTTGGATGATAAGCTATAAGTGCAAAATTGATTGCTGCTGTAACAGTTAACTAGAGAGTTGCATAATCAACTTTTAAAAAGAAAGAAAGAAAGAAAGGAAGAAATAATTAAAAGAGCAAAGATCTATACTGCCTTGGTAAACTTTCCCCATCAATAATAGAGTAAAATGCCAATGTGCCTTCTATAATTTAGTTCTCATTAACAAAACCAGTCTAATTACTTCCATAAGGAAGACCTTGATATGATTTATGTGTTCTACAGAACAAAATAATTAAGCTTTCAATAGATTAATAATACAAACATATTAAGCATTTCAATACATGACTCTGGACTTTATAACAGCTGACTTTGCACTAAATTGACTGAATAAAGAATTTGCTTATTATGCTGTTCCAATATAATCAAAGCAATGTATCAGAGCATTCAACAAAACCTTTTGAAAATCTATCTTTGAATCATTATAAGACCAAGATCATAAAAAAGACAAAATTTAAGAACTTCTTAGTGACCAACCCAGACCTCATCTCCTTCATTAGGAGGGGAAATTAGATTTTACAAACCCTTAACAACAATGAAAAAGACTTGTGATTTGAATTGGCATCAGCTGACCATGAAGAAATGAGAAAGGCAAGAAAGAAATATGCTGGTCTTTTCAGCATATCTTATCCTTTGGCATATCTTTCAGTAGTTTCATATCTTACTATTCTAGTTTATAAAAAAAGTCAGCAAATTCAAGTACAAGTTCTGTACCAGCACAATCACAATACAGTATACTTTAGTCCTCGGCCAGAAGTTACAAGCCCTTTAATAAATTCACAAGTCAAATTTAACTCCTCCGAAAGCCATAATCTGTGCTTAACTTGTATGACGAAGAAAGCAAGAAATCCAGACATGCACCTTAAACACCACATAAAAATTAGTTACGACTAATGCTAAAATAAAACAAAATAAAAAATGCCAATTTACTTCAAATAATCTTTGAGAAAAGAACACTTACCCTGAACAAGGATCATGCAGATCAGAGGTCTAACCTTCATCCAATTACCAGCTTTTGGACAGCAAATGCATAGACAAACAAAACTTTCTACTCTAGCTATGGTTTGGATAGTATTTATCTTGCTTTATGCAATATTTTGCAAACATCCATTCTAAGATAAGGAAATTAAATTGTTCGTCAGGATCTACTTTTATGTAGATAATTGTGATCTAGATAGTCACTCTAAACCATTACCTTAAAGTGGATACAATGGAACTAATTATACAAATATGACATCAAAAAGTATAAATTATTTATTCAATATACATATAACAGTACAAGACAGTGTCAGCTAAGACCGCCACCAAGCATATAGAACATTAACTGAGTATCCAACTGATTGTTTGATGATAAATTGGAGATCTAGTGTTCGGAAAAGATCATAGTGTTCTGGATACATACTCTCAATAGCCTCATCAGTACGAAATCTTTCAGTTATCTTGTTACCAGTATCAACATCCCGAAGTTCCACCTATCAAAGCCATAAACTAAGATATAGGTTCAGTTGATTTAAAAACAATAACTAACGTATAAAAAAAAATATGGGACTATTGTTTAGAAAGTCAAACAAATCTCATGCTAAAAATGACAAAATAAGTCTCGCCAATCTTCCATAATGCACCAATTTTAAGAAGTAAATATTAGTTAACAATTTTACTACTTAATGAAATAACTCCTAAAGATTCTACATATTTCAATCTTGAAAGCATTGATTATTACTAAAAACCAACTTGTTCTTCAATATAAACTGGGGTCGTGAGGGGTTAGGTCTGCCTAATCAGCCAAATCCTGCTGAGGACTAGGTTTGCCTAATGTCATGGTGGCCTCATGGTGGATTGTCTCCTACTCAAGGGGGGACACCCATGGCCTAAGTCCGACGCAACTCTATTATCTTTAGTGAAGAACGAACCACATGACTAATACTATGACACATACTAGGCCAGGCTTGTATCACAAACTCAAAGCTCAAAAAGCTTAAGATATTAGGTGGAGACAACATATGGCCATTCTATAAAGAAATATGGAAGGCTGCAGTGCCAAAGAAAGCTAGAGTCTTTCCTTTGATCGCCTTGAGAAATAGGTTGCACATAGGAGAAGTTCCAGCAAAGAAAGATTGGGGAACTCATCTCAACTATCCCACGTGTGGTCCTAATATTGAAACAACAACTCATTTATTTATTAAATGTAAGCTTCTAGTTCTCCTTCAAATTGTATCTCAAGTTGAAATGATGACCGCCTACCCTTCAAGTTTTTTGGACTACCTGGAGATCTAAGACGGTTCACTCATTGATGAGGAAAGCATGGGACCAAGATGTCATTGCTCTGTGCAAGAATACCTGGCTTGAGAGGAATTCTTGAATTTTTCTAAGGAAGAAATCTTCAATACCTAAGTCTTTCATAAAACTCTTCAAAGAGCAAGAGCCAGCCATCAAACCATCTCAAGTATTCTAGCTTGTTTTAAGGCAAAAGGCTCCTATTGGATTCTCTAATATTATCATTTGTTGTTGTGCACTCTTTTATTTGAAACTCTCCTTGTAACTTACCTAGAAACTTTCTTATCCCTGTCTCTATCCATTCCTTACTCCTATAAACCCATGTGGCAACCCTTTATCAGCCGATGTCGACGGCATGAAGCAGCCCAACACTAGTTCCTTTGTTTTTGCCAGATAAAAGCAAAACATTCACCGACCCAACACATTATCACCACCTTTATCCCTTATCATGTTTGATCTACTTTTGTCATGATTTGACACTATTGCATTAATTACTAACAGTTCATCTTCGTATCCACATCAAAAAGTCAAGCTAGTCAGACACTCACTAGATACCAACCATCATTAATGCTGTGAATGCTGAAAGCCAAGTTGATGGACATCGCATCTCTCACTGGAAACATATAATCAAGTGGAACTACAATATTGTTGTTAGGCAAGAAATGGTGGCATATGATTATCTTTCATAATATTGGCAACCAATCACAAAGAAGTTGTCTCGGTGATAATTAGTTGGGAGTGCACTCATAAACAATTTTTTCGTTATATTACCTTAAAAAAGTTATTCATTTGCCTCAAATATTCAAGTCAATAAAGCTCATTATTAAGTTTACCACAAAAGAAAAGACAGGAAGTTTTGAAGAATGGAAAGGCACATAATCATTAGCATAAAGTTAGTAGATAAATGAATAATGCTAAAATAACAGGATGAATTACCTTAAGGTTATTTTCAGACCAGGTCCTGATATCATCTACCAATTATCCAGCTCAAGCGAAAAAATAAAAAGAAACAAGTATATGAAATTTAAAATTTTAAATGGATATAATTATGAGCAATCAACCAAATTAAAGAATCAAATGAACGGATATTATTTCCAGAAAGGAAACTGACTAAGAAATTATTGCATTGCTAAGCAAAAAACAATTAAATGACTTCAAAAAACAATAGCCTACACTCAGCACAAGTAACATCAGCAGTTACTAGTTTCCACAGCAATTACTGAAGAAACAAAATACACGTTGTCAGCCACATCAATTTTTAAACGTGATGAAGTAAATCGATAATAGATAACCTGTATGGTGGCTCCTCCCCTTCCATGCTGCGTGTGTTGTGCTTTTAGTACCTATAGAAGCCAGAATAACCCAAAATGGAGACAACAGTCAATTGCAATAGCAACAAACTAAATAGCTCCTACAAATTTATGATCACACAAAATTAGCCCTTGATGATGATACCTGATAAATACGCCCTTTATTGATGGAGCCCACACAAGCCCGTCAGTAATGAACTTTATTAATGAACACATAGCTGAAAAGTTTTGAAGCATTAAAAGAGATGTGAATATAATTCCAAACCTTTTCTTTGTATTACATTTCCAAGTCTCACCTACATAATGCCAAGCTAGCGTTATAATGCAGTACAGCTTTAGCAAAGATTAAAAATATATTTATAAAAAAATATAACATATCTCAAATAAACAGCCCATGCGCTGAAGAGTAAATCAACATCCCGGATAGAAAATAGGGTATCGACCGTCATTTTCATCAAAGGAAAAGAAAAAGAAGAAGAGGGTCAACATATAAACCAAGAATGAGATACGGAGACCCTGATCAGATAATTCTTCAATAATGCAAGCCCCGATCACCATACTAATCATCCACAACGAATACCGATCCACGAAATAATCCACTAAACGAGAACAAGGGGATTCATAAAGGGGGATAGGGGATGAAAGCATTACATCGGAACCCAGAACTTTAGCGCCTCGGGTTTGGATGGCCGCCCACGGCACGGCGAGTGTGGCCCGGCGAAGGGATCCATCAAGTGTTCGATTTAAAGGCTCGGCGGGTCCGCGAGCGAGGGTCGTTATCGGAGAAGAGGAGGAAGGAGGAGGTCGAGCGAATGGGACGAGAGCCCGCAGCAGCCGCCTTGTTGCGGACTGCATCGGATCGGAGGATGGGCAGCGTTCGAACTCCAACACCCCCAGACTAAAACCCAGGCCGTCTGTTACGCGCGCCTCCCTCTCTCGCGCGGTCTGGTCGCGTGAAATTAAGGGGAAGGACGGACGGTTGCGATCACTCCATTAAAGATAAGTGAAACGAAAGAACCGCCGTTGGATTTCTCCTTTTAATTTAGAGGACCATCGGTTTGAGGTTTCTTTTCCTTTTTTTTCAAAAATATACTATCGTTCTCAAACTTTTTTTTTTCTCCTCAACCAATTGTAATCCTAAAACTTTTGATTATTATAATTTAATTCCTTATATTTAAAAATTTCTAATATTTCATTACTTTGAATTCATTAAAATTGATAGCATTCAAATCAATCTACATATTTATGTTAGGTTATATGCTAGTTATGCTATCAATTTTAATTATTTTTAAACATCAAAAATGTAATATTTTTAAATATAAAAAAACTAAATAATAAAAATTAAAAGTTTGAGAAATAAAATAAATTTTGAATAAAATTGATATGCCCTCAAAATTAATGAAATCAAATACTTATGATTTTTATCATGTCATATGTCTCTCTACACTTTTTTTATATACTTTTTTTACAACTTGAGTAAATTTGTATCCATATATGTACTCTTTTTTTTTTGGTACAAACGGATGATCACACCACTCTAGGGTGACTCAAACCTAGACTATCATAATACAAAAGAAGGTTCAAAACTAGAGGACAACAATCACCGGGCTTCAGCACCAGAAACCAGAATGGTCACCACCCTAGCGGCGATCCAATCAGCCGCTGAGTTGGCTTCTCTGAAAATATGTCTGATATGTATACTATGAACCCCATAGAGGAGAAAACGAATATCAGAGATCAACGGTTGGATGGCAGCTGATTGCACTGATCCTGACGGAGCCACCGAATCACCTTGAGGGCATCACCCTCGAGGATAATACGATGGGCGCCAAGATAGCGAATAGCACAGGCAACACCCGCCCAAGCGGCATAAAGCTCCGCAAGCGGCACAAAGGAATCGAGGAGACCAAATCCGCCAACAGAAATCAGAGTTCCATCAGAACTCTGAATGACATAACCCGCTCCCGCAGATCTACCACGAACACTTCCATCAAAGTTAATTTTGACAAACCCTAGAGACGGGGGTTCCCAAGAAATAAAGACCGTTCTCCGGTGCGATGCCGAGACAGCATGGGAATCCCAGTGGCCATGGCTATCAAAATTACAAGCCAAACGATGGGACGTGTACTCAGTAGATAAGGACAAGGCAATCCACACAACCCTGAATGACGGAGTCGGCTCCTAGGTAAAGACAATCCGATTCCGGGATAACCAGATTTGGTAAGCAATGTAAGCCATTGTCGAGCCCTGCTTGCACTGCCTCTCCTAACATCCTGCCTGATCAAGTCAAGAAAGGATAGACAAAAAGAAGATGAAGCAACAACCCAAGGCCGGTCGCTAGCAATCTCCCAAATATGCCTAGCTCTAAGACAAGTGAAGATGGCGTGATCCACCGCTCCTCGTCAAGGCCACATATCGGACATGTAGGCTGAATCCCAGGCCACGTCTAGAAAGCACGGAGCAAGTAGGAAGACAATTCTGTGCAACCTTCCATAGAAAGAGACGAACCCTAGGGTGAATGGGAAAGCGCCAAATCCAAGCCAAATCAAGCAGCGGGCGGGAAGGAGCTCTGTAAATCTGGATAATGTCCTTGATAGGAGCGCGCGCAGACAGGATCGCCTCCTACCGTGATGATTAGCACTTTTATTTAATTTTTAATTTTCTATTTTTTTGTTTTAAATATTAAACATCCTTGCAAGCTAAGCCTTCTTCCCTATTGAAATTGATTACAATAAAGAGTTGATGAATCAAACTTTCTTAGCAAAAGCTTTTATGGTGCAAAAAAATAATTAAACTATTTAAAAAGACAATTAAGATTAAATGCGAAGGAAATGGAGTTATCTTATACTAGGCATTAACATGCTTGATTTTAACTTAAAAAAATCCTTCACTTCTTTCCCTCACAAAATAAATGATCAACCTTGGCACGGAAAAAAAAAAAAAAAACACAACAACTTTATTAAAAAAATAATTTTATTTTATAAGCCTTCCCATAATCATTAGTGTTAAATCAAATTATAACTTCTTGCCAGAGAACAATGAAGAGATGATACTATATATATATATATATATATATATATATATATATATATATATATATTGCATTTTCTCTTTTTCATAGTTGTTTCTTTTCAGTTTTTTTCTTTCTTTTTTTTTTTTTTTTTTTTGAACTATAAGTTATTTTGATATGACCTATTCCTTGCTTATTTTTAATTGATTTTTTAAAGTTTTATTTATTAGAAATCCAAATGTTCTTAGTTTATATGTTTTTGCATTATCATATAGTTAACTAATTTTTTGTTTATCCTAGATGAGGATTGTATATGCAATCTAAAAATGAAAGAATATCATTACCATCTTGAAAATATTCTTAAATTTTCAAATATATATATATATAAAAAATATTTTTTTTAAAAAAGCCATCTCTCCCTTCACCCCCACATCCATTCGCTTCCTCCCTCCTCCATGGCTGTGTCCCCTTTCCCTCTCCTCGTCTTCCTCTGGGTCGCCTCCGCCTCCTTTCCCGATCCTCAGCCACCGCAACGGCGACGGCGACGGCACTGCCTCTCTGCCCTTGCCTTCCTCGACGCCGTCAGATCGTAATGCCCTCTTTGGATCGAGCCGTCTTCGCCTCTCGGGGTCGGGTTTCGCTTTCCTCCCTTGCATATGCTTCTATCTATGCACAAAATCTCTGCTTTTGTGGAAAGATTTTGATTCTCTTTCTGTGCAATTTTTTTTTCCTTCGTAGGATCGCGTCTTGATCATGTTATTTTTATTTCATTGTTGCTATTTGTTGAAAGTTGGGAGCTGATACGGTTGGCTGTTTCGGGTGGTATTATCTTTCGCACGATTTTCAGAAATAATGATGTGACAGCAAAACCCAGAAATAAACTCCAGCGCCGGCCTTTGGCTTCGGCCTTCAGCGCCGGCCTTTGGCTCCGGCCTCCAGTGCCGGCCTCCAGCGATGGCCTTTGGCTCCAGCCTCTAGCGACGGCCTCCAGCGCCGGCCTCCAGCGACGACCTTTGGCTCCGGCCTCCAGCGCCGGCCTTCAGCGACGGCCTCTGGCTCCGGCTTCCAACAACGGCTTTGGTCCTAACTTGGTGCCTTTTTTGCATGCACAATGACCCGTCTCATGCAACAGATCTCGTGATTCGAGGTCTATTGCTATGTACCTCGCTCACTGAAATCACGGCCAAGTGCTAGCATGCTCAGCAGTTACCGCTACAAGCGGCCCTCATCCAGCAACAGCTTAACCACTTGTCGTTCAGAGAAACTTATCCCAACGAGGAAGATTCGACAGTTCCAATGGAACGAGATAAACGGGACCCCCCAGACAGGTATAAGAGGAGGACCCGAGCTCAATGCAGGAGGATCTCTCTCTCTCTCTAATTTCTCAACTCCTATCTCACTACTAGAGAACTGAGCGACAAGTTACTAACTTGAGTGTCGGAGGGTCCTCACCGGGAACACCGGCCGGGGACTTCTTGCAGGGTTCCGAAGAAGGGAGACAACCCCTCCATCCCACTTGGAAGCCCACGACAAACCTCAGCATGCCCGTCGCCCAACACGGTTGATTTGTCCGCATCAGATTGGCACGCCAGGTAGGGGAAAGTTCGCACGGGAGGAAGACGAAAGTTCTCCCTATGACCCCACCAATTCTGCGAGGGAGACGATGGTGACTACACGAGCACAGGAGGCTTCCTCCAGTCAAGCCGCGGAGCGCATTCCACGGGCTGAGCAATCGGAGGCCAACCTCCATGTTCCGCCCCCTGCACAGATAAGCCGGCCTGACCGGCTCAAGGTTCTGGCTCACCAGGTCCAGGACCTGATGACAATGGTACGGGGACTGCAAGAGCATTGTTTGGCTGCTGCACCTCAACCCCCTGTGCCCGATGAAGGGGTGCGGGGGACAGTCCAGTCTCACCAAGGCGGGACCCCACCTAAGGTCTCCCGCCGCTCACCCCTTGAACCTCATCGCCGAGGGGCCTCGAAGCGACAACGGTCCCCCTCTTGCCACTCCGATCGTTCCCACCACCGACCGAAGGAGAGAGAGTCCAGACGGGTGCGTTCCTTACGCCGGTGATCTTCTTCAGCTTCTTCTTCCAATTCATCTCGAGATGGCACCCTCAGGAAAACTACCCGTCGGGCCGAGCAACGGCTCGATGAGTATCATCGACGGTTGGAGGAGCTTAGCCGCCGGATCGCTAATCCTCACGGGACGGACTATGAGCATCGCCCCCCACTTTTCCGGCGTATCATGGAGGAACCGGTCCCACCCCGCTTCCATCTCCCCCAACTGGACTCGTACGATGGCACGACAGACCCACTAGACCACCTGAAGAGCTACAAGGTCCTCATGCAGGTCCAGGGAGCTACGGACTCCCTATTATGTGTCGCCTTTTCGGCCACCCTTCGTAAGGCGGCATGCGCATGGTACTCCTGCCTGCCTCCACGCAGCATCAATTTGTTTCGGCAACTCGAGCGATCTTTCCTAGCCCACTTTGATGCTTGCCGAAAGATCCCGCGAGTGGCTGATAGCCTATTTGCTGTTCAACAGAGGAGTGGCGAGACCTTGAAGGACTTTGTCGCTCGGTTTAAGGAAGCAGCGTTGGAGGTATACAACCTGAAAGATTTTGTAGCCACTTTGGCATTAAAATGAGGGCTCCGTCCCTCCAGGTTCACCTATTCCCTGGACAAGAAGCCTCCGAGTTCTTATGCCGAGCTTCTGAGTCGAGCACAGAAGTATATCCGCACCGACAAGGCGGATTCTTCCAGGAGGGAAGCTGACAAGAACACCAATAAGAAACCACCGCCTATTGATCATGCCGGAGCACAACCCCGGAAGCCTGAGCCTCCTCACCGCTCAGATCGCCGACCACAGACGCTTGTTCCTAAGGAGCAATTCACTCCCCTCATGGCTCCTATATCTCACATTCTACTATAGATCGAGGAGGAACCTTATTTCAAGCATCTAGCTCCTTTGAAGTCTAGGACCCCCCGCAACAAGGAGTTTTACTACCGGTACTACCGGGACTATGGTCACGACACCGAGGACTGCCGCCATCTAAAGAAAGCCATTGAGGAGCTGGTTCAACAGGGTCACCTGGGCAAATTCGTTCGAAGGGGAAACCTTCCCACTTCGGGTCCATCGGTGACTCCGATACTTTCGGTCGGCGTAGACAATGCTCCAACGGAGAAGACCATAGCTATGATTTCCTGGGGGCAGGTGGCAGTTCAAAGAGGCAGCGAGAGGGAATAGATTCTGTAATTCCTTTCTTGGAAAGGATTTAGATGGGGTAGTTAATAAGCATGACGACAGCGTCGTTGTATCCATGACTATAGCCAAACATCCTGTAAAAAGAATTTTAGTTGATAGTGGGAGTTCGGTGGATGTTTTGAGCTACGAGGCTTTTGTTCGGATGAGTCTGTCGAAGTCTTCCCTTCGACCCATTGCCGCGCCTCTAATGGGCTTCACTGGAGACTCGGTGAGCATTGAGGGGGAGATTGCCCTTCCAGTCACGGCTGGAACCCCTCCATGTCAGAGCACCATGGTTATAAATTTCTTGGTGGTCTGGGTCCCACTGGCTTATAAAGCTATCTTGGGGAGACCAGGGTTGAATCTGCTAGATGCCGTAATCTCCACTAAGAGGTTATTGGTAAGGTTCCCCACCGACGAAGGAGTCAGAGAGATGAAAGGGGAGCAAAGCCTGCCACTGCTCTGCTATCATTTGTCTCCCAGCCCACTGGAAGTGACATCAGCAATAGCCTCTGAGCCGCTCGATCCCGGGAGCTGGGAAGGAGGGGAGAGCCAGCCGAACACCTCCTGACCCTCCCCTTAGGGGATGACCCGGCAAGGACTGTCCAGGTGGGGGCGTTACTTCCAGAGGAGGCACGTGATCGACTTCTCGCTTTCCTGCGTGCCAACACCGACGTCTTTGCATGGTCGTCCTCAGACAAGTCGGGCATCCCCGAGGAAGTGATTACCCATCGGCTCAACCTCAGGCCAGAGTGTTGGCCGGTCGACAGAAGAAAAGAAACTTCGCCCCAGATAGACAGAAGGCTATCGATGAAGAAGTCCGCAAGTTAACGTCTACAGGCCATATTCGAAAGGTTCATTACCCCGAATGGTTGGCCAACGTAGTGCTGGTCCGTAAGACCAACGGGAGCTGGAGAATGTGCGTGGATTTCACCGATCTCAATAAGGTATGCCCTAAGGACAGCTTTCCCCTGCCCCGGATCGATCAACTAGTGGATGCCACATCCGTCATGAGGTCCTTAGCTTCATGGATGCTTTCTCTGGATACAACCAGATCTGGATGAATCCGGCGGATGAAGAAGCTACCTCCTTCATAACTGAGAAGGGGTTATACTGCTATAGGGTAATGCCTTTGGGCTAAAGAACGCGGGAGCCACCTACCAAAGGCTGATGAACAAAGTCTTCGAAGGCCAGATAGGACGAAACATGGAAGTGTACGTGGATGACATGTTGACAAAAAGCGTCCACGCCACTGACCATATCGCGGACCTAACGGAGACTTTTGACAACCTTCGTCGGTACCAGATGAAGCTGAACCCTGCAAGTGTGCATTTGGGGTGACAGCCGGAAAGTTCTTGGGTTTCATGGTAACCCGGTGGGGGATCGAGGCAAACCCGGACAAAGTCCAAGCCATCTTGGACATGAGGCCTCCCGCCAACAAGAAGGAAATACGTGCCTGACGAAAAAGGGTGGCCGCCTTAAGTCGCTTCCTGTCCAAGTCCACTAAAAGGTGCCTACCTTTCTTCAAGGCGCTCCGCAAAAGTCAGTGAATTTGAATGGACGAAAGAATGCCAGGAGGCGTTCGAGGGGTTAAATGAATTCTTATCTACCCCGCCGCTGCTAGCCAAGCCAACAGGTGGAGAAGAACTCCTTCTATACCTCGCGGCCTCTCCTGAAGCCGTTAGTTCTGTGCTGGTCCGTGTGGACACCAATGGCACGCAAAAGCCAGTATACTACACAAGCAAGGTGCTCCACGATGCAGAGACCAGGTACTCGAAGATGGAGAAGATTATCTTCGCGTTGATCGTGTCTGCCCAGCGGCTGCGGCCATACTTCCAAGCCCACCCGATCGCGGTGATCACGGACCAACCTCTGAAGATAGTTCTCACTCGCCCGGATACTTCTGACCGGCTGGCAAGGTGGGCCCTTAAGTTGGGGGAATTCGATCTGTCTTTTCGCCCCCGGTCGGCCATGAAGTCTCAAGTCTTGTGGATTTTTTGGTCGAATGCACTTGGAAAGAGGAGCAACATGAAGAACCTTCTACAGACACTCAGCCCTCGAAACCAGTGATAATGAATGGGTCCTTCATGTAGACGGGCGTCGAATTCTCAAGGAGCGGAGCAGGCCTCATCTTGGCCAACTCGGATGGAGTTGTAACCGAGTGTGCACTCCGCTTCCTCTTCCTAGCCACTAATAATCAGGCAGAATATGAAGCTTTGCTGTCCGGATGAGATTAGCTTAAGAGCTTGGGATGAAACGCCTTAGGGCGTTCATCGACTCCCAACTGGTCGCTGGCCAAATTGCAAGGGAATATGAAGCAAGGGATCCCATCATGTCCCGCTACTTAAGTATGGTGCAATCGCTAGCTTCTCCCTTGGTTACTTTAGCGTCAGCTACATCCCTCGACAGGAGAATGCTAGAGCCGACGCCTTATCCCATCTTGCCACCTCAGCTGATGGGATGCTGGGAAGAGCTTATGTGGAGCATTTAGAAGCCCCGAGTATTGACGTATCAAGAGAAACTCTACCAGTTGAGCAGGAGCCTTCCTGGATGGACGCCTATATCCATTACTTTATCGAGGGTACCCTCCCAGAAGACCCTGCCGAAGCCAGGAAACTTAAAAGACGGGCCCCAAAGTTTTTCATAATGGAGGGAAAGCTCTATCAAAGGTCGTTCTCATATCCAGTTCTCAGGTGTGTCGGTCCCACCGAAGCTAATTATATTCTGCGAGAGATACATGAAGGTATATGTGGAAGCCATCTGGGGGGCAGAGCTCTTGCATACAAACCCTACGGCAAGGGTATTACTGGCTGACAATGAAGGAGGATGCATCTGAACTTGTCAAGAGGTGCGACAGCTGCCAGCGCCATGCCAACATTCAACATCAACCAGCGTCCCAGCTGACCCCCCTAGCTGCACCCTGGCCCTTCGCACAGTGTGGCATGGACATTCTGGGACCGTTCCCTCTAGCCTCCGGACAACGCAAGTTCCTAGTGGTGGCCGTCGACCATTTCACCAAGTGGATCGAGGCGGAGGCTCTCGCTAAGATCACGAGGTCAAAATAAGGACTTTCTTCTGGAAGTCTGTGGTGTACCGGTTCAGGCTACCGCACACCCTCGTTACTGACAATGGCCGACAGTTTGACAACACGGCCTTCTGGGAATTCTGCGATGGCCTGGGCATCCATCATCGATTCACCTCCGTGGGGCACCCCAAACCAACGGTGCAGCCGAGGTGACCAATCGCATCATCCTTCAAGGGCTCAGGGCTCGGCTAGATGGCTGCAAAGGGCGCTGGGTGGAGGAACTCCCCAGTGTACTATGGGCCTACCACATGACGCCGCGAGCCCCAACTGGGGAAACTCCTTTCAGCCTGGTCTTTGGGACCGAAGCGGTCATTCCGATGGAGATAGGAGTTCCCAGTCCTCGGACAGAATTATACCACAAAGAAAGCAACTCAAGCCAGCTGCGAGCCGATTTAGATTTAGTGGAAGAATTGCGAGACCAAGCACAGCTTCGCATGGCGGCTTTCTGTCAGCGAGCGGCCAAATACTATAATGCTCGAGTACGATCTAAGATGTTCCACTCTGAAGATCTCATTCTGCGAAGAGCTGAAGTATCAAAGCCAACAGAGGGGGGCAAGCTGGCACCGAAATGGGAAGGACCATACAATGTCAAGGAGGTACTTCACCATGGGGCCTACAAAGTTGAAGAGCTAGACGGGAAACCGCTTCCTCGCACCTGGAACGCCAGCAATTTACGCCGGTTATCAGTAAGGTGCTATCTTCATTAATTGAATCTACTTGACAGATTGATGTTCGAAATGTTAGCATTATTTTTGAGTGAGTATGCTCGCCACCAAAGACCGGCCCCGCATCGGCACCAAAGACCGGCTCCGCATCGGCAACTAAAGACCGGCTCCACGTCAACCAAAGATCGGCCTCGCGTCGGCACCAAAGACCGACTCCACGTCGGCACCAAAGACCGGCTCCGCGTTGGCACCAAAGACTGGTTCTGCGTTGGCAACTAATGACCGGCTCTCCGCGTCGGACTAAAGACCGGCCCCTGCGTTGGCACTAAAGACTGGCTCCTTGCGTCAGTAATTCGGGACAATGTTTCGGTGAACAATCACATTTCACGCGACCTATCTGACGAGGCACCATTGGTTGGTGATTCGCGATAGCTTACACAGCTAAAGCTGATTATAACCAAAGGCACAATGAGGGTTAAAACATTCATTGATGGCTAAAAGGTTACAAAATTGCCGACCTGAGTCGGGCTTAGAGCAATACAAAAAAAAAAAAACTACTAAGGGTCATTTGGGGCCAGGTCATCATCTTCTGGGACATCATCTGGCTTCAATCCTTCAATATCCTCGAGGTTGTAGAGTTTGGATTTTTTCCTTGCAGTCTTGGAAGCCGGCATCGTAAGCAAACGCCGCCGATTCGGCTAGCTCCTTATCAAAGGCTTTAGACTTCCTGAAATCCTCTACGGCCTCTGTAGCTCTTTTCTCCGCCTCGAAGGCTTTCCGCTCGGACTCGACGGCCTCCCTCTTGGCCTCAGTCACCGCCTCCTCCAAGTCGGTAATCTTGGCGCCGAACTGGCGGGCGACCTCTTTGGCTGCGTCAATTTCAATGGAGGTAGAATCCAATCGAGTCTTCAGGACGCACATTTCTGATTCCACCACCTCCAGCCTCTCCTCGGCCATCCTTTGNCCTCCAAGTCGGTAATCTTGGCGCCGAACTGGCGGGCGACCTCTTTGGCTACGTCAATTTCAATGGAGGCGAATCCAATCGAGTCTTCAGGACGCACATTTCTGATTCCACCACCTCCAGCCTCTCCTCGGCCATCCTTTGCTTTTTCTCGGCCGCCTGAGCATTATCCAGCTCATTGGCTTCACGACGCTGGGCAACTTCCAGCGCGTACTCGGCCTTCTCGGCTCTCAGCCGGATGGCTTCGACTTCGCCCTTTAGGGTGGCCTGGGTATCCTCCAAAGCCATCTCTGCCTTTTCTGCCCTGGCTTGGAGTGATAACATCTCCTCCCGCAACTGGTCGAGAGCAGCATCACTTAGGGTCCAAAGTTCCCTCATGGCGATCAGAGAGTTCAGTGCCTGAAGGGAATGTCAATGTTAAAAAGCAAAATAAAGCAAGCAAAACAAGGAGGAAAATGATAATGGGGCAAAGGCTTACCCAAAGATATGCCACAGACGCCTCGCGGAAGAAGGTGGCTCTCCCTTGATGCCGGAGAAATTCCTGCACCTCTACCACAGATGCTTCATCTAAGGCCCGTTCGGCCCAGCAGCTGTGGTTCGCCAACAGTGATTGGAAGGAAGGGTCAACGCCCCTCCTTTCCCTTGGCACAGGGGCCGCAGAGGATTTGCCTCTGACTCTGCTGCCTCCGGCCCCTTGGCTGGTGGAGGCGCTTCGGTTGTTGCCTCTACGGGGGGCAGGATAGCTGCGGGAGTTGGCCCTATTGTTGCAGGGACCCGCTCCGTCTCCATGGCTTCGGGCGGGGGTGACGCGCTTTTGCAACCTGCTCTGGAGAAGGATCGAGCAGGATGACAGGAGGAGCTGGAACCGAAGGTGATCTTTCTCTTACGTGGCTCTTCTCGACTTCTCGCCGGCCTCAGCCCTTACGTGTCTTCCTTGGCGGGCTCGTCGGCTTGGGCTCTGGCTGCCTCGCACACGTGGGGGATCCACAACTTTGGTCCTTTTAGTGTTGGCCTCACCAGCATCGGCCCTTCCAGCGTCGGCCTTCTTCAAAACCTTGGCACGCAGGGGCTTCATGACTCTAGCCCCTCTAGCGTCGGCCCTTCCCGCGTCGGCCCTCCTCGGGATTTTGGCAACGACCCTCCTCTCAACAAGGGACTCATTCCCCGTTGCCTTCCTCTTCTTAGTGGCCGCCTGCCTAAGCTCGCGAAGCGATGGCGTCATCCCTATAAAGGCAGAAGATGAATAAATAAATAAATTAAAAAAAAGGGGAAAGAAAAGAAAAGAAAAGAAGGAAAAGGTGGGTAATCAAGTACTCACCACCAGAAGGAATTAAGCCAGCGAGACGAAGGTTTTCATCGGCTAGAAGCTTATTGCATCGAGGGACATCGGCAGTCAGAAGCTGCCCGAATGCCATTCGATCTCTTGGAAGGATGGAGGAATCCCTATTGGCATCAATGTTGGGTGTTCCCCAGCTTCCGCGCAACCCATCGATATCAGCAAAAAAGAACTTATCCTTCCACCCTTTAACGATGGTGGAAAGGTACAACTTAAGGATCCTATTGGACCTAGGGGTGAAGGACCACCAACCTGATTGCTTGCGGAGGGTATAAAAGCTATGGAATAAGGAGATGCTGGCCTCTATGCCTTGCAGGTGACAGAGAACCAGAAAGTCAGCGATGGTTCGGATCGAGTTAGGAACTAGCTGCGAAGGTGTTAGAGAATATCGGTTCAGAAGATTGAGAATGAAAGGGTGGATAGGTAGTCGAAGTCCGGCCTTAAAGAAGGCTCCGTACAAGGCAACTCTCCCGGGACGGGAAGAGGTTACCCTGTCATTAGGAGCAGGGTAGAACAAACAAAGGTTTGGCGGAAAGCTATACTTGGCTTTCATATTTACTATGTCTTGAGTAGACATAGTGGAAGCAGTCCCTTCGGGGGACTCCTTGACTGCCCTGGAAGGACCAGCAACCGTCGGACGACTCCGAGCAGAAATCCGCCCGCCGGTCAGATGACTCCCGGCTACGGGGGTCTGACCGGCCACTGTTCCAGCAAGGAGTGATTAGAGGAGGGGTAGACCACTGGCTTGGTAAGGAAGCGGAAGTTTGAGAAGGGGTGGGGGAACACCCCCGGAATCAAAAATGGAGCAAGAAGGCGAGGAAGCCATGGAGACTAACCTGGAAAACTTGAGCTAGGATCGAAGGAGCATGAGGAGAGAACAAACACGGGAGAGGAACAGACGCTTACGGACTCGAGAGGAAGCAGTAGCGTAAGAGAAGGGAGGATGGGAGGATAAGGACGATTTTTTCCTCTTATAGCCCCATTTTAAATCATCCCACGACTGTCCATTCTGGCCACGTGTCCACCTTCAAATGGAAGGCGCTTCGGCGGCCTACCAGCGCGAAAAACACGAAAAGCTCCACCAATAGAGAGATGGCATTGGCCTTACCACAATGATGACGCTCGCCTTTTGTGACTCACTGCTCGAGGAAAATCCTCTCCAATCCCAACAGCCCAGATAGACGAATGATGGCGCAAAAATTGGCTGCCCAGAGGATATTAACACCCCTTTCATGGGTGATTGTGCGCTCACCCATCTCGGGGGCGAGGGGGCATCTGATACGGCTGGCCGTTTCCTCTGGATGGTATTATCTTTCGCATGATTTCCAGAAATAATGATGTGATAGCAAAACCCAGAAATAGAACTCCAGCGCCGGCCTTTGGCTCCGGCCTCCAGCGATGGCCTCCAGCGTCGGCCTCCAGCGACGGCCTCCAGCACGGCCTCCAGCGACGGCCTTTGGCTCCGGCCTCTAGCACCGGCCTCCAGCGACGGCCTCCAGCACCGGCCTCCAGCGACGGCCTTTGGCTCCGGCCTCCAGCGACGGCCTCTGGCTCCGGCTTCCAACAACGGCTTCAGTCCTAACTTGGTGCCTTTTTTGCATGCACAATGACCCGTCTCATGCAACAGATCCCATGATTCGAGGTCTATCGCCGTGTACCTTGCTCACTGAAATCACGGGCAAGTGCTAGCACGCTCAGCAGTTACCGCTACAAGTGGCCCTCATCCAGCAACGGCTTAACCACTTGCCGTTCATAGAAACTTATCCCAACGAAGAAGGTTCGACGATTCCAACGAAACGAGGTAAACGGGACCTTCCAGGTATAAGAGGAGGACCCAAGCTCAATGCAGGGGATCTCTCTCTCTAATTTCTCAACTCCTATCTCACTGCTAGAGAACTGAGCGACAAGTTTACTAACTTGAGCATCGGAGGGTCCTCGCCGGGAACACCGACCGAAAACTTCTTGCAGGGTTCCAAAGAAGGGCGACAACCCCTCCCCCCCACTTGGAAGCCCATGATAAACCTCAGCATGTTCGTCGCCCAACATAGTTGATTTGTCCACATCAGGAGCTATTCGAAGATTTTTTGGTCGTTCCTATTGTTTTGATTTTGGGGCATTATTAACTTGGCGTCACAAGGTTTCTTGGATTGAGGTCTTGGTTTTCTCCCGGTCAAAATTTCATAGGTTCTAACTTTATTTGAATGAGTTGGTGAGAGAATCCCAATCTAGGCATGTGCGTATTTGGTTATCTCGTCTTTAATATTTTTCATGAATGTTAATGTATTTTTTTTGGAAAAATTAGGAGATGGTCCGCTGGCGACGTGGAAATTAAAATTTACTTCTTGTTCGCCCGTTTGCGTTGCTTCTTTATAGCTGTTAGAGAAGCATACAGATCAATAGTGGTCTCACCAAGGCCTTCTTAATTCTCATCACTATAAAAGGGATTATTGTGATTCTATTCGAGTGAGTTTTATCTAGGAAAAAACATCTTAATAACCCTTGTTTTCTGGATTATGACTGGTTATCTTAATTGTCTATTTGCATCCATATTCTTTAATACATGCAATTCCCTTGTATGCACAGGAAAAATTGAATATTTTGCATGCAGTCTCATGCTCAATGTTGTGCTTTGAAGTATGGGTGGTTGGTAGAATTCAATGCTTTCGGATGCCATTACTTGCTATGCAAGGATAAGATCCTAAAACATTTAATTCTAAACTGTTCCCTTCTCCGACGTCAGCTTCTCTTTGTCGTTTACGCCAAATGTGTAGGAAGATGGCTGCATTGAAGATTTTACACCGAAAGCATAATAAAAATTAAAGTGGAAGGGAGAGAACTTGGAAGGAAGACAAAGAGGAAAGAGGGAGATAAGAGTAGACCTGACCTGGATGGTATGGTTTTTAAGCGGATGATCGAAGGCTGGCTGATTATAGATATCCCATCTACAAGAGCGCAAATTAAGAAGCATTAGAGTGAAGAAAAAAAAGCCTAGAATAAGAGGAATGGAAGGGGAAGTTTGCAGTAGAAACGTGATAGAATTGTAGTAAAGGAATGAAATAAAATAAAAAATTTTTACATTAAAAAGTGAAGCAGAAGAAAATAAATAAACAAAATGATTCTTCTTTTGATAACCATCCCTAACATGCTAATTTTAATAGAAGAAAACAACAATGACAAAAAAGAGGTACTAATCCAAAAATTAAAAAAAAAAACTGCAAGGAAAAGTAAATTATTAAAGGCAAGATTACACCAATAATGCAAAATAAATCTCTAAAAAAAGTGTAAAAAGAGCCCATCTCAAGTATTTATAATGTCTAGAGAAAAGATTCTTACTCTATAAAAAAAGATGCCACTATTATGAGTAAATAAAAAATAAATCTATTTATAAAAAAATTAAAACTAATTTTGATATGAGAAAGGGGCATTGTCTTGGAAGAAGGGTCAAACCACAGAAACATATGAAAATGCCTTTTATAAGATTAATAATAATAATAAATAATCTAAAGAAATCGACTTTAGATTATGAAAAATTATTATTAAGAAAATAGAGTTTTCAAAGGAATATGTATTATAAGAAAATAGAGTTTGTTTTAATATATCTAAAACACTCTTTGAATGAACTTAAAAGAAAATTCATCTTTTTACTTAAAATGCTAAAAAAATAAAAAAAATGAAAGAATAGTGGTTTTATATACTTCAATGCTCTTGACCGTAGGCTTATTCATCCTCTTTAAGTATCGATCTATTTCCTTTAGCCCTTGTCTTGTGACTTGCTTCTCAGCATTGGTATATGATAAACAACTTACTACTAGCAATAACATTATCAAGCTATATAACCTATGCTAACATGTGTCGTCATGGCTTTCTTGCCTTCTTATTGTTCTCCTCTCTTTTCCTTCTTATATCATTCCTACTTAAAATTATTTAGCAAAAAATCATGTAGATTCTGATCATTACAATGACATTTAAACATCTTCATCTAGCTATTAAAAAAATAAGAAAAAAAAGCTTTTAAAGAATATTTAAAAAGGCAATTAATGCCTTAAATTTATAAGGCAATATTTTGAAAAAAAAAAAAAGATTTTGTTAACGAGTGCTAGAGGCCCTCGTATTTAATACTCCTTTTATGTAACTATTTGACATAAAATATAAGAAAAAAAGACTTTTAAAAAATATTTAAAGATGCATTTAGTGCCTTAATTTCATACAACAATGCTAAAAGAAATTACAACCCATAAACAATGTATAACAATGTCATGCATATAGTTAGATAATGGGTATAAGGTATGAAATATTTAAAAAATAACAAAAATTAATGAATGCTTATTGGATATAAGCTATGAATCAACTATAAACATGTGTGTTCAACGCATGACAATAATTCATATATACAGAGCATTTAAAAATAATCATGTTGGTCTCAATAACTCGTGTAAAAGTATTGTAACTGTAGGTTTTTTTTTCCTTTCCTTCATGCTAAACGAAACTAAAATATTAAATATTTTTAAATATTTTTTATAAGTCTATTCTTTTAATATGTTATTTTATGTAAAAAGCTAAATAAAGAGGGTATTAAATGCCCCACAATGAGTGCCCTCAAGCACTTGTAAACCAAACCCTTTTAGAATGCGAGATGGAATGTTTTCTTCTTGCTATTAATGGTTGTTGGTTAATGTCTAGGATATAATCACTAATGATCAAATGAATCCTTTTTTCCTATTGTAATCTAAAGAATAATTATAAATAAATCTCCTTCCAAGATGACCCCTCAGGATAATACCTTATTTTGTCTGACTTTATTCCATTTCAATATAACTCAATTCAGTATCAAGCACTCTACAAGGATCTAAAGGGATAGCCGAATCAAATAAGATTTTGCCTATATGATCGTCTAAGAAAAAAAGCAGCTCTTGCCCTATTTGCATGAATCAACCCAAAGCTAGGTGTTTGGTAGTGCCATAGATGGTAAAGTCAAGTGCAATACAACTAGACAAGGAGCTAGAGAGTTTGATTGTTTGGATGCAAATTTGTATATAAAAAAGCCATGTTTGGAATAGATATTAGGGAGCCAATGGTAGTTATTTTTGATAAGCTATTAGGAGTATTTGTTTTTCAATAGCCATCTCAAACAGGAAATAAGTCTAGGATAAAATTCCTTACCTTAAAGGCTTTCCACATTCTTTCCTTTTTAAATTAACCATAAGGTATATATAGGCTATATATCTTGCAATAAAGGATTATTTATTACTCTAGAAATGATTCTAGATTCATTGCATTAGATAACCAACAGCCTTGCCAAACAATTCCTTAGGCACTTCCGTTGTTCAAATGTGCTGGGCTGATCAAACAAGAATCTATAATTAAATACAACCTAATGTTTCTGTAAATAAATAATTTTAAGGATAATTATATTAATAAATTGTGATAATCTTCAAGAAATGCCACAAGATTACTCACTCGATCAATGTTATAGAGTCACCTTCCTTGTACAGATATGTGAATGATTTCTCCTCAACAAAAACCCGTGTAACATGGAAAGAGAATGAGTAACTATATCATCCTTTCTTAATCAGCATCATGAGTTTTTTTTTTTTTTTTTCAAACTTTGTTCAAAAAATGGAAAGCCTCTTTACATTTTAAAATGAAAAATTAAATTCCATGCCAGATATCAATAAACTCCGGTCCTAGAAATCACTGGTGCGGCCTAATCATGAGTACATCTATGTTATTTTATACCAATTTGCAAAAGGATGCAAAAGGACCTACTCTAACTGCTTTGGAAACTTTTGAAATAGAACAATCCTGATTATTGTAACAGTTAGAACCTTGGAAGGTTCTAGTTTTTAAATGTTTTCTCTTTTTTTTCAATGAAGAGTTACATATGACTTCTTTAACCAAGGATTTAAATTGGGACCCATCCTGCTCTAGGGTCGAGTGGGTACAATATTGGGATAGCATGGGATGCTATAGGACAAGGTATGCCATATTGATCATACTATATCATTTTAGTAAAGCACTGATACAATATCAAGTTTTAATTTAGTATGAATCGAACCAATTCAAATCGATCGATGCTGTTGGATAACAACTTGAACAGCTTGGAGCTAAATCGTACGGCTCAATACCGAGTAGCTAAAAGTGAAAAAAGAATAACACCCTATCTCGGTATAAGATGCATACCATACCATATCATACCATACCGATAAGTAATGTAACAGCTTTGCACACCTTGGCACAAGATAAACAAGAGTGGATCAAAAACAACCATTAAAAACAAGAATGAAGAGAAAAAATAAAAACAAATATTTTTTTTCAAAAAAAATCACTATGCTAAGATGCTAAGTTGTTCCAAGTGTTAGGATAGAACCATCCCAATCCATTCGAGCCAAGACTAAGACAACTTAGTTCGGATGATAAGCTATAAGTGCAAAATTGATTGCTGTGATCTGCTGTAACAGTTAACTAGAGAGTTGCATAATCAACTTTTAAAAAGAAAGAAAGAAAGGAAGAAATAATTAAAAGAGCAAAGATCTATACTCCCTTGGTAAACTTTTCCCATCAATAATAGAGTAAAATGCCAATGTGCCTTCTATAATTTAGTTCTCATTAACAAAACCAGTCTAATTACTTACATAATGAAGACCTTGAGTTGATTTATGTGTTCTACATAACAAAATAATTTAGCTTTCAATAGATTAATAATACAAACATATTAAGCATTTCAATACATGACTACGGACTTTATAACAACTGACTTTGCACTAAATTGACTGAATAAAGAATTTGCTTATTATGTTGTTCCAATATAATCAAAGCAATGTATGAGAGCATTCCACAAAACCTTTTGAAAATCTATCTTGAATCATTATAAGACCAAGATCATAAAAAAGACAAAATTTAAGAACTTCTTAGTGACCAACCCAGACCTCATCTCCTTCATTAGGAGGGGAAATTAGATTTTACAAACCTTTAACAACAATGAAAAAGACTTGTGATTTGAATTGGCATCAGCTGACCATGAAGAAATGAGAAGGCAAGAAAGAAATATGCTGGTCTTTTCAGCATATCTTATCCTTTGCCATATCTTTCAGTAGTTTCATATCTTACTATTCTAGTTTATAGAAAAAGTTAGTAAATTCAAGTACAAGTTCTGTACCAGCACAATCACAATACAGTATACTTTAGTCTTTGGCCAGAAGTTACAAGCCCTTTAATAAATTCACAAGTCAAATTTAACTCCTCTGAAAGCCATAATCTGTGCTTAACTTGTATGAAGAAGAAAGCAAAAAATCCAGACATGCACCTTAAACACCACATAATAATTAGTTACGACTAATGCTAAAATAAAACAAAATAAAAAACACCAATTTACTTCAAATAATCTTTGAGAAAAGAACACTTACCCTAAACAAGGATCATGCAGATCAGAGGTCTAACCCTTCATCCAATTACTAGCTTTTGGACAGCAAATGCATTAGACAAACAAAACTTTCTACTCTAGCTATGGTTTGGATAGTATTTATCTTGCTTTATGCAATATTTTGCAAACATCCATTCTAAGATAAGGAAATTAAATTGTTAGTCAGGATCTACTTTTATGTAGATAATTGTGATCTAGATAGTCACTCTAAACCATTTACCTTAAGTGGATACAATGGAACTAATTATACAAATATGACATCAAAAAGTATAAATTATTTATTCAATATACATATAACAGTACAAGACAGTGTCAGCTAAGACCACCACCAAGCATATAGAACATTAACGTGAGTATCCAACTGATTGTTCGATGATAAATTGGAGATCTAGTGTTCGGAAAAGATCATAGCGTTCTGGATACATACTCTCAATAGCCTCATCAGTACGAAATCTTTCAGTTATCTTATTACCAGTATCAACATCCCGAAGTTCCACCTATCAAAGCCAGTAAACTAAGATATAGGTTCAGTTGATTTAAAAACAATAACTAATGTATAAAAAAATGTGGGACTGTTGTTTAGAAAGTCAAACAAATCTCATACTGAAAATGACAAAATAAGTCTCGCCAATCTTCCATAATGCACCAATTTTAAGAAGTAAATATTAGTTAACAATTTTACTACTTAATAAAATAACTCCTAAAGATTCTACATATTTCAATCTTCAAAGCATTGATTATTACTGAAAAACAACTTGTTCTTCAATATAAACTGGGTCGTGAGGGGTTAGGTCTGCCTAATCAGCCAAATCCTGCTGAGGACTAGGTCTGTCTAATGTCATGGTGGTATTATGGTGGATTGCCTCCTACTCAAGGGGGGGACACCCATGGTATAAGTCCGATGCAACTCTATTATCTTTAGTGAAGAACGAACCACATGACTAATACTATGACACATACTAGGCCAGGCTTTGATACCACATATCACAAACTCAAAGCTCAAAAAGCTTAAGACATTAGGTGGAGACAACATATGGCCATTCTATAAAGAAATATGGAAGGCTGCAGTGCCAAAGAAAGCTAGAGTCTTTCCTTCGATTGCCTTGAGAAATAGGTTGCACATGGGAGAAGTTTCAGCGAAGAAAGATTGGGGAACTATCTCAACTATCCCACATGTGTGGTCCTAATATTGAAACAACAACTCATTTATTTATTAAATATAAGCTTCTAGTTCTCCTTAAAATTGTATCTCAAGTTGAAATGATGACCGCCTACCCTTCAAAGTTTTTTGGACTACCTGGAGATCTAAGATGGTTCACTCATTGATGAGGAAATCATGGGACCAAGATGTCATTGCTCTGTGCAGGAATATATGGCTTGAGAGGAATTCTTGAATTTTTCAAAGGAAGAAATCTTCAAACACCTAAGTCTTTTATAAAACTCTTCAAACATTTCAGCTTTGGGTATTCTTGTGCAAAGGCAGAGCAAGAGACAGCCATCAAACCATCTCAAGTATTCTAGCTTGTTTTAAGGCAAAAGGCTCCTCATTGGATTCTCTAATATTATCATTTGTTGTTGTGCATTCTTTTATTTGAAACTCTTCTTGTAACTTACCTAGAAACTTTCTTATCCCTATCTCTAGCCATTCCTTACTCCTATAAACCCATGTGGCAACCCTTTATCCGCCGATGTGGCATGAAGCAGCCCAACACTAGTTCCTTTGTTTTTGCCAGATAAAAGCAAAACATTCACCGACCTAACACATTATCACCACCTTTATCCTTTATCATGTTTGATCTACTTTTGTCATGATTTGACACTATTGCATTAATTACTAACAGTTCATCTTCGTATCCACATCAACAAGTCAAGCTAGTCAGACACTCACTAGATACCAACCGTCATTAATGCTGTGAATGCTGAAAAGCAAGTTGATGGACATCACATCTCTCACTGAAAACATATAATCAGAGCAGTTTTTTAAACCGGTACCAAAAGGCACCGGTTTTAAAATAAAGGGATGGAAACAAAAAAAATTTGTCAAAATGGTGTTAAAGTAGAAAACGCCATTTTAATTGGCATTTTCTACTTCCACGTCATCATCCCCTGGTTCGGCTCGTCAGCAGGGCTGGGGTAGAAAGTCATCACTTGGAGTGGCGTCACTCCAAGTGACGACTTTCTCGCGGACTTAGTTTCCTCTGGGAACTTAAACGCTACGGATCCCTCCCTTCGCATAATCTTCTAGCAAATCAAAAGAGGGGTTAGATGGTAGTTAATGATTCAGTATCAATCATAATTATCTTGTTATATCTATTTTATTAATCAAAATTATCTTATTATATCTATTATCTTGTTAATTAGAATTATCTTGTTATATCTATATTATCTTGTTATATCTATTATCTATAACAAGATATAACAATCAGAAGTTATCTTGTTATATCTATTATCTATAATAAGATAATAGATATAACAATCAAAATTATCTTGTTATACCTATTATCTTGATAATAGATATAACAAGATAATAGATAATAGAGGTTTAGGATCGCTGGGAGGCTCCGAGCGATCGTGCATGGGAGAAAATCCGTAGAAATCGCCACTAGAAGTGGCGATTTCAACTGAACTGAAATCGTCCACTTCAAGTGGTGATTTTTAGTCGTCCCGTTAGCAACCCTGCTGATGGGGCCGAGCCAGAGGATGATGACGTGGAAGTAGAAAGTTTTCTATTTTAACACCATTTTGATAAAATCTTTTGTTCCCATCCCTTTGTTTTAAAACCGGTGCCAAAAGGCATCGGTTTAAAAAACTACTCCATATAATCAAGTGAAACTACAATATTGTTGTTAAACAAGAAATGGTGACATATGATTATCTTTCATAATATTGGCAACCAATCACAAAGAAGTTATCTCAGGTGATAATTAGTTGGGAGTGCACTCATAAACAATTTTTTTGTTATATTACCTTAAAAAATTGTTCATTTGCCTCAATATTCAAGTCAATAGAGCTCATTATTAATTTCACCACAAAAGAAAAGACAGGAAGTTTTGAAGAATGGAAAGGCACATAATCATTATCATAAAGTTAGTAGATAAATGAATAATGCTAAAATAACAGGATGAATTACCTTAAGGTTATTTTCAGACCAGGTCCTGATATCATCTACCAATTCTCCAGCTCAAGCGAAAAAATGAAAAAGAAACAAGTATATGAAATTTAAAATTTTAAATGGATATAATTTTGAGCAAATCAACCAAATTAAAGAATCAAATGAACGGATATTAGATCCAGAAAGGAAACCGACTAAGAAATTATTGCATTGCTAAGCAAAAAACAATTAAATGACTTCAAAAAACAATAGCCTACACTCAGCACAAGTAACATCAGCAGTTAATAGTTTCCACAGCAATTACTGAAGAAACAAAATACACGTTGTCAGCCACATCAATTTTTAAACGTGATGAAGTAAATCGATAATAGATAACCTGTTTGATGGCTCCTCCCCTTCCATGCTGCGTGTGTTGTGCTTTTAGTACCTATGGAAGCCAGAATAACCCAAAAAGGAGACAACAGTCAATTGCAATAGCAACAAACTAAATAGCTCCTACAAATTTATGATCACACAAAATTAGCCCTTGATGATGATACCTGATAAATACGCCCTTATTGATGGAGCCCACACAAGCCCGTCAGTAATGAACTTTATTAATGAACACATAGCTGAAAAGTTTTGAAGCATTAAAAGAGATGTGAATATAATTCCAAACCTTTTCTTTGTATTACATTTCCAAGTCTCACCTACATAATGCCAAGCTAGCGTTATAATGCAGTACAGCTTTAGCAAAGATTAAAAATATATTTATAAAAAAATATAACATATCTCAAATAAACAGCCCATGCGCTGAAGAGTAAATCAACATCCCGGATAGAAATAGGGTATCGACTGTCATTTTCATCAAAGGAAAAGAAAAAGAAGAAGAGGGTCAACATATAAACCAAGAATGAGATACGGAGACCCTGATCAGATAATTCTTCAATAATGCAAGCCCCGATCACCATACTAATCATCCACAACGAATACCGATCCACGAAATAATCCACTAAACGAGAACAAGGATTCATAAAGGGGGGAGAGGGGATGAAAGCATTACATCGGAACCCAGAACTTTAGCGCCTCGGGTTTGGATGGCCGCCCACGGCACGGCGAGTGTGGCCCGGCGAAGGGATCCATCAAGTGTTCGATTTAAAGGCGCGGCGGTCCACGAGCGAGGGTCGTTATCGGAGAAGAGGAAGGAGGAGGTCGAGCGAAGGGGACGAGAGCCCGCAGTAGCAGCCTGTTGCAGACTGCGTCGGATCGGAGGATGGGCAGTGTTGACACCAAGTCGCCTTCCTTGAACATCAAAAAATGAGATCTTCCCAGCAGACTCCTGCAAGAAAAGTCCTTGAAGACCGATATTCCGGTGGGGACCCTTCGACGCTCAAATCAGTCACTCGGGAACAGACAAGAGTTAACTAGCAGAAAAAGGTTAGAAAACTAGAGTTCAGGATCCTTCTCTCATCGTAAGTGTGGGCTTTTATATCTGTTCGAAGGTTCTCCTCTTTCATGTTTCCCGAAGGTTGATGATTTCGAGATACTGCTGTTCAATAACGGACAAAAAGGCAAGGCCGACATTGACGGATCGTGGGCGTGTCAGAGGTGTCCTATTTCACTTGCCACTTGCTAGTGCGGCATTACAGGTGTCTGGTGGCTATGGTTGCACCAGGTGCGCGCCATTACGGGGTATGGCCACATGCAGCCACAGGCGAGTGGCGGACCATACGCCGTAACGGGTATGGCCATGCACTGTTACGGGCGAGTGGTGGATCATATGCCATTATGGAGTACAGCCACGTGCTGTTACGGGTGTGTCAGGTGGCTCGAGGCCATAGGTTGCTGGTCCCAGGGCCGGACTATGACGGAAGCCCGAGGCCGAGGGTGCCTCGTAGGTTGAGGGTGTCTCAGAGAGGTCTCGGAGGCCGAGGTGGGGCTCCGTCAGTCTCCTACACCGTTAACCCTAACGGTGCTGGATCAGCCACATCAGCCTCAGAGGCCGAGGCGGGGCTCCGTCAGTCTCCCACACCGTTAACCCTGACGGTGCTGGATCAGCCACATCAGCCTCGGAGGCCGAGGCGGAGGTCTCCGTCAGTCTCCCACGCCGTTAACCCGACGGTGCTGGATCAGCCACATCAGATGCCCCCTCGTCCTGAGACAAAGCGAGCCCATCTCTGCGAGGCGAAAGGGGTGTCACCTCCCCAGTGGCTGATCCCCGTTAGTTGCCAACCGCTCCCGGATACATGTCTCTGGGCGCTGCAATGACTTTATGCGGGCGACGTGGGGGATGTGAAGGGACGGCCACTACCGTCCACCCGATCTGCGGCGATCGTCCTCGAGGCGAGGTCATCCTCTTGAAATCCACGAAAAGCAGCCGCCATCATTGCCATCATGATGATGACGTCAGCGGCGCCCCATTATTGGACGGATGCGGATCGTCTCACGCGCCGAGCGCATGCTGAGGTGACCCAGCCTATAGCGGAGGTCCGCGTGGCTGAGTAAGTAGGGCGGGACGATTTGAAATCTGATAAAACCCGGGCGAGGGCTGAATCTCGCCATTTTGCTTCATCTGTCATCGTCTTCCCCTGGCTCTCGTCTTTCCTGCAACCTGAGACCAGCCTCTGCCATTTTCTTGCCATAGGTCAGCCTTCTGTCCTTTTCAGACCTCTTCCCTTCCTTCTCAACCTCCTCCATGGCCTCCTCTCCTTCTTGGTCCGCCGCTTCTCCTAGCAACAACATTTCTTCCTCAAGGCTTCGTGCCTCTCTTCTCCTCCCCTCTCGTGGTCCTCCGATCCGGAGGATCGCGCTCCCCTTGCCCAGCGGCAGGTCACCGGCCGGGCTCCCACGAGGGGACGCCCGGTGGCCACCGGCAGGGCTCCAGCGAGGAGGCGCCGGGTGGCGGCCGGCACCTCCTCGATGGTGGGGGCGGAATCCCCGATGGGGACCGCCTCCACGGTAACGGGCCAAGACCTGGCGAATATCAGGGCCCGTTACCAGATCTCCCGAGATGTCGGGCTTTTCCTCCTGACCCTCGATGACAAAGTGGTCTCTTCTCGTCCCGGTAGAATGGCCGTTTATGAAATTTCTTTTAGATTAGGTCTTCGCCGCCTTTTCATCCTTTTTCATCAATCTTTTGGATTATTACTCCCTGACCCCCACTCAGCTGGTCCCGAACTCCTTTCGGACCATTTGTACTTTCATTATTCTCTGCCATCACCTCCAAATTACGCCCGACTCTCCCTCTTCCACTGTTTTTACATCCTTAGGCAGCAGGCGGGTTGGTGGCTGTTCCAGCCCCGACCCGGCCGTGTCCTTAAGCTGCTTCTCCCCTCCTCCGTCAAGGGATGAAAATCCCAGTTCTTCTTTGTGGACCTCGACCACGTTAAGCCCGGGTGGAGGGATCCTGATCTTCGGCCCAACATGAACTCCACCATACTCCCGGGAGATAAGGAAGCACTGGGGCAGCTGTTGACCGCCGACATCCCCAGGTACACCCTGCTTCTGTCGGAGAACAATTTCGGATACTTAGCCAAATTGCCCTCTCTTTTCTTCTTTGTCTATTTTTTTTAACTCTAACTGATGTTGCGCAACAATAAAGCCCCGACCGCCATGCTCAGGAAGGCTGCAGCCAAGAGGATGAGGGCCCAAGGGGGACCGAGAGAGGGGCAGCAGGCCTCGGCCTCCAAACGCCCAATGGTGCGGGCTTCCCCTTCTCCCGAGCGCCAGGGACCTCCGACTGCGCCCGTGGATCTGACGGCCGACACCCCACCATAGGAGGTGAGGGTTGAGGGGGTGACTGAGAGGCCCCAAGTACCTGCCAAACCAACCCCGGCAGAGGTAGAACAGGGCCCAGGCACCGAATCTTCGATGGCAGCAAGCCCACCTCTGGAGGAAACGCCGGCGGGCAGCCCCCCATGTAACGAGCCCAAGCGCGCTGAGGCCGCCGAGGGAAGAGGGGCCGGACCGACCCCCCGAGGGTTTTCCTTGATGAACGACGGATGCCGAGTGGAATGGCTCATGTCCCAGGTCGTTCAGTCCAACTTTCAGGAGGAGCTCCGGAACCTGGGGCGACCAGCTTCTTCAGGGAGGCCTTCTCAGCCCTGGTCCGAGTAAGTTACCGTCCTTGCCCTTGACTTGAAATTTCAATAGTTTGCCTGGCTGACATCTCGAGTACAGGTGACGAACTCCCTGGTGCTCACTCGGGAGGCTATCGGTGAAGGGAGGCCATCCTCCGCTAGGTCCAGCAAGACGCCGAGGATGCCCAAGCCCGGGCCGAGGCTGCAGAGAAGGCTCTGGAATCGGCGAGGACCGACCGAGCCGATGAAATAAAGAGGGCTGAGAGCAGAGCGGAGGCTGGTCCTCGCCGATGAAATAAAGAGGGCTAAGAGCAGAGCGGAGGCTGAAGCCAGTCGACTGCAAGCGGCACTCAGTCAACTTACCGAGGCCGAGGGCACCATCGAAGCCCGAAACGTTCACATCGCCGAGTTGAACTCGGTCATCCAAGCAGCCGAGGATAGGGCGAGCGTGCCGAGGAGGAGGCGGAGCACGCCAAAGAGGCCGAGAGAACGGCGGCAGCCTCTCTAGCCGCGGAGAGGGAGGCCAGGGTTGCCGAGGTCGAGGCCGCTGCCAAGGCTAGAGCTGTCGCGGCCGTGGAAGAATTCAAGGCATCGGAGCACTTCGCCCATGAGCTGGTCGAAGCTAACTTGGATTCCTACATCCAAGGGTTCCGCGATGCCAGGGAGAAGGTGGCCCGGGTCTTGAAGCTCCCCCGCCTTGGAGATCGAGCCGGACCAGGAGTCTGAGGGGGCCCCCTCAGATGATGAGCCTGCGGCCGACCCATAGTTTTGCGTTGTAATTTTTCCCTCTTTTTGTCTTTGTACTAAGTCCGGCCCAGCCACTATTTTGTAAACACCTCGATATCAATGAAGTATAATTTTTATCCGCCATGTTCTTTTAAGTCCCCAGCTAGCCGATGTGGGACCCTTAGCGGCCGCGTCGGCAGAGGGGTAGCTCTCATGACCACGGCTTAGTCGTATAGGGCCGGACTCTGGGAGAGTCAAGGTCGAACCTGGGGCCATGTCTGCTCTGGGGACTCGGGGTTCCGAGCATCGGTGGAACATCGGTCTTGGCCTGCCAAGGAGAACTCGGGCTTTTTGAATCCGATGGTACATCGGACTTCTGTGCCAATGGTACATTGGGCTTTTGAGTGCCGACCGGAGTCGGGCTTTTTGAATCCGATGGTACATCGGGTCTTCTGTGCCAATGGTACATTGGGCTTTTGAGTGCCGACCGAAGTCGGGCTTTTTGAATCCGATGGTACATCGGGTCTTCTGTGCCAATGGTACATTGGGCTTTTGAGTGCCGACCGAGTCGGCTTTTTGAATCCGATGGTACATCGGGTCTTCTGTGCCAATGGTACATTGGGCTTTTGAGTGCCGACCGGAGTCGGGCTTTTTGAATCCGATGGTACATCGGGTCTTCTGTGCCAATGGTATATTGGGCTTTTGAGTTCCGACCGGAGTCGGGCTTGTTGAATCCGATGGTACATCGGGTCTTCTGTGCCAATGGTACATTAGGCTTTTGAGTGCCGACCGGAGTCGGGCTTTTTGAATCCGATGGTACATCAGGTCTTCTGTGCTAATGGTACATTGGGCTTTTAAGTGCCGACTGGAGTTGGACTTTTTGAATCCGATGGTACATTGGGTCTTCTGTGCCAATGGTACATTGGGCTTTTGAGTGCCGACCGGAGTCGGGCTTTTTGAATCCGATGGTACATCGGGTCTTCTGTGCCAATGGTACATTAGGCTTTTGAGTGCCGACCGGAGTCGGCTTTTTGAATCTAATGGTACATCGGTCTTCTGTGCCAATGGTACATTGGGCTTTTGAGTGCCGACCGGAGTCGGGCTTTTTGAATCCGATGGTACATCGGGTCTTCTGTGCCAATGGTACATTGGGCTTTTGAGTGCCGACGGAGTCGGGCTTTTGAATCCGATGGTACATTTTCTGTGCCAATGTATTGGGCTTTTTGCGACCGAAGTCGCTTTTTGAATCCGATGGTACATCGGGTCTTCTGTGCCAATGGTACATTGGGCTTTTGAGTGCCGACCGAAGTCGGCTTTTTGAATCTGATGGTACATCGGTCTTCTGTGCCAATGGTACATTGGGCTTTTGAGTGCCGACCGGAGTCGGGCTTTTTGAATCTGATGGTACATCGGGTCTTCTGTGCCAATGGTACATTGGGCTTTTGAGTGCCGACCAGAGTCGGCTTTTTGAATCCGATGGTACATCGGGTCTTCTGTGCCAATGGTACATTGGGCTTTTGAGTACCGACCGGAGTCGGGCTTTTTGAATCTGATGGTACATCGGGTCTTCTGTGCCAATGGTACATTGGGCTTTTGAGTGCCGACCGAGTCGGGCTTTTTGAATCCGATGGTACATCGGGTCTTCTGTGCCAATGGTACATTGGGCTTTTGAGTGCCGACCGGAGTCGGGCTTTTTGAATCCGATGGTACATCGGGTCTTCTGTGCCAATGGTACATTGGGCTTTTGAGTGCCGACCGAGTCGGGCTTTTTGAATCCGATGGTACATCGGGTCTTCTATGCCAATGGTACATTGGGCTTTTGAGTGCCGACCGGAGTCGGCTTTTTGAATCCGATGGTACATCGGGTCTTCTGTGCCAATGGTACATTGGGCTTTTGAATGCCGACCGAAGTCGGCTTTTTGAATCCGATGGTACATCGGGTCTTCTGCGCCAATGGTACATTGGGCTTTTGAGTGCCGACCGGAGTCGGGCTTTTTGAATCCGATGGTACATCGGGTCTTCTGTGCCAATGGTACATTGGGCTTTTGAGTGCCGATCGGGCTTTTTGAATCCGATGGTACATCGGGTCTTCTGTGCCAATTGTACATTGGGCTTTTGAGTGCCGACGAAGTCGGGCTTTTTGTTGAGAAGCTGAGACACTTGAACTTATGTTTATTAATAGCGAGGCAAGAGCCTGAAAGAGTACAAACATGAAATTTAACGTAAGGAGAGGGTACACTTGATAATACTGACGGAGGTTGTCAGCGTTCTACGTCCGCGGGAGAGGCCTCCCATCCATCTCTTCAATTTTGTATGCTCCATGGCGGAGTGCCTCGGTGACTCGGTAGGGTCCTTCCCAGTTCGGTGCTAACTTGCCTCCTTCCGTTTGTTTTAGATTTCGGCTTGCCGAAGGACGAGGTCCCCGGCAAGAAGGTCCTTGGGCGGATGCGAGCGTTGTAATACCTAGCCGCTTGCTGTCGGTAGGATGCCATCCGGAGTCGCGCTCGGTCCCGTACCTCTTCCACCAGGTCGAGGTTGGCCCGCAACTGTTCGGATTGTCCTCTTTGCTGTATGCCTCCACCCTGGGGCTCGGGCGCCGATCTTCACAGGAATGATGGCTTCGGATCCGAAAACGAGGCTGAAGGGGGTCTCTCCAGTGGGGGCGTGGCGTTTGTGGTAGCCCCATAGCACATTGTGGAGCTCCTCCACCCACCGTCCTTTGCAGTCGTCCAGACGGGCTCTCAGTCCTTGGAGAATGATGCGGTTGGTCACCTTGGCTGCTCCGTTGGTCTGAGGATGCCCTACGGAAGTGAACCACTGATGGATGCCGAGCTCGGTGCAGAATCCTCGAAAGGGTGCGTTGTCGAACTGCCGGCCGTTGTCGGTGACCAGGGTATGCGGTAGCCCGAACTGGCATATTATAGACTTCCAGAAGAAGGCCCTCACCTTGCCCTCGATGATCTTGGCAAGTGCCTCTGCCTCAATCCATTTGGTGAAGTGGTCGACAGCCACTAGCAAAAATCCACGCTGCCCAGAGGCCGGAGGGAATGGTCCCAGAATGTTCATCCCCCACTGGGCAAAGGGCCAGGGTGCCGCCAGGGGGGTTAGTTGGGACGTCGGCTGCCGCTGGATGCTGGCATGGCGCTGGCAGCTGTCGCATTTCTTGACAAGCTCGGCTGCATCCTCCCTCATGGTTAGCTAATAGTACCCCTACCGCAGGGCCTTGTACGCCAGGGCTCTGCCCCCCATATGACTCCCGCAGATGCCTTCATGGATTTCTCGCATGATGTAATTAGCCTCCGTGGAACCTACGCACCTGATGACCGGGTATGAGAATGATCTTCGGTAGAGCTTCCCATCCATCATTAAGAACTTCGGGGCCCGCTGCCTGAGCAGTTTGGCCTCAGGGGTCTTCAGGGAAGGCACCATCGGTCAAGTATCGGATGTAGGCATCCATCCAAGAAGGCTCTTGCTCGATCGGCAGTGCTTCCTCTGCTGCTTCAATGCTTGGGACTTGCAGATGCTCCATGTACGTCCTTCCAAGGTCCCGTCGGCCGAAGTGGCCAAGCGGGACAGCGCATCAGCCCTGGCATTCTCCGCTCGGGGAATGTAGCTGACGCAGAAATATGAAAACCGAGAGGCTTGGGACTGCACCTTGCTCAGGTAACGAGATATGATCGGGTCTCTGGCCTCATACTCCCGGTGACCTGCCCGGAGACCAGCTGGAAGTCCGTGAAGGCCCTCAGACGTTCCGCACCGAGCTCCTTGGCTAGCTTCACCCCTGCCAGCAGGGCTTCATATTCTGCCTGGTTGTTGGTGGCCAAAAAAGAAACCGGAGGGCAAACTCCACCACCTTCCCCTCGGGGCTCGCAAGAATAAGTCCGGCTCCACTCCCTTGAGAGTTTGACGCTCCGTCTACATGAAGAATCCAGTCTTCCTTCTCCACTCCCTCGGCCGCAGGGGACTCCATGCACGCCTCCGGGTGCAACTCTTCCGGGTGCTCCTCGACCCAAGTGCACTCGACCAAAAAATCGGCTAACACCTGAGACTTCATTGCAAATCTTGGCTGAATGGATAAATCGAACTCCCCCAACTTGATGGCCCACTTGGCCAGCCGATCGGAGGTGTCAGGATAGGACAGAATAGTCTGAGGGGTTGGTCCGTGAGCACCACGATTGGATGAGCTTGAAAGTAGGGTCGGAAGCGCTGAGCGGCGACCATCAGGGCGAAATGATCTTCTCGGTCTTGGAGTATCTTATCTCGGCATCGTGGAGTACCTTACTGGTGTAGTAGATTGGCTTCTGTGCTCCGTTGGCATCCATGCGAACAAGCACGGAGCTGACGGCCTCAGGGGAGGCCGCAAGATATAGAAAGAGCTCCTCCCCACCCTCGGCTTGGACAGCAGCGGGAGTGGATAAAAACTTCTTTAGCTCCTCGAAGGCTTCCTGACATTCCTTCGTCCACTCGAAGCTATTGACCTTGCGCAGCGCCTTGAAGAAGGGCAGACACCTTTCTGCCGACCTTGACATGAAGCGGCTCAAGGCTGCCACCCTTCCGATCAGACGCTACACCTCCCTCTTGTTAGCCGGGGGCCTCATATCCAAAATTGCCCGGATCTTATCGGGATTGGCTTCGATTCCTCGTTGGGTCACCATAAAACCCAAAAACTTGCCCGCCGCAACCCCGAAGGCGCACTTGCGGGGGTTCAGCCTCATCCGGTACCGGCGTAGGTTGCCGAAGGTCTCCGCAAGGTCGGCAACATGGTCCGTGGCATGAGCGCTCTTGGTCAGCATGTCGTCCACGTACACCTCCATGTTGCGCTCGATCTGGTCCTCGAAGACCTTGTTCATCAGCCTCTGATAGGTGGCCCCTACATTCTTTAACCCGAATGGCATCACTTTATAGCAATAAATCCCCTTCTCGGTGACAAGGAGGTCGCCTCTTCATCGCCGGGTCCATCCTGATTTGGTTGTATCCGGAGAATGCGTCCATGAAGCTGAGGGTTTCGTGGCCGATGTTGCATCCACTAACTGGTCGATCTGAGGTAGCGGGAAGTTGTCTTTGGGGCACGCCTTATTGAGGTCGATGAAGTCCACGCACATCCTCCAACTCCCACTGGCCTAACGGACCATCACGACATTTGCCAGCTAGTCGGGATAGTGCACCTCGCGAATGTGACCTGCCATCGTCAGCTTGCGCACCTCTTCGTCTATGGCCTTCTGTCTGTCTGAAGCAAAGCTCCTCTTCTTCTGACGAATGGGTCGGCACTCTGGCTTGATATGGAGTTGGTGGGTAATCACCTCCTCCGGAATGCCTGGCATGTCAGATGCCGACCAGGCGAAGATATTAGCATTGGCTCGCAGAAAGGCGAGGAGTTGGTTGCGGGCCTCCTCTGGAAGCAGGGCCCCAACTTGGATAGTCTGCGCCGGGTCCTCTCCCAGAGGAAAAGCTAGTAGGTGCTCAGCCGGTTCCTCCCTCCTTTGAGTCTCGGGGATCTAGCGCCTCTGGTGCAGGTGCAGATACCACCCCATGAGGACTGGGGGCCATGTGGCAGCACAGTGGTGGTGGATTCTGTTCCCCCCGCATCTCTCCGATCCCTTCACTTGTCGGGAACCTCACCAAGAGCCTTTTGGTGGAAATAACATCATCCAAGAGGTTAAGTCCAGGCCTTCAGAGTATGGCATTGTAGGCGAGGGGCACTCGGACCATCAGGAAGCTCATGAAAACTGTACTTTGACGTGGGGCCACGCCAGCCGTGACAGGAGAGTGATCTCTCCCTCGACCTTCACGGAGTCTTCGGTGAACCCCATCAGGGGCATAGCGATAGGACGAAGCAGGCCGGAGACAGGTTCATGCGAACAAAAGCATCGTAACTCAGAACGTCCACCGAGCTTCCACTATCAACCAGAATTCTTTTTACAGGTGTTTAGCAATCATCATGGACATGACGATGCTATCATCATTTTTATTAACCCCCCCTCTAGGTCCCTTTTAGAAAAAGGGATTACATAATCTAACTCTCCCTCCTCCCTTGGCCTCTTGGATGGGCCACCTGCCCCTCAGGAAATCATCGCCACCGTCTTCTCGTTGGAGCATTATCGATCAACGATGGCGGAGGTGCTGATGGGCTAGGAGCACCCGGGTTGTTCCTCTGAATGAACTTCCCAGGTGGCCACGCTGGATAAGGTCCTCTATCGCCTTCTTCAGCTGGCGACAATTGTCGGTGTTGTGGCCATGGTCCCGATGGTAGCGGTAGTATAAGTTCTTATTGCGGGGGATCTTCGGGTTCAGTGGAAGAGGGCGCTGAAAATAGGGCTCGCCCTCGATCTCGAGCAAGATGTGCGATATCGGGGCGAGCAAAGGAGTGTAGGGCCCGTCCCTCGGTGTAGGAGCTCGAGGATGATTTTCTGGTCGGCGGGGAGGCTCAGGCCTCCTGGACGAGCTTCGGCAGGTTCTGGGCGGGCCGCTTCTTTGCGGTACTTCCACTAATCTCGCGTCGGGAGGAATCAGCCTCGTCAGCACGGATGTATTTCTGAGCCCGACTCAAGAGCTCGACGTATGAGCCGGGCGGCTTGTTATCGAGGGAGTACGCGAAGCGAGAGGGGCGGAGCCCTCGCTTCAAGGCCAAGGTGGCCACGGAGTCCTCGAGGTTGTAGACCTCCAAGGCCGCCTCCTTGAACCAAGCGACGTAGTCCCGCAGGGACTTGCCACTCCTTTGCTAGACAAAAAGAGACTGTCTGCCACCCTTGAAATCTTTCGGCAGGCATCAAAGTGGGCCAGGAAGGCCCTCTCCAGCTGGCGGAAGGAGTCGATACTCTATGGCGGCAGGTGGGAGTACCAGGCTCGAGCAACTTTCTTCAAAGTGGCGGGGAAGGCGATCCATAGGAGCGAATCGTTGCCCCTTGGACCTGCATGAGGACCTTGTAGCTTTCCAAATGGTCCAAGGGGTCCGTGGTCCTGTCATACATGTCCAGCTGGGGAAATCGGAACCGGGTCGATATAGGTTCCTCCATGATGCGGCGGGACAGAGGCGGCCGGCAGTCGTAGTCGCCTCCGGTGGGTTGGTGATTCAGTGGCTGAGCTTCTCCAGTCGCTGGTACTCGTCGAGCTGGCGCTCAGCTTGGCGGGCGATTCGGCCATCGAAGGACCCCTCTCTCAAAGATTCTGAGGAGGGGGAAGAGCGGCGGTGATGCCGACGAGGGCGCTCTGCCTCCTTCCCATGTCGCCGCTTGGGAGATGCACTGGTGGCGAGAGGGTGACCGGGGCCTCTTGGAGGCTTCCCGGCGGTGAGGCTTGGGCGAAGTGTGGCGGTGGTGAGCTTCTCGGATAGGAGACCTCCTCGAGTAGAGTGTTGGCTGGGTTGGATCACTCCTGGTATGACGGGAGGGGCTCTGGTTGCTGTGCAGCCGCCGCTTGATGTGCAGGCCTTGGACCACGATCACCAAAGATTGGACTTGCGTGGCAAGGACGGCAAGCCGGTCTTCTTGAAGCTACTACGGTGGTGGTGCAGGGACATCGGCTAGGGGAGCTGAGGGGCCAACCGCCAGCGGATCAGCCCCTTGACGCTGCCCACAAGTGTGACTGGTGGAGACCTCTCGCGCACGGGTCATCACCATTGCTTGAGAGCTTGGGGAAAGAGAAGTTGTCGCTGACAGGTTCGAAGCTTTTCTCCTCTCCCCCTTCTTGGCGCGCCAATCTGTTGACGCCAAGTCACCTTCCTTGAACGCCAGGGAAACGGAGATCCTTCTCGGTAGACTCCTGCAAGAAAAGTTCCGGAGACCAGATATTCCGATGGGGACCCTTCGATGCTCAAATCAGTCACTCGGGAACAGACAAGAGTTAGCAGAAAGAGGCTAGAAAACTAGAGTTCAGGATCCTTCCCTCGTCGTAAGTGTGGGCTTTTATATTTGTTCGAAGGTTCTCCTCTTTCATGTTTCCAGAAGGTTGATGATTTCGAGATACTGCTGTTCAATAACGGACAAAAAGGCAAGGCCGACAGTGACGGATCGTTGGCATGTCAGAGGTGTCCTGCCTCACTTGCCACCTGCCAGTGCGGCATTACAGGTGTCTGGTGGCTATGGTTGCACCAGGCGCGCGCCATTACGGGGTATGGCCACATGCAGCCACAGGCGAGTGGTGGACCATACGCCGTAATGAGGTATGGCCATGCACTGTTACAAGCGAGTGGTAGACCATACGCCATTATGGAGTACGACCACGTGCTGTTACAGGTGTGTCAGGTGGCTCGAGTCCATAGGTTGCTGGTCCCAGGGCCGGACCATGACGGAAGCCCGACGCCGAGGGTGCCTCGAAGGCTAAGGGTGTCTCGGAGGCCGAGGCGGGCTCCGTCAGTCTCCCACACCGTTAACCCTGACGGTGCTGGATCAGCCACATCAGCCTCGAGGCCGAGGGTGCCTTAGAGGCCGAGGCGGGGCTCTGTCAGTCTTCCACACCGTTAACCCTGACGGTGCTGGATCAGTCACATCAGCCTCAGAGGCCAAGGCGGGGCTCCGTCAGTCTTCCACGCCGTTAACCCTGACGGTGCTGGATCAGCCACATCAGGCAGCGTTCGAAATCGAACTCCAACACCCCGAGACTAAAACCCAGGCTGTTTGTTACACGTGCCTCGCCTCTCTCGCGCGGTCTGGTCGCATGAAATTAAGGGGGAGGACGGACGGTTGCGATCACTCCATTAAAGATAAGTGAAACAAAAGAACCGTCGTTGGATTTCTCCTTTTCATTTAGAGGACCATCGGTTTGAGGTTTCTTTTCCTTTTTTTCAAAAAAATACCATCGTTCTCAAACCTTTTTTTTCCTCAATCAATTGTAATCCTAAAACTTTTGATTATTATAATTTAATTCCTTATACTTGAAAATTTCTAATATTTCAGTACTTTGAATTCATTAAAATTGATAGCATTCAAATCAATCTACATATTTATGTTAGGTTATATGCTAGATATTGATGGGGCCAGTTGACCCCATGGGCCACAATGGCAGCATCCGAACTTGGCAACTCAGCCTTCCCCCCGTTCGTCATCTTTTCTCTCTACTCCGCATGGAGTCGGCTTCGTACGGCCTCGGCCTCAGCCTGGCCACGGACATCTCGCCTCGGCACCTCAGCTCGGCCACGGACGTCTCGCCCCGGCCTCCAGCTTCGTCCCAGCCATGGACACCTAGCCTCGGCCTCGGCTTCGAGCCTCCACCTCGGCACTCGGCCATGCACGCTCCCTCGGCTCGACTGCCACATCATAGCCCCCGCGGCTGCTCCCAAGCTCCTCTGGAAGCTGTCGAGCCCCCCTCGGCCATGCAAGTCGCCGAGATCCCCTCGGCCTCGGACTTCTCCCTCGGCACTAAGCTCCCCTCGACACTCTGCTTCCCCTCGGCCTCGTCAGCCTCGGACTCAGCTCTTCCATTCGGCCTCGCCTCAGCTCCCAGCACTGAGCTCCCCTCGGCACTCGGCTGCCCCCTCGGCCTCGTGACCTCGGCCTCGGCTCTTCCATTCGGTCTCGGCCTCAGCTCCCAGCACCGATCTCCCCTCGGAACTCGGCTGCCCCTCGGCCTCATCGGCCTCATCGGCCTTGGCCTCGGCTCTTCCATTCGGCCTCGGCCTCAGCTCCCAGCACCGAGCTCCCCTCGGCACTCCGCTGCCCCTTGGCCTCGTCGGCCTCGGCCTTGGCTCTTCCACTTAGCCTTAGCCTCGGCCTCGGCTCCAGTCGGCGTCGGCCCCAGCTCCCAGCACCGAGGCCCCCTCGGCCTCGGCTGCTACCTCGACCTCGTGTGGCCTCAAGCCTCGGCTCCTCCAACTCGGCCTCGGACTTCTCCCTCGGCCCCGGCCTCGGCACCAAGCTCCGCCTCGGCCTCAGCCCCGGCATCTCCAATCAAGCCGAGGCGGCCCCGACCTCATCCAAGTCAGCCCCGACACTCATCCAAGTCGGCCTCGCTCCGGCATCATCCAAGTCGGCCCCGACACATCATCCAAGTCGGCCCCGACACATCGTCCAAGTCGCCTCGGACAGTGCTCGGCCACCTCCGCCTCGGCATGAACAGTGCTTGGCCACCTCGGCCTTGGCCTCGGCTGCAGTCGGCCTCGGCTCCAGTCGACCTCGGTCTCAGCTCTAGTCGACCTCGGCTCCAGTCGGCCTCAGCTCCAGTCGGCCTCGCCTTCAGTCGGCCTCGGCTCCAGTCGGCCTCCGGATGACTGTCCCGGCCATCCAGCTTCGTTCCGGCCACGAACGTCCCGTCCCGGCCTCCAGCTTTACCTCGGCCAGCTTCAGCCTCGGCCAACATACCTCGGCCAGCTTCAACCTCGGCCAGCCTCAGCCTCGGCCAACATACCTTGGCCAGCTTCAGCCTCGGCCAGCTTCAGCCTCGGCCAATATACCCCAGCTTGGCCACGGACATCTCACCTCAGCACCTCAGCTCGACCACGGATGTCTCGCCCCAGCCTCCAGCTTTGCCTCGGCCATCTCAGCCTCGGCCTTGGCTATGAACAGTGCTCGGCCACCTCAGCCTCGGCCTCGGCCCCCTCAGCCTCAGCCATGGCCATGAATAGTGCTCGGCCAACTCAGCCTCGGCCTCGGCCATGAACAGTGCTCGGCCTCCTCAGCCTTGGCCTCGTTATGAACAGTGCCATGCAAGTGAACAGTGCCATGTAAGCACTCTATAATCGATGCTCTACAAGGAACAGTTGGCTTCAACTCCAAACTGCATCTTCTGCCCCAATGGTTGCACCATGGGGCCCACATGCCTGGTTCCACCACTGTCCGTATACGCATAGGAAGCATGCAGGATAATCAAGTGGCCACCCACCTCTGACGGAACTTGACCACCAACCAGCTGCAGCCACCCACTCTGACAAGACTTGGCCTGCAGTCCTAATGTCAAAGAAGGAAGCAAGCCCTGCCATTGCTGCCATGCTCTGACAAGTGGCAGCTGTTGGGAATTGTATCCTAAAGCCAATCATTTGATGATTGTGCTGATGTAAATTGTATATAAATTGATATATTAATAAAAGTTATTTGGCAGTTTATTCATTACAAGAACATCTTCTTAATACTCCTGAAAGTAATGAAGCCCTTAGGATCTTCCTCACGATAAAGGAGGATTTATCTTAGAAGGTCCTTAAAAGAGTTCGCGACCAAATGATATACTATGATAGGGCCATAGTACTATCAATTATAGGACGTTGTATATCATATTTGTTGGTTATCCTCTTAACCAAGGAGTGTAGAGACACTGGTATGACATACAGGTGAAAGTGTAGGAGTACATTTCACCGAACGTGACTCATTTCCGGATACTCTGCTGTCAAGAGTTAATCCGAGAAGATATAGGTATAAGTATCCTTCAGACCTGAAGATAACAACCAGTGGCTTACAAGCAACTCATTGTACTTAGGTGCCGGACCACTGGATTTCTAATCCAGCTACGAAAGGTTACTGGGCAGTCAAGTACTTATGGTAGCCAGTTATGGATCAAGAAGAATTTGACCTATCCCATTAAAAGGAGAAATGCTTGTGTTTCAATTTAGCAAGACCTTGGCCAAGGCACTTCATGTGAAAGTCACATGATCACTAAAGTTAAAATCACTTTATGGATTTGCTATTTAGAGTTGACAGGCTCTTAAGCCATCCTTAGCATTTGTGGTCAAGAGGATGAATTATACGGTAACTATTTCTTAGGGTTCTTGGAGTTTGCTCGGCAACTCTTCGACCTATCCGGACGTCGGGTTCCATTGCTAGATGGGCACATCGATTAGTATAGAAAGTTATTTCTATGCTACCGCTTAGGTTCGAACCTAGAGAGTCACAGGCATAGAAGTTTCCTAGGATGATCTATTTGCTGATCAACGATTGAGAATCGTATATGATTTAATTAATCAATTTGATTGATTGAATTATCTCAATTGGGTTAAGTACAATTGAATAAGATTCAATTTGGTTTAAGTCTATTAGAAGGACAAGTCAATTTCAAATATTGATTTGAAATTAGACTTGATTTGAATTTAAATAGATTCAGGATTTGGGCTTGGACCATGATCTATGTGGGTTAAGTCAAATAAATTCAGATCAGAACCCAAACCTTCGAATATGGATCTCATATGATGAGATGGCTAAAATCTCATCTCATGAGATAGAATTTAATGCATGACATTTATTTACCGAACGTCGGATTTATCCCTCGTCTCTTTGGTTTTCTCCAAACGACGGAACTAAACCAAACACCGCGACTTCTTGGTTTTCTCTTAACATTAAACCAAGCGCCGCGCCTTCGGCGTCTCTTCACTTTTGCCAAACGACGGATTCTTAAATGTCAGAATTAAATGTCAAGGCTAAATCTAGACTATAAATAGAGGGCATTCCCTCACCATAGAACACAGAACAAAAAATAGAACAACAATACACGATTTGTCGTAGATTGTAATTCTAAATTGTCGTGGATTATAATTCTAAAATGTTAGAATAGAAAATCCTGGTGATTCTGGTGTTAGCGGAAGCCTGGTGGATCTTGGAGGAAGATTTAAGTGAGAGGATTCAAGATCAGCAAAGCTATTTTTCCGCGAGCTAGCACTCCCGAAAATCTGATCATTCGGGGCTTCGCGTGGACGATACTAGAGGCCGGCCGATTGAACGGCTGCAGAGCAATAAGGATTTACCTACTGTTCTTAAGGTAAGTGATTTGATCCCTAGATCTTAAGGCAGGCTTCAAGATAATAGTGTGACTAGTCATCTTGAAATCAAGATATGATCTTGATATTTTTATATGCATATTTTAGATCAAATGACCCTGAATATATAGGCAAAGATATGATCTTGATGCATATTAGATAGATTAATATGTAATCTTTTAATTTCCGCAATGATAATAGTTATCAATTTTTAAAAATATGCATGCTCGGAGACTATTTCTCTACAAATGGTATCAGAGCCATGGTTTCGTTAATGATCTAATTTATTGCATGTAAATTAATATTCTTATTAATTATGTAATTATGGCTAAAACTTATCACAAGGCCATATGGTCACAGATTTGAAAATTCAAATTACCCATTCAATAAGGTATTCTATGACATATTGCGTGCGATTGTTTTATCGTTGATGCTTTGTTTAAAGAAAATTTAAATTGTTCTTTGGCATCAAAACATAGATTACACACACTCTCAAAAGATATTTTATATTTGATACATATTGATGTTGTATAAAACCATAATATTTGCATGTTTAGTATAAAAACATAGATATGATATATGATGGCATGATGTCTATGTTATAAAAATATAAATATTTTGAGAGTTTTATTTGAATGTCAAATATTAGTTCATAATTTTTTTTTAGATATGATCTAAATATAGGAATTATGAGTAGTAACATTATGCTTGATTGAAATATATGACATGTTAACATGAAATATATTTAATCATTTGGGTTAGCTAAATCGGGTCCATAAAGGGTTAGACTCTAAGGTTTAAATCAACTGGACTAAAAGAGTATTTGTTCAAATCTAATTAGATTAGGTTAAGAATGCTCTAAATCAAACAATAGTTGTAGTTGATCAAGTCCTTCTCTTTGATTAAACCAAATGAAGTAGATTAGGCTCCGTGGTTGAGCATGAATCTATTAGATGGTCAAATCAGAATTGGTTAACCATATGATGTCAAGGTGGGATGGCAAGTTGCTCTAGGATCAACGATCGAATGGTTTTTAATTGGGAGCTACTCGTATTGATGCGTCTTTAACGAGTTAATGGCATATCCCTCCCATCGATCTCTCTCACCTGGTCATTGTGGTGAACCATTTATGATTCAGATCATTTACCTGATTCAGGTTGACCCATGCCTGTAAGGATATCAGTATGACTGATTTAGGTGCCACTTAACCTGACTTAATCTTGTTTCATTCTACCGATTTCATAGATTTAGTGGGAGAACTTGATTAGTCAATTTATCTTCATATTTTTAAAATCCTCTAAAATTATTAGGTCCTTAAAATGAAATAGTTATATGATAACTAGATCATAGCCTCCCATTAAGGTGGGTGATAATGAGTCCGATGTCTTGATAATCATTGAAGGCACTCCATGCCTGGTGCTTGTCAACCATCGGAATTATCATTCATTATATGATAAATCAGCGTAACTATTAAATAAACAGTCAGGTGAGCCGAGCTTCACTCGGGCTTGGTTGTCTATTGATAGGTTACACTGATTATATCATTTAATGGTTGGACCTAACCAGAACTTTCAGTGGAGGCACTTCATGCCTGCTGAAGAGGTACATGGGGCAAAACTGAACACTAAGAATTGTTTGGGGAAAACAATTGGTTTTGAACCTACTCTTAGATGCATATGGGTTAGCCAAGCTTCATTTGGGCCTGTATGTAGTTTATGTAGATCTTAGTGCCCGCTAAAGAATTAAGAATAATTCTTCGAATTGGGGTGTAGAGGCTGCCAATTTGAACAAAATAGTGGAAGAATCTTTAGACTAAAGTCCAAGTCTTTAGACTGAATCAATTTATATACTAATAAACTTTAGTTTTTTCTTATGCGGAACATGGCCACTAATTTATCATTAAGTTCCCTATTGGATAGTGACAAATTGAATGGTTCCAATTTCAATAGCTGGTTCAGAAAACTTAAGATCGTCCTTGAGCATGAGAGGATTCTATATATTCTGAATAATCCTGCACCAAAGATACTGATGCAAACACCCAAAGTTCTGAGAGAGACACTTATCAGAAGTGGCTCAATGATAGAACTAGCGTGCGTTGTATCATGTTAGCAGCAATGAACGATGAATTCGGTCACCGGTTCGAGAATGCTCAGCCAGAAGAAATCATTCAAGCGTTGAATGAATCTTTCGGCACACCCGACGATGTTGAAAGGCACAAGACTAGTTGTGCTATTTTCAATGCTCGAATGAGAGATGGATCTCCTGTCACTGATCATGTATTGTACATGATCGAGAAGATAGAACTCCTAAGCAAGCTCGGCTTTCCCTTACATGAGCAGTTGGGAAAAGATGCGATCCTGAATTCCTTGCCTCCATCCTTCCGACCTTTCCTTACTCATTTTCGAATGACAAAGCCTGCAGTCAACTACCACGGTTTGTTGGGGTTGTTACAGAACTTTGAGAAGGATAACCAGCTCTCTAAGGGTTTGGTTAATGTGGTTGAAGGATCTAAGGTAGGGCGTAAACCCTTTGGGAAAGGGAAGAAGAAAAAGAATAATAAAAGGGTGCAACATGCTAGGACATCTATAAGGGGTCAGATGCAGAAGAAGAAAGTTGATAAAAGTCAAGCTGAATGCTTTCACTGCAAGATGCAAGGGCACTGGAAGAGGAACTGTCCTCTTTACATTGCCACACTTGATCCAAACAGGCCAAAGAAGAAAAAGGAGCAAGATGTTGCTCAACAAGGTATTTATATGATAACACCTTGTAATTTTTCTATATATGATAATCAGACCTGGGTATTGGATACCGGGAGTCCTTTTAACATTTGCAATTCATTGCAGGGACTACAGGTCACCAGAAGATTTGAGGACAATGAAAGATTCCTAAATGTCGGCGATGGAAGATTAGTTCCAGTACTGGCATTAGGAGTTCTTGAAATAGTTTTCAATAGAAATGTCATTATACTAAATGATTGTCATTTTTGCCCAACGTTCTTATTGAACGTAATTTCTGTAGGCCTTCTGGCCAAAAATAATTATGAAATTTCAATAAAGGATGTTACTTTGAATATCATTATGAATGGAGTCACTGTAATGACTGGGCATTTATCTAATGGCATTTATATATTATCACAGCCTGTGAAGTAGTGTACCAATCAAGTAAGCGCCCTAGAACAACTGATGTCACAGATATTTATCTTTGGCACCATCGGCTGGGTCATATCAACAAGAACAGATTAAACAGGTTAACTCAGGAGGGCATCCTTCGAGTTGATGATTGTGAATCATTAACTACCTGTGAATCATGTCTTCTTGGTAAAATGACCAAGTCATCTTTTACTGGAAAAGGTGAAAGAGCCAAAGAGCTATTGGGTCTAGTACATACTAATGTATGTGGACCAATGAGCACTTGTGCCAAAGGTGGATACTACTACTTCATTACTTTACAGACGACCTTTCTAGGTTCGGTTATGTCTATCTTATGCGACATAAATCTGAATCGTTTGAAATGTTCAAACTATATCATAAAGAAGTAGAAAAACAAACAGAAAATGTATTAAGACCCTTCGATCAGATCGAGGAGGCGAATACCTTTCCAATGAATTTGTGACATATTTAAAGGAGAATGAGATTCTCTCCCAATGGACTCCTCCTGGAACACCGCAACATAACGGTGTGTCAAAAGAAGGAATCGAACTCTGTTAGACATGGTTCGGTCCATGATGGGTTTTGCAAGCTTGCCAATATCATTTTGGGGATACGCATTAGAATCAGCTTGTCATATTCTTAATAAGGTTCCAAGTAAGTCTGTTTCTAAAACTCCACATGAGATGTGGTATGGACATAAACCGGTTATTACCTATCTGAGAGTCTGGGGGTGTCCGGCTTATGTGAAACGTGCAAAATCAGACAAACTTGAACCCAAATCTGACAAATATTTTTTCATCGGCTATCCAAAAGAAACAAAAGGATATTACTTCTACAATACTGAAGAACAAAAGTTGTTCATTAGTAATAGAGCAGTTTTTCTTGAAAAGGAGTTCCTTAGTGAAGGAACAAATAGCTCTAATGTTGAACTTGAGGAAGTTCATCAAGTAGAAGGAACAACACAAACCAGTGAACCCCTAGAATCTGAGTTGATTAGATCAAACTCAAAACCCATTTTAGATGCACCATTAAGGCGATCTGGTAGAGTACCACATCAACCGGACAGATACTTGGGTTTCTTGGTCCAGAACGATGATCCTGTTGAACTCGATGAGAACAACGAGGATCCGATCACCTATATGGATGCTATGCAAAGGACTGACTCTAATAAATGGCTTGATGCCATGAAATCCAACTTGATTCCATGAAGGACAATAATGTATGGACATTAGTTGACCCACCCGAAGGGATAAAACCCATAGGGTGTAAATGGGTTTTCAAGAGGAAAAGAGGCGCAGACGGAAAGGTAGAGACCTATAAAGCACGTCTGGTTGCCAAGGGGTATCGTCAACGTTATGGTATTGACTATGACGAAACGTTTTCTCCTGTGGCAATGCTGAAATCCATTCGGATTATGCTAGCTATAGCAGCACACTTCGATTATGAGATTTGGCAGATGGATGTTAAAACCGCTTTTCTAAATGGTGATTTAGAAGAACAGGTGTATATGATACAGCCTGAAGGTTTTATATCTGAAGACGAGTCTAAAGTGTGCAGGCTACAGAAGTCTATTTATGGACTTAAGCAAGCATCAAGGAGTTGGAACATACGATTTGATAAAGTGATCAAATCTTATGGCTTTATTAAGAATAAAGAAGAACCTTGCATTTATAAATGGGCTAACGATTCTAT
>UESW01004923.1:419378-578700 GCA_900491605.1 Calamus simplicifolius | reverse complement strand
ATGCTGCCCTGGCACCGGTAGAGGTCGCCAGTCGTAGCCCGGGCCCAGTGAGCCGGCGGGCACTCCGCCAGGCCCGAACCAAGCCGCGAAGCGGCTTGGTTCCAAAAGAAGGGAGGGCGGCCCTCCAGCGCCCTTCTCTGGCCGCCTCGAGCGGCCGAACTCCACCTCTCCCCTCCTTCGACTGCTCGAGCGGCCGGGCACAGTAACATAAAGAATTCCTCCGTTCTCCATCTTCCTGCCACTCACTGTCACTCTCTCTGAGAAATCCATAGAATGGGAGGGAAAATACCTGTTGGCTGATGGTGATAGGTGGAGGTATGGCACGATGGAGAGGGGGTTTTCTCCCCCCCCCCAGTTTATAGTGGCGAGGGAAGGACCAGCCCTCCCCTGTGCTCTGTGAAGAGGGGCGCCGATCTCTTTGACTGGCGGAGTTGGGAAGCCGCCCGCGTGTAGGTACGGCCGTGGCGCCTCCCCTCCATGCCGTCAACAATGGCAAAGGAAGGGGTGGCGCTTCCCTTCCTTCGTCAACAATGGCGGGTCATCACCATGTGAGGATCCGCGGATGGAACAGGGGCTCACATTCTCTCATCCTTATAAAAATTTTGGCCTCGAAATTGATGCACACTTAGAATTATAAGAATAGTCATCTTTTCATTTACATATACTAGGATACAAACAGATAAGGATATTTCTTTTTTACTTCCTCCTCAAGCTCCCAAGTAGCTTCCCTCTCAGAATGGTTACTCCACTGAACCTTGACATAGGGAATACTACGCCGTCTTAAAACTTGGTCCTTGCGGTCCACAATACGCACAGATGCTCCTCATATGTTAGATCCTTCCTTAACTGCATGGGCTCAAATTCTATCACATGGCTAGGGTCAGAAATGTACTTCCTCAACATGGATACATGAAATACATTGTGTACCCCAGAGAGTACCGGAGGTAATGCCAGGCTATAAGCCACCTCCCCTACTTTACTCAGAATCTCAAATGGCCCAATGTATCGTGGACTTAGTTTACCTTTAATCCCAAATCTCATCATATTTTTGGTTAGTGATATCTTCAGAAAGATATGGTCCCCAATCTGAAATTCTAGCTCCCTTCTTCTCACATCAGTATAGCTCTTCTGTCGGCTCTGAGCTGTGCAGAGTCGTTACTTGATCAACTGTACCTTCTCTACTGTCTGTCAAATCAGCTCGGGCCCAACAATTGTTGGCCCAGATGACAACCCAAGAGGGGGGGTGAATTGGGTTCAAAAAAAAATTTAGCCTTTTAAAAAACTATGTGCTTTGGAGTAAATAGTATTAAGTGCAGGATAAGTATTAAGCACAAATAAAGAGATAGAGTGAGAGAGTTAAAACACGACAAACACAAGGATTTTATAGTGGTTCGGTGTATCCAACACCTACGTCCACTCCAAGTACCACTTTGGTCCACACTATAATCTACTTGATTACAGCCGAGTTATTTTACAAGCACACAACTCAAAACTTGTTGTTTCCCTCGGGATTACAACGAACCCAACTAGTTTTCCGGGCTCACCAGCACAAAACCCAAATCACAAGCTATCCTTAGCTTGTCCCCAAGGTAAACTACCTCAACTAATTCAATCCCTTGTTGAACTAGTAAATAGTAAATGAGAATAGAGTTTAAGATACAAGAAGGCTCCTCAAATGAGCAAATAGGCAATAAACTAAACAAGGATTAGAAAAGCCTGTTTGAATATCTTTGAATGCGCACTTTCTTCTTTTCCTCTTCTTCTTTGAAAGGTTGAATCAGTGCCTCAGCTCAGATTCTTCAAAAACTTGCAATTGAGAAGATGGAGAAATCAGGGCTTTTGCTTCTTATTTCTTCACTTAGGAAATCCTCCGATTTTGAGCTTGAATGCCTTGGATTTCTCTTTGAGCTTTTTGGAGTTGATGGATTTGAAATTTGACTCTTTCCTTTTTTGATTTCTTGTTCAAGACTTCTCAAATTTTTCAATCTATTTTCTCTCAAATTTTTCGTCACTTTTTCAAACGGATGGTCCCCTTTTTATAGATCCCTTAATCCAGGTTTTAGGTGGGAAAACTAGCCGTTGGAGACGTTTGGAATCTTCTACACACAAAGAAAATAGCCGTTAGAAGTTAGATGAAAAGAAATCTTACCGTTGGAGTACTTTCTGATAGATAAAAAATCCGTTCCTGACATATTGGAGTCGGCTCAAACTTTTCAAGTGTCGGCTCCAAATCGGGTGTTCAAAATAGTAAAGAAAAAGTTGTTGGGGAGTCGGCTCCGAAAAAGGTAAGTGTCGGCTCGTCGCTTTCGGGAGTTGGCTCCGAAAACTGTAAGTGTCGACTCCAGAATAGTCCATAAAACATGCTCTCTATTCCCAGGTTAGAGTCGGCTCCGGAAACTCAGGTGTCGGCTCTCGAAATATCAGGTGTCAGCTCCCGAATTCTAGGTGTCGGCTCCAGAAACTGAAACAGAATGCACTTCTCTATATCTCAGGTTGGAGTCGGCTCCGAGACCTTGGGTGTCGACTCCGACCGCCAAAATCCCAGAAACTTTCTGATACGCCTTGGACCGGCTCCTTACCATTTGGGTGTCGACTCCAGGCTCTGAACTTTGAAATTTCTTTTTCAATCTTGATTTAAAACATGTTTCTTTATCCTTTTTGATTGATCAAATTTTTTACGCCCTGTAACACTTGTTAAATTTAATAGTAACAAAATGAATATACTCATATCTTTTATTAATCATCAAAATCAATAATTGGGTCAACAATCTCCCTTTTTGATGATTATAAAAACATTGAGTATATGTATGAGTAAATAATAATATTTTAAATTTCTCAACTGTTTGTTCCTTACAGGTAAGCTCCCTATGAATGAGGTAGCTCCCCCTATGATATTCAATTTAACATCTATTCTTTCTTTTAACAGAAAATTTTAATGATTGATACCAATGAGGTAGTTATATCAATTGCAATTACTTTTCCTTATGTGCAATTAACTGGATACCAATAAATTAAACTTATGTGATTTAATGCATAAACAAAAGCTAAATATTTCTCCCCCTTTTTTGATTTACATTCAATGCATATACGATTTGCACAAAAGCTAAATATTTCTCCCCCTTTTTTGATTTACATCAATTCAATGCATATACGATTTGCACAAAATAAATACTTCCCCCTTTTTATTTACATTCAAAATAGATTTGCAAATACTTACATAACTCTCTCTCTTTTTGTATCAACAAAAGGTCAGGAAGTTTCAAGAATAACAAAATTAATAGATACTTCAATCATCAAACTATACTTCATTACATTAAAACTTCAAACTATACTAATCATCAAAGAGACTTCATTACAAGATAATCAAAAATTAGTTCTAATGCGTCTTTGCAGTTCTTCTACTATTCTTGCCATTCCTTCACTTTGAGTCTTGACAAAGGCCTTCAGTCTTTCATCAACAAATGTGCATGCAGAAGCAATCTTGTCCTGAAGTTCAGCATTACATTTGGAATAGGTTTCTGAGTCTCCACCAATGTCTTTAAGTCCATCAAATATGCTCTTGAGCATTCCTTAAAGATTCAGGAGGCTCCAAGTGTAGATTCAATCAATCTAACTCTTTCATCCAAAGAATAAAGAGTCTCTCTCAAATTTATAAATTGATTATCTAACTCAGATTTTATCTCTTCCTTGTGAATAGCAAAAAACCTCTAAGCTGTTCTAACTGAGTATCCAAAAATCAACAGAAGATAGATCAAAAGCAGAAGGAGCTGGAGGAGCTGGAGGTACATCCTGACTTGGCTCTGGTGAGCTCTGTCTCACAGAAGGTCTGCCTCAGAAGGGCCAGGCACATTCATCTCAGCAACCCTATCGCCAGAATGCCCTTTTCTCTCCCATTTTCCATCTACTTTTACAAATCCCATCCAGTGCACAGTGGCCAAGTGTAGTAGTCAGTGTGCCTTAGGTTCTTCGAAGGCTCATTCAGAAATAGCTACTCCTTGACTCCTAAAAACCAAGGTTAGGATCATTCCATAAGGCAGTGAAGATCTCTTCTTGCCCCCAGCCTCAGCCATGTACCATATCATCATCCCAGCAAGATTTATAAGCTGACCATTCAAGATATGTCCATAACAACAATGTCTCGTTCTGAGACATACTCAAAACCAGTCTTGGGAAATAAAATCCTACTGCATATGTTATGTAACAGCCTTAGCTCAAGTGGCAATTGGTTTGCCCTAACCTCTTCAAATTCAGAAATTTCTCTTCCCAACATTCTTGACAATGCAGCTGATCTCTCACTATGAATATTTTCAGCAAATCGAGTAACAGGAATATTTAACAGATTTCCTAAAATTTGGAATGTAAGATGAATCCTCTTTCTCTCACAGAACTGACAATCCCACCATCTCCTCTAGCTAAATTCAGATAAAATTCTTTAACAAGTGCTGGATAAGTGGGTACATCCAAAGAACAGACTCTATCCCAACCAAGTTCCTTGATTTGTCTTCCAATGTCAAAACCCTCAGAATCAAATAAATCAAAATCTACTTTTCTACCCATTGTAATGACTTGCCCAGCTAAAGTATCTACCTGTAGAGATGAGGGGCCAGGATTATCTGATGGTGTTGATGAGGAATCATCACTCGAGTGGGTTCACGGACTGGACGCCTCGTCGTACGTTTCCTCGTAACAATGGAGTATCAAGAACCGATCCCCTATGCTTAGGTGCCATTGAAATCTTAGGAATGATAGATTTGGGGAGTATTTGACTTTGGGAGGTTTTGAGAGGGTTTGGAGAAAGTTTGGAAAGGGTTTGGGGAAGATAGATATCGCGGAAGTGTCAACTCTGCCCTAATAAAGTCAATTTGGGACCACCAGGTGTCAACTCCTACAAAGTCGGGTGTCGACTCCAAGTCGCTAACACTGTTAGCGCCCGAACTGGAGTCGGCTCCACTTACGCGGGTGTCGGCTCCAAGGTCATTGACCGAGAGCGAGACAGAAGAGGTGTCGACTCCTTAAATTGAGGTGTCAACTCCACTGACAGTTTTAGAGAAAAACAAATGAGTTTCAAACAGCCGAAACTTGTCAAAATAAGGTCAATAAATTTTTGAAAAAATCTTTGGAATATGGAGAATTAAGTTACTCAAATGACTAGATAAATTGTCCTTAAAATTATGAAGAGAATCTCAAGAAATTGATAGAAATCTAAATAGTCATCCCTTAAGGGTTTCAAAATCATTCCAAAGGGTTACAAATCCCTAATTCTCCTCTAAGGTAACAAAATCTTTCTTCACTCAAAGGTTTTGTAAATATGTCAGCTAATTGTTCTTCAGTACTAACATAATCAAGGCAGATTTCATTACCAGCTACATGTTCTCTTATAAAGTGATATCTATTTTAATGTGCTTAGTTCTTGAATGTTGGATTGGATTTTTAGTTAAATTGATTGCACTTGTATTATCACATCTAATAGGTGTTTTATCAAGTGTTATGCCATAGTCTTCAAGTTGTCTCTTAATCCAAAGGATTTGAGCACAGCAACTTCCAGCTGCAACATATTCTGCTTCAGCAGTAGATAATGCAACCGAATTTTGCTTTTTGCTAAACCAAGAGATTAAGTTACTTCCGAAGAATTGACATGCACCACTTGTACTTTTTTTATCTAGTTTACATCCAGCATAATCAGAGTCAGAATATGCAATTAAGTTTAGTGTTGAGTCTCTAGAATACCATAATCCTACATTTTTAGTTCCACTTAGATATCTTAAAATTCTTTTCACAGCAATTAAGTGAGATTCTTTAGGTTCTGATTGAAATCTAGCACATAAACAAAAACAAACATAATATCTAGTCTACTAGCTGTTAAGTAAATTAGAGATCCGATCATACCTCTATAATATTTTTGATCAACTGGCTTACCGTCTTCATCTTTGTCTAGTTTGCATGAGGGACTCATTGGTGTTCCGAGGGGTTTGATTGATTCCATCCCAAACTTTTTGAGGATTTCCTTTGTATATTTTGTTTGGTTGATGAAGATTCCTCTCTTTCTTATTTGATTTGGAGTCCCAGGAAGAAATTGAGTTCTCCCATCATGCTCATCTCGAATTCACCCTGCATTAACTTGGCAAATTCTTGACACAAGAGATTGTTAGTAGCACCGAATACAATATCATCTACATATATTTGTACTACCAATAAATCTTTGTCTTTTCTTTCAAAAATAGTGTTTTATCAACATTTCCTCTAGAAAAGTCATTTTCAATTAGAAATTTGCTTAACCTATCATACCAGGCTCTAGGTGCTTGTTTTAAACCATAAAGTGCTTTGTGCAATTTAAAAACATGATTTGAAAATTTATGATCTTCAAAACCAGGTGGTTGTTCAACAAAAACTTCCTCATTTATAAATCCATTTAAAAATGCACTTTTAACATTCATTTGAAATAAATTGATATGCATATGACATGCAAATGCTAGTAATAATCTAATTGCCTCTAATCTAGCTACAGGTGCAAAAGTTTCATCAAAATCAATTCCTTCTTCTTGATTATATCCTTTTGCAACTAATCTAGCTTTGTTTCTAATTACTATACATTTTCATCTAATTTATTTCTAAATACCCATTTTGATCCTATAACAGAATGATCTTTAGGTCTATCTACAAGGGTCCAGACATTATTCCTAGTAAATTGATTTAATTCCTCTTGCATAGCTAACAACCAATTATTATCTTTTTCAGCTTCTTCAATCATTTTAGGTTCAATTTGAGATACAAATGCAAGATGATTATTGATGTTTCTCATTAATAATCTAGTCCTTACTCCTTGAGATGGATCACCTATAATTAATTCCTTTGGATGACCATAGGCATATCTCCAATCTCTAGGAAGATCTACATCATTATGATTAGCATCAACAACATCAACACTAGGAGAATCATCACCTTTAGCTTCTTGTTCATGATCTGAAGATACATCTATATTTAATTTTTTAATATCTCTCAAGTAAATTTATATCTTCTTCATCATCAAATTTTTCCGAACTCGATGCTAAAGATTCATCAAAAACTACATGAATAGATTCTTCTACAATTAAGTTTCTTTTGTTAAACACTCTATAGGCTTTACTAGATGTTGAATATCCTAAGAATATGCCTTCATCTGATTTTGCATCAAATTTTCAAGATTATCTTTACCATTATTATGAATGAAATATTTACAATCAAATGCATGAAAGTAACTAATGTTTGGTTTTCTATTGTTCCATAGTTCATAAGGAGTTTTCTTAAGGATTGGCCTAATTAAAGCTCTATTAAGAATGTAACATGCCGTGTTTATAGCTTCCGCCCAGAAGTACTTTGGGAGTTGGCTTTCACATAGCATGGTACGGGCCATGTCTTCTAAGGTTCTATTCTTTCTTTCTACAACTCCATTTTGTTGTGGTGTCCTAGGTGCAGAGAAATTATGATGAATGCCATTTTCAATGCAAAAGTTTTTCAAATAAATGATTTTAAATTCTGTGCCATGATCACTTCTAAGAGACAGTATGGTGTTGTTCTTCTCATTTGTGACCTTCTTAAAAAATTTCAGAAATATTGGAAAGGTCTCATCTTTATGAGCTAAAAATAATACCCAAGTGTATCTAGAATAATCATCTACAATCATAAGACCATATTTCTTTCTCCTAGACTAGTGGTTCTAGTAGGTCCAAAAAGATCCATGTGAAGTAGTTCAAGTGGCCTAGAAGTGGAAACAATGTTTTTAGTTTTGAAAGAGTTTCTAGTTTGTTTTCCAAATTGACATGCATCACAAACTTTGTTATTTTCAAAATCTAATTGTGGAAGGCCTTTTACTAAATCCATTCTAATTAATTTTGAAATTAGGTGTGTGCTTGCATGACCTAATCTACGATGCCACAGCCATCCAATCTCATTCATATTAGCATTATGAGCAACTAAGCAATGATTACTAGTAGACAAATTATCTAAATCAATCAAGTACACATTGCCATTTCTATTTTCAATAAATACAATGCTATTATCAATGGGATTAGAAATAGTGCAAATAGAAGCTTCAAATGATACTTTGAAACTTTATCACATAATTGGCTAATACTAATTAGATTATGCTTTAAACCATTAACATATAAGACATTTTCAATAAATGTGGAGGGAGTTATTTGAATTTTACCAAACCCCATGATCTGGCCTTTGCCATTGTCACCAAACGTAACAACTCCTCCTCTTTTGCTTTCAAGGGTGATGAATTTTCTTGTCACCCGTCATGTGTCTTGAGCAGCCACTATCGAGATACCACTTTCGCTTTGATCTTTTGGCCAAAGACACTCCTGCAAAATGATCAAGTCTTATATTTAGGTACCCAAGCCTTCTTGGGTCCTTCATGGTTAGCAGTAAAAAAGATTGTTCCTTTTGGAACCCATATTTTCCTTTAACATTTAATTTCTTGTTACTTTTTCTTGCATTACATTCATAAGATTTATGGCCTTCTTGTTACAATTGTAACATGTAACATCATTTGTTTTCTTAACAAAGAAATTTTTACAAATTTTTGTTTCATGTTTGATCTATATCCTAATCCAGCTCTATCAAAAACAGCCCATTGATTACTTAAAAGTAAATTCAGTTTTTCAGAGCTATATGTAAATTTATCGACTATATTCTTGTATTTTCAACTTCTTTCTTAAGTTAAGGTTTTCATTCATGATTGATTCTTTTCTTTTAGATATCTCTCCTTTTCATCTTTTAAATCCTTAACTTCAAGCGTTAATTTATTTTTCTTTACACAGATGTAAGTTTTCACTTTTCAAAAACTTTTTTTCTTTTTCAGAATTTTAAAATCATTAACTAATTCATTGAAAGCTTCATATAATTCATCAAATGTAAAATGATCATTGAGGGTTTCGGTATTTACCTCGTCATCGTTGTTTGCCATGAAGCAAATGTTTGCAACTTCTTTTTGTTCCTCCTCGAAGAGGATTTTCGCTATCGCTCCATGTTGCAACATAAGCTTTCTTCTTCTTCTTATAGGCTTTCTTCAATTGAGGACAGTCATATCTGAAATGCCCCGGTTTCTTGCACTCATAACATATTAAGGGGTCTTTCTCTTTTTCTTTGTCCTTGTCCTTCTCTTTTTCTTTCTCTCCTTCCATTTTTGTTCCATATCTCTTCTTATGGAAGGGTCTCCTTTGTATAAATTTCTTAAATTTTCTTGCAAGGAGAGCTATCTCATCATCTTCCTCTTCTTCCTCACTGCTGCTTTCTCCTTTTCTGCAGCTTTAAGAGCAATTGTTTCTTCTTTTTGACTTCCTCTCTTGATGTTGTTTCATAGTCAGCTCATGAGTCATTAAGGATCCAAGTAGCTCCTCCAAAGGTAAAACATTTAAATCCTTGGCTTCTTGATTGCAGTCACTTTCGCTTCCCATGATCTTGGAAGTAACCTAAGAATTTTACCACAAGTTCAGAATTAGTATAAGTCTTACCAAGACTTTTCAAACCATTTACAATATCAGTGAATCTTTGTACATGCATGTAATAGTTTCAGTTTTCCATGCTAAATAGTTCATATTTATGAACCAAAATATTAATTTTTGATTCTTTTACTTGATTAGTACCCTCATGGGTAACTTCTAATCTATCCCAAATTTCTTTTGCGGAAATACATGTAGAAATTCGATTAAATTCATTTGCGTCCAATGAACAATACAAAATATTCATGGCTTTAGCATTGAGCTGAGCCAATTTTCTTATCATGTTCATCCCATTCCGTTTGGTTTAGGAATCACCATGTTGTCTACTCTAATTATGGGTGTGTGTGGACCATTAACTATGATTCCCATAGGTCATAGTCAAGTGTTTGAATGAAAATCTTCATCCTAGCTTTCCAATAACTATAATTAGTTCTATTAAATAAAGGAGGTCGATTAGTGGATTGACCTTCTAAATAAGATGAACTAGCTTGAGCTGCCATTTGGATCTTTTGCTCTTGATCGTTAGACCAAATTCAGATGAGCACTTGCTCTGATACCAATTGTTGGCCCAGATGGCAACCCAAGAGGGGGGGTGAATTGGGTTCAAAAAATTTAGCCTTTTAAAAAACTATGTGCTTTGGAGTAAATAGATTAAGTGCATGATAAGTATTAAGCACAAATAAAGAGATAGAGTGAGAGAGTTAAAACACGGCAAACACAAGGATTTTATAGTGGTTCGGTGTATCCAACACCTACGTCCACTCCAAAGTACCACTTTGGTCCACACTATAATCTACTTGATTACAGCAGAGTTGTTTTACAAGCATACAACTCAAAACTTATTGTTTTCCCCGGGATTACAACGAACCCAGCTGGTTTTCTGGGCTCACCAGCACAAAACCCAAATCACAAGCTATCCTTAGCTTGTCCCCGAGGTAAACTACCTCAACTAATTCAATCCCTTGATTGAACTAGTAAACAGTAAATGAGAATAGAGTTTAAGATACGAGAAGGCTCCTCAAATGAGCAAATAGGCAATAAACTAAACAAGGATTAGAAAAGCCTGTTTGAAGATCTTTGAATGTGCGCTTTTCTTCTTTTCTCTTCTTCTTTGAAAGGTTGAATCAGTGCCTCAGCTTAGATTCTTCAAAAACTTACAATTGAGAAGATGAGAAAATTAGGGCTTTTGCTTCTTATTTTTCACTTATGAAATCCTTCGATTTGAGCTTGAATGCCTTGGATTTCTCTTTGAGCTTTTCTGGAGTTGATGGATTTGAACTTTGACTCTTTCCTTTTGATTTCTTGCTCAAGACTTCTCGGATTTTTCAATCTATTTTCTCTCAAATTTTTGTCACTTTTTCAAACGGATGGTCCCCTTTTTATAGATCCCTTAATCCAGGTTTTAGGTGGAAAAACTAGCCGTTGGAGACGTTTGGAATCTTCTACACACAAAGAAAATAGCCGTTAGAAGTTAGGAAAAGAAATCTTACCGTTGGAGTACTTTCTGACAGATAAAAAATCCGTCCTCACATATTGGAGTTGGCTCCAACTTTTCAGGTGTCGCTCCAAATCGGGTGTTCAAAAATAGTAAAGAAAAAGTTGTTGGGGGAGTCGGCTCCGAAAAAGGTAAGTGTCGGCTCGTCGCTTTGGAAGTTGGCTCCGGAAAACTGTAAGTGTTGACTCCAGAATAGTCCATAAAACATGCTCTCTTTTCCCAGGTTAGAGTCGGCTTTGGAAACTCAGGTGTCGGCTCCCGAAATATCAGGTGTCGGCTCCCGAATTCTAGGTGTCGGCTCCGAAAACTAAACAGAATGCACTTCTCTGTAACTCAGGTTGGAGTCGGCTCCGAGACCTTGGGTGTCGACTCCGGACCATGCCAAAATCCCAAAACTTTCTGATACGCCTTGGGGTCGGCTCCTTACCATTTGGGTGTCGACTCCGGCTCTGAACTTTGAAATTTCTTTTTCAATCTTGATTCAAAACATGTTTCTTTATCCTTTTTGATTGATCAATATTTTTACTTCCTGTAACACTTGTTAAATTATTAGTAACAAAATGAATATACTCATATCTTTATTAATAATCAAAATCAATAATTGGGTCAACAACAATCTCTCTCCCCACGTCATCCCAACATAAGGAAATCTGCATTTTCTACCATACAGAGCCTCGAATGGAGCCATCTGGATACTGGCTTGGTAACTATTATTATAAGCAAATTCTACTAAAGATAAGTGGTTATCCCAAGCACCACCCAAGTCCATCACAGAGGCTCGCAACATGTTCTCCAGGATCTGTATGGTCCTCTCAGACTGCCCATCTGTCTGGGGATGAAATGCTATGCTGAAGTTCAGTTTGGTCCCTAGAGCTCTATGAAGACTCTTCTAGAATTGGGATACAAACATAGTATCCCGATCTGATACAATAGATACGGGAATACCATGATGCCTCAAAATTTGCTCAATATATATGTTGTTCAATCTCTCACTAGAGATCCCAACCTTAAATGACAAGAAATAGGCTGACTTTGTCAATATGTCTATGATGACCCATACTGCATCATTGTTCCTGGGGGTCTTAGGCAGTCCAGTCACGAAATCCATAGTGATTTTCTTCCATTTCCACTGTGGAATCATCAAAGACTGAAGGGGTCCCGCAGGCCTTTGATGCTCAGCCTTCACTTGCTGACATACTAAACATTTGGCCACATACTGAGCAATCTCTCTTTTCATTCCCTTCCACCAAAAGTTTTCTTTTAGGTCTCTGTACATCTTGGTGCCTCCTGGGTGCATTGTATAGGGAGAGTAGTGAGCCTCCCTTAGAATTTCTGCTCTTAGTTCCACGACATTTGGCACACAGAGCCTGTCATCAAATCTCAGGGATCCATCCTCCATTATAGTAAATTCATTTTGAACCCCTGACTTCACAGCTTCTTTAATCTTTTGTAGGTCCAAGTCTTCCTTCTAGGAAGACTTGATCCGATCAATCAGGGTGGGTTGGAGTACAAGTGCTGCTACCTACCCATCGGACCGCTGTACTCGCAATCCAACCTCCAACTTCTCAAGGTCCCTCTGGATGTGAGGCTGAGAAGTGATCATAAAGCTAACTTCGAGGAGGACTTCCTGCTCAAGGCATCAGCTACCACATTGGCCTTCACTGGGTGATAGTGCAGGTTCAGGTCATAATCATTTAGTAGCTCCATCTACCTCCTCTGCCTCAAGTTTAACTCCTTCTAAGTGAAGATATATTTCAGACTTTTGTGGTCTGTGTATACATCACATGTCTCTTCATACAGATAATGCCACCAAATCTTCAAGGCAAAAATCACGGCAGCCAACTCCAGGTCATGGGTAGGATAATTTTGCTCGTATGGCTTTAGCTGCCTGGAGGCATGCTATCACCTTCTCATTTTGCATTAGAACATATCCCAATCCTTTCGAGAAGCATCCATGAATAGGGTGAATCCTCCAGATCCTGACGAAAGGGTAAGGACGGGGGCTGATACTAGGCGTTGCCTCAGCTCCTGAAAACTTCTCTCACACTCCTCAGTCCAGTCAAACTTCGCTTGCTTTTGGGTCAAGCGAGTCAGGGGTAGAGCAATGCAAGAGAAGCCCTCCACGAATCTGCGATAATATCCAGCCAGTCCCATGAAGCTTCTTACTTCCGATACATTGGAAGGCCTACATCAATTTACAACTGCCTCAATCTTCTTCGGGTCCACAGATATGCCATCTTTAGTTATTATATGACCAAGAATGATACTTGGCTCAACCATAAGTCATACTTCTGCAACTTGGCATAAAGCTTTTTCGCCCGAAGAGTTTGCAGAACAATTCTCAGGTGGTCCATATGTTCCTCCTGGCTTTTAGAATATACCAGGATGTCATCAATGAACACCACCACAAACTGGTCCAAGTATGGCTTAAAGATTCTATTCATCAAGTCCATGAATGCTGCCGGGGCATTAGTCAACCCAAACGGCATCACCAAGAACACATAGTGGCCATACCTAGTTCTGAATGCTGTCTTGGGCACATCCCCAGCCTTGACCTTGAGTTGATGGTATCCTGACCAAAGATCAATCTTCGAGAATACCCGAGCTCCTTGGAGTTGATCAAATAGATCATCAATCCTTGGCAAAGGATACTTGTTCCACACTGTTACCTTATTGATTTCTCGGTAATCATTGCAAAGCCGAAGACTTCCATATTTCTTTTTAACAAATAATACTGGAGCACCCCAAGGAGATACATTAGGTCTGATAAATCCCCGGTCCAGGAGTTCCTACAATTGGCTCTTCAACTCTTTTAGTTCAGCTGGGGCCATACGATATGGGGCCTTTGATATAGCTCCAGTGCCAGGGGCCAAATCAATAGTGAACTCAACCTCCCGATCTGGGGGTAGTTCGTTCAAATCGTCTGGGAATATCAGGAAATTCCCGAGCCACTGGAATATCCTCCAACTTGACCTCATCTTGCTGAAGGTCTTTGACCACAGCAAGAAACCCTTTGCCATTCTTCAAATACTTTGTGGTCTGTAGTGCTAACACGAACACTAAGGTCAGATGCTCCTGACTTTCAGTAAAATTGAATTCATGTTGATTAGGAATTTTGAAGATTGCCATCTTCCTGAAATAGTCTACTGAAGCATGATAGGAGGCCAACCAGTCCATCTCAAGGATAACATCAAAGGATTTTAGTGGGAGGACAATTAGATCGGCCTTCAATCTCCTATCTCCCATGTTAATCAGGCAAGATCTGCATACTGAGTCTACCCTCATAACATCACCATTTGGGAGAGCAATGTGCAACTCTTGCTCTAGAGGAACGGGTGTCAAAGATTCATCCTGGCGAGATATGTGCTAGATACAAATGAATGTATGGCACCCGGATCTACTAAGATTTGAGCATAAGTATTGCCTACTTTAATTATACTTGGTCACAAAGTTTAATTTGTCTTAGATGTCATGAGGTTTAACAATATTCATGATCAATGCATCCCATTGCATATGAATGAAATAATCTTAAACGAGTACTTAAGTAACAGGCGTACCTATCACAGCGGAGTTTGAAGCGGCAGCATCTTGCTGTGGGAGAGTAAAGACCCTTCCCTGGGTCCTATGTTGCTGCTGCTGGCCTCTACCCTGATCCGAAGGAGGCTGCTCTCTCCGAAGGGGACAAGTGGCCATCTTGTGACCCACCTGCCCACATATGAAGCAGGCACCAATCGTCCCGCACACCACCTGCCTGGGTGGGAGTTTCCTCATTGAGGGCAACGGGTTTCCATACTCTTGGTCCTGAGGGGGCCTGATAAGGACCTTTCTTCTTGGCCTGACCTGAAGACTGGCCAGAAGGAGACCCCTTCTTCTTCTCTGCTGCTGCTCCTACTGCTTATGGACCACACCCATATCCCTCTCAATCACCAGGGCCTTGTTCACCACAGCGCTGAATGTGGAGAGTTCAAAGGCATTGACTGCTTGCATCAGTCTAGGCCTCAGTCCCTCGGTGAATTTGATGATCTTGGCTCTCTCAGTAGCTGCTATGTCTAGAGCAAACCGAGCCAACCGGGTAAACTCGGCTTATACTGCGCCACAGAGAGATTTTCCTTGCTCCAGTTTGACAAACTCCGGCTGCATTTGTCTTTGCACACTATTGGGGAAGTATTTGTCATAGAAGACTTCCTTAAACTCTCCCCAGGAAATAGCCCGTCCGTCCACTCGCTGCTCCACAAGTAGCCACCAATCATATGCCTCCCCCTGAAGGAGGTAGGTAGCGAACTAATTCGCTCCTCCTCTTGGCTACTATGAGCTGCAAATGCTTTCTCCATCTCCCTCATCCATTTTTCAGCATCGGCAGGGTTAGTAGATCCACAAAAAGGAGTAGGGGCCAAGCTCTTGAACTCAGCAAATCTTCGGCCCCCTCTCCGCCAGGGCTGAGATGGAGCCGACTGAGCAGCTACGGAGCGGGAGAGGCAGGCCGAGCAGGCTGGATTTGCTAAATCTGTTGCTGCAAGGCTTGCATAGCCTGCGACATTCCCGCAAGAGCCGAAAGCAACTGGGCCTGAAATTGTGGTTGATCATTGTCAGCCAGATTAATGGAACCAGAGCCTCCAGAAGCTTGTTGGCCTCCCTTCCGGCCAGAGTCACCAGCCTGGGAGTTCCCAATAGGTTGCAAACTCCTAGTGCGACGTGGCATTCTTAACTCCTGCTAGGGTTAGGTTCCAGTCAATATCCTTGTAAACCACTAAATTTCAGGCTTTGAAAATATATTACTTGAAATTCTAATAAAGTTATCATCCTCCCAATGTTATCCTAATGTTCTGCCTAGTGTCATCTTTTGTTTGTCCCTAAGGTCAAACCTGGCTCTGATACCACAAAAGCTGTCACGCCCCAGACCCAATATTGGATCTAGAGGTGGCAACCCGCCGCATGCCTGGCATGCAAGGCGTCCTGAAATATAACATTTAATACAAGGAGGGATAATAACTATATATTATCCAAATTCAAAGTATTCTTAGAAACCATAATTATATGTTTTAGGCTACATGCCAAAATACATAAATCAATGGGGTTACAACGAAGTATTGAATCTAAGTCATTCTGATAGCTTCTCCAACTACCCCATATTCCCATCTTCAGTTCTGTGGCTCTAAAAAACATTGTGAGATTTAAATGAGCTCACACTCAATAAGTAAGCCAACTATAATATAATATAATTACTTCAAGCTTTTATCAACTCAAATTTTCTATAATAAACATCTGCCAAGCTTCCATGTTTCAAATACATTTTATCATGTTATCAAAACATGCATCATATGCTCAAAATAATTTTGGAAGCGATTGCTATATATAGCATTTCAAGAATATACAATTTCAGGATAAAACCACTGTACCACTGTAAATAGCATGTAAAAATGTATTTTTATACCGATATCCTACGGCCACACACTATGTACACAGAACACCCCTCGGGTGTAACACCCCCCTCGAGTGTATCCTCCATAAATATCCCTTAGGAGTCAGGGTCCTGGAACCAGCGTCATGAACTCACATCATATCATATCCTGCTACAGCACAACTTAAAAGTGTGTGTTCTCCATATCCCCCTATGGAGATGGGTCTCGGTGCCATATGGCATAATATTACCATATCCTGTCATAGCACACCTCCTGCGTGTGTGTTCTCCATATACCCCCCTATGGAGTTGGGTTCCGGCACCAAGTGAGTCATGCAACATATCACATCATATCATATCATAGCGGACCATGGTGGGACATATTATCATATACACAAAATACATTTTCATGTCACATTTGCCAAATAGCATATATCGTTGCAAAAATGCAATCAATATACTTTTCATAATTACAGTGATTTAAACATGTCAAATGCATATGTATAATTATAAAACCTTTAGCAATTTCAAAGATCATGCCAATTGATCAGTTGTCCGCATAGGTACCAAATCATTACAAAATATAATAAATAATAAACTAATCATAATAAATGCTCATTTGCAAATAAGAGTACCAATCAATTTTCTTATTTTTTTTTCAAATAATGCAATATATACCAATATAGCATTTAAATACATAATTTTATATTTTAATAATTTATGAAAATTATAATAAATGACTTACTTACCTCCTGGCGCTAATCCAAAAATGTAATTTGGCTATTTAAGCAGCTGGATACCTACAGCATCAATTTTTTAATTTTTAGTCCCCAAAATTAGCATATCAAAATAGCTTTTAACTCTATCCAGTTTAATCCTGGGGCCAACTTGGGGCTTGAATATCTCCCAATATATAAGCCCAAATGGGGAAACAAAAATATCCCAAGAAACTAGGATCGACACTGATCCAAGCCTTATTTTTATTTCTCTATTCCCGACCCATTACAGGATCCAAAACGCGGCCCAAAATGGCTCGTGAGCCGGCCCAACAGGGCCCAAATCCCAAACGGCCTGGCCCGCAACTCCTCTTCTCCCCCGCCTCCCCTGTTTCATCCGAAACATGGAGATTGGTGTCGGCGGCTAGGGCCACCGCCGGCCACTCCCCAGGGGGGGGGCCCGATTGGCCCGGAGTCGGCCGCCGCCGCGGCCGTGCTCCCCCCTTCTCTCTCTCCCTCAATCTCTCTCTTTCTCTCCCGTTCTGTCCCGCGGCTTCATTCATTCCGGTGGCACGGCCGGCCACCATGGCCGGCCAGACCTCCATCGGATGCTGCCCCGGCGCCAATGGAGGTCGTCGGTCTTAGCCCGGGCCCGGCGAGCCGGCGGGCACTCCGCCGGGCCCGAACCAAGCCGCAGAGCGGCTTGGTTCCAAAAGAAGGGATGGCCACCTGGCGGCCCTCCAGCGCCCTTCTTCGGCCGCCTCGAGCGGCTGGACTCCACCTCTCCCCCTCCTTCAGCCGCCTCGAGCGGCCGGGCATAGTAACGAAGGAATTTCTCCCGTTCTCCATCTCCCTGCCACTCACTGTCACTCTCTCTGAGAAATCCATGGAATGGAAGGAAAAATACCTGTCGGCTAATGGTGATAGTGGAGGATGGCACGGTGGAGAGGGGGTTTTCTCCCCCCCCCCATTTATAGTGGCGAGGGGAGGACCAGCCCTCCCCTGTGCTCGTGTGAAGAGGGGCGCCGACCTCTTTGACTGGCGGAGTTGGGGAGCCACCCGTATGCAGGTACGACCACGGCGCCTTCCCTCCATGCCATCAACAATGGCGGAGGAAGGGGCGGCGCTTCCCTTCCTCCGTCAATAATGGCGGATACTCACCATGTGAGGATTCGTGGATGGAACAGGGGCTCACAGTCTGATCGACTGGTAAGATTTTTTTGTTTGAGGAACACAATATTCTTTAACATGGTGAGAGAGGGAGAAAACTGACCTCAAAAACTCTAAATAGAATTAGGAAAATATTTCCTCTATAGGTAATATAGGTTCAAAATAAACAGGTTTTAATAGTGAGTTCTGATTAAAGACTGAGATTAATATATTTGTTCTGTAGTTTAATTCTGCAAGTGTTCTGTAATTTGAACATGGATATTCATGAAATTGTCCTTGCTAATTGGGGAAAGTGGGGTCTTTTTTAACACACATTTACTGATTTGTGCATTTTTACTGTGCTAGTGCATGCCAGCATTTTTCTTGGAGTGTAGTATTATATTATATGCTTCTCCTTGTACTAAATAATGCAGGCATGGTATGTGAAAGTTAGATGTTGCCTTATTACTGGCCATTGACTTACTGACAAGCTACTTTGTAGAGCAGCAATGTTTATTATGACATGAAATAGTCCTTGTAAGGGTGAATAGTTTGGAAAAATTGAGTGCTTTTAGCATGCCATCCACTGATACAAGTCTTGTGCATTCTACTTTCACTATCATAGTGTACATGAAATTTAGTCCTTAATCTGGAGTATCAGCTTATAAACTGGGGCTTGACAAAAGTTAATATCCTTTTGCTCAGCAACCATAGGTTCTAGGTTTGATTATTGGTTAGTGCATCCTCAAGTATTGTGGCCTAGATAATCATAATGTCGGTGGGCCTCCCTCCCTTTATTTCAAAAATTAAGGACCAGTTTGCAACTTTGAATCACTGATCTCACCACATGGTAAATTCCTACCCTCATACTTATTATACAGTTGCTAATTTGATGAGTATCAAGAAAGCATGGGCACTAATAGAAGCGAAAACTACGTTTGTTCATCCATAAGTATCATCTTTTCGGCCTTCCATTGTTTTGTAGCAGCAAATTGTAGATAGAGACAGAATTTCTTGGTAAAAAGTCTAGGGACCATCAACGTTTGCTTTAATAGTTATAGCCTTTTTTTTTTTTTTTATCCTGTCTTTTAGTAAGACCACTGTGGTCAATTTTATTTATTTCTAAATTATTGCTGCTAAAATCTGTTCTCGATTTGGGCGCAATCGAGCTTCAGAATGGGCTCCCTCTGGGCGGACCTACAAAACAGTCCTCACGTGAGAGGCGTTGGGAGTGGCCCTCTACGGAAGACCCTCCGATGCTCAAGTCAGCAGGGATCAGCAATCAACAAATATGAGAAGAAGGCTCTCGCTGAAGAGTCTCTCCAGGGTGGCCTTTCGAGAGCTCTGAGCAGAGCGTTAATTGTCTAAAGGGGTGAGCAAGCGTGCGTATGCCTTGAGTATGCAGAATCGCATACCTAAGGGGATCTGGGGCTGTGATATTTATAGGCGATCACCTAATTCCTTGGACACATCACAGAGGGTCTAAAAGTTATTACAATTTGAAACTGATTCGAATCAGGTTGTTACAGGGCCGGTAGGATCCGTATCCGGTTGGTTAGAGGATCAACGGCCATGAAGAGCAGATGATGCTTCAGAATTCAAGGACTACATAGGCTCTAGGCCATTTCTGATAGTGTAGGCATGATTTTCTATTTGAAATCTTGTTAGTTTAGGTGTGTTCCCGCAGAGGTGCTTGGATACCTCGGTCGGGCCGAGGTATGGAAGAGGGTTGAATCTGCCGAAGTATGGTGAGACTCAATTTGCCGAGGTATGGGATGGCTTGGCCTGTGGGGGTATGATCATTGCTTGATCGAACGAGGTATAATGATAGCTCGGCCAACTGAGGTATAATAATAGCTCGGTCAGCCGAGGTACGATAGTGGCTCGGTCAGCCGAGGTATGAAAATAGCTCGGTAAGCCGAGGTACAATAGTGGCTCGGTCAACCGAGGTATGAAAATAGCTCGGTCAGCCGAGGTATGATAATAGCTTGGTCAACTGTTACATGAAAGCTGTTTAGAGGGGGTAGCCTACTTATTGCTGCCTTTCGGATGTGATGGCTATGTGACAGGGTGCACGGGCTAGCCCTAGTCCGACGTCTTGGATTGTATGCACATTAATGAATGATATTTTTACCCCTCATCACATGCCCACTACTCCCTAGTCTAAAGTGTAACTTCAGATTTAGGGAGTAGAGTCTAGAATAACCCTATTCAGAAGGATTCGAAAAGGCGCAATGATGGCTCCGAAACTGACGGGCCGCCAATCCACTATCATTATTCACTGTTGCTCAAGGAGGAAACTCTTCGGATTTTGTGAGCGGTGATTGGGAAGCCTTACGTGACAGGGTTTTCGCGTTTACGGCACTCATTGCAGGAACCTTAACGCTTAAGGCAGCTTTTCGAAGCGCTGTTTAAAGGGGAGAAAGGAGGCTAGGGCGGCGTTTCTTCCGCAACGCCTCTTTGTCCCTACCATAGAGACCCTTCTCTTTTCTCTCCTTTCTTTCCCATAGATTTACTTGTGTTTCGCTCCTTGGCTGGAGAACATGAAGGGCCCAAGCGATATCGCCTCGAGATCTCCCTGGAGGACCTGGAGAGGATCCACCGGCTTTACAGAGTCCCCGAAGACGTAGTTCTATATGTGCCGAAAGCCGACGATAGGGTTTCGACCGAGTTAAGTCTGAGAGCCTTCTTCTATGAGGAAAGTTTTAGGGCTGGCATTCGATTTCCTCTTCACCGTTGGTACAGGAGGTGATGAGGTTCTACAACATCTGCCCAACAATGGTGGTGCCTAACAGTTGGCGCAATCTCATCGGGTTTATCTCGCTCTATAGTCGCGCTGGGGTGACTGCGACTCTCTCCATGTTCCGAGTTTGCCACAACCTGGTTTTTGGGAGGGGTTCCGGATGGTCGTATATTGGTCCCGGAAATCATTCAAGATGATCGTCGATAATCCATCCTAGATAAAGGAATGGAAGTCCAGATTTTTTATTGCCGATGGGAACATCGGTTCGGATTTTCTAAGGGGATGGTCGAGCTATGTGAAGGATCCAGGGGCACACCTGGAGTTGAGCAAACAGGAGAAGAGGGATCTGGCGACCCTTCGTGGTGGTCAGGTGGTGTCGGCTAGCACCCTGTTATCAGAGGATGCCCTCTTTGCCGCCGAACTTAGTCCTATTGACTCACAAGGTGAGCATACTTTTCTTCTTGGGTCATGACGGCCAGCATGCCCTGTTATTCCTATTAGATTGACCTGTTTGATGTGTTTCCAGCTGAGAGGTGGCATTTATGGGCCAAATAAAGAAGGAACTGGGCAAGTGCCATAGAGGCTCTGGCTCTGGAGAGGCATAAATTTGAGAAGAGGCCTCGCCCCTCCGGGCCCCGCCCGAAGAGATCGAAGAAGGATGGTTCCAACCACCCCTCTCCCATCCCAATAAGAGAGGAAGTGGGGATGCAAATCAGGGTTGAGGAATCCTCTCTGCCTGAGGGAAGCAGAATGGCAGAGGAAACTGAGGGAGTTCGGAGGGAGTTGTTGGGATTTCTCCTATCCCAATTTTAGTCGTATAGGATGATGCGGAGGACACGTCGCCGGTTGACCCGGTGGTCCCTTCGCGAGAGATACTTCAGATGTCGGTGGTGAAAAGTCCACCGCACGCGGAAGTGGCCCCCACCCAGGCGAAGGGGCCAAGAGAGGCAGTAGTGCTTGCCAAAGTTCTGACAGAGCTGCCTGCTGAGAGGCCGGTGGAAGTTGTGGTGCCTTCTGCCGAAGATCTCTCTTCCACGGCTCCCGAGACACTACAAGAGAGGTCGGAGTTCAAGCGGAATCTGCTGGAGGTAGAGCGTTGATGGAAGAGGAAGAAGAAGAATCACAGAGCGAGGGGGATATTCAGGCAGAGGCTCCTTCAGTTGAGTCCGAGGTATTCGAGGCCGAGCAGATTAGAGTCTTGACAGAGGAGGCCGGGTGGACGATTCCTCAGTCCGGAGCTCCTTAGGTCAGCTCTTTAGCTAGGGGCTCTCCGTCCACAGCTCGGAGTTGGATGATATGCTTACCGCTTTGATAAGGTCCGTTTTGCGCAAGGGGAGGGTTCCTCTACGGACGAATCTGCGGTCGAGAATATCATCGACGTGGCCTTCCGCCATCTCGGGGCGTCAAAGGATGCTTTTCTTCTCCCAGAAATCAGTAATGTCACTCTCATGATGATGGCTTCAAACTACGCTGCTCGGGTAAGCCACTATACTGGGATTGTGACTCATAGTTGGTCAGACTATAGATTCTCACTTGTATTTTCTTTGCATTATTCTTTGGTCACAAGGGTGTTGATCTGGTGCCTAAATTTGGCCGTCGGGGCCTATGCTCAGGCCAGGAAGGAGGCGGCCGAACTTCGGGCGAAGATGCTTCCTATCGATTAGCTTTCCAGGGCCTTGGCGCTCAACAAAAAGGACTTCGAAAGGTGACCGAGTCTTTCCATCTCGCAGCCGAGAGGGCCTCTTGGCCCGAAACTCAAGTCAAAGAGCTCCAGGGCTTTCGCGAGCGATCGAACAAAGCTTGTCTGGAGTTGTCCTAGATTAGAGTAGGGCATGACAACAAGGTTAAGGCCATGCAGCAGTATTTTGAAAAGAGATGGGACCAGCTGAAGGCCAGCCATGCTGAAGATAAAAACAATTGGAGCAGGAGGCTTGAGGAGGAGGAGCACAAGCGTCGGCAGCAGCGAGACCAACTTATCGATTTGAGTAAGGAACTCACCGAAATGGAGAGTCGGCTGAAATGGTTAAATGGGCAGATTGCTCAGCTCACCGACGATCTCGATTACGCTCAGTGGGAAATTGGGGACAAACAGTATCGGATTGATGACCTCCAAGAGGGCCTTCGCCACAATCAATCGGCTAAGTTGAAGGCCTTGGAGAGGGTACAAGAACTGAGCGGCGAGCTGGCTCGGCGAGAGGAAGAGGTATGGTGTCTCTTTTTGTTTGCTTTTAGTGCTTTTATTTCGTCCGTGGGTTTGAGCGTTCCGATATTCTGTATATGGGCGAAATTGAGTCCAAAGTGCGGGAGCAAATTGATGCCTTGGGGGCGGAGCTATCCGCGAGTTGCCAAATAAATCTCGAGCTTCAAGATGATTAGCTGAAGCCAATGGCCGAGTTGCCTCAGCCATGGAGGAATATAAAGTTCCCCCCAGTTTTCAGAAGAACGTAGAGAAGCTTGTGCTGACGCATTTCGATTCTGCGAAGAGGAGATCCAAGCAAAGATCTCTCAGGCACATCCCGAGTGGGATTTATCCTTTCTGGATGTCGAACCTTTTGGGGCCTGTACTCCGAGGGCTGAAGAAGCTAAGTATGAAGATATTTCAGACATCGATCTTGACGCTATTCTGGGTTCCGATGAGACCACGGCTCCCGATGGACACTCTCAGCTTGCCGAGGAAATGAAGGTATTTGAAGTGGGCGAAACAAGTCAAGCTCCCCGGAATGTTACCAAGGAGACTGCCGAGATCGTTCCAACCCCTGATTCTTAAGGGTAACTTGTGTATTTTTCGCTTTTCAGATTTGTAACCTGGTTGAAATTTCGATGGACGGATCTTTCGACTCCACTTGTTTGCCTTTTTAGCTAATATTTTATCTCAAGTTTTCTTCCGACTGCGAACAATTTATAACTCATTCGCGCTCTTAGGTTGATCTGGTTCAGACTTGAATAAACGTCTCGGTCGAGGCCGAGGTATAAGGATAGTTTGTTTGTCCGAAGTGAAAAATTGGCATGTTCGGCCGAGGCATAAAATGGTTCGATGCTACCGAGAAAGATAGTTCGGTCTCGCTCGGAGCGGGTAAAGGAATTTGTCACACTGAAGTATAGGATAGCTCGACTTGAAATAGCCAAGAGTTGCAGAGGTATCCTAGTTGAGGCCAAGGTTAGATATTCGGCCTGTCCGAAATGAAGAAGTGGGCGTGCTTTCGGTCGACGTTTCGCAATTCAGAGCACAGGTTCGGGCATAGGGAATATAGCTCCAGGTGACATGATTGAATGGAGGGGGTTTGGTCCCGAGAAAGGGGGTGCGTCCCGAGCATCGTAAAGTTATTAATGATCCTCTTCGACGAGGGAGCGGAACTCTTCGTTTCCCGCAAGCACCCACTGAGACAGTGACATGTGGCGCATTTCGTGGGAGTAGTGTTCGAATCGATGGCCCAGGCGATCGGGATACCCGCTAGGAGCAGTTTAAAAACGGATGGGGGATGCCATCGTTAATCATATCTCCTATTGGCCTCCCTGAGCTTGGGATAGCAGGATGGCTTCCGAGGATGGAGGAAGGCCAGGTAACGGCGGTAGTGGCCGTGGGGGGCCCCATAGGGGCCGCACTATGGTGACCTTCGATGGGGAGGTTCTGGCGTCACTGTTCGCAGACCACGAACAGCTTCAGAGGGCGGCGAGCAGTATTTGGCTGTTTCTACAAGGGAGATCGAGCTCCTGTCGGGCCAACAGCCGGCTGGAGGGGCAGGTATCATCCCTCCAACGACAGATTGCCCAGACAGCTCAGCGGCATGGAGAGAGCTCAACAATGCCCAGAGAAGATGATAAGCCCCAGTGAGGGCTCATGTACCTTTTTCCTTTCCTTTCTATTTGTTCTTTTTTTTAGCAATGAATGAAAAGAAGAATTTTTGCAACTTTTGTGTCTGCTGCTATCTTCAAGATGTTTATTCTCATCACTCGGTCTTGGCCGAAGCTTTCAATATTAAGAGACGCACTTCGGCTCTGGCTGAAGCTTTTATTCGTAAGGAATGCACTCGGCTCTAGCCGAAGTTTGCGCACCTCGGCTTTGGCCGGGGCTTATACACTTAGGCACCGGCCGGGGCTTGTAAGCTGCCCAAATCCGGCCGAAGCTCCTTTGCCCCTCAGTCCGACCGGGGTTGGCCGAAGCTTCCAGCTGGGAGGTCGGCTCGGACCGAGGCATAAGATAATGTTCAGTTGTACTGAATTGAAAGGAGATACCTTGGTTTATTCCGAAGTATGGAGGCGATCTTGGTTTTGAGTTGAAGCACAAGGCGATGTCTCAGTTTATGCCAAGACATAACGGTCGATTGGGCCGGAGCAGGGGATATCAATGTGCCTTTATTGAGGAGTACTTGACTTCTGCGCCTTTTTTTATTACTCTGCCAGTGCCTTGTCTTTTCCAAGGCGAGTTGGCCTTCTTTTTGCCGAGATGGATAAACGGCTTTGCAACCTATAGAAGGATGCCTCGTTACTTGCCTGAGTCATTTATTCCGCTGGTCTTTTCCAACGCGGGTCCTTTTAACGTACGATGTAAGCACTCGTCCGCCATTGGAGGGTGACATTTTCATCGGGCGATTTTCCAGGCCTGCCCGTATCTGAAAGACCGGCGAATGATTTCCTGCATTTAAGGCTCCTGATTCGAGATCAAAAGGAAATCTTCTGGCGTGCGTCATGGCTTGGGCAACGCACTCGGCGCGCATCGAAGAGCGTTCTTTTCATCCTGGAAGTCACGTGGTGGTGTGACCAGGGCATTTTGAATCTCGGGGCTTTTTGCTTTAATAACTGTTGCCGGTCCGTTTGCCTATAAAATGGGAGGAGGGGGCCGTGTTAGGCCATCTCCCAAGACTTTCTTCCCTGTGAGTTGTGAAAGTTTTCATGATGTCTGCGTCCCTGAGGTTGAGAGTGGAGGGACTGAGCTTTACTTTTGCAATTCGTTTTCCCCCGGATAGCTGGGGTGATGAAGAAGCCACTGAAGAGCAGGCCGTCCTTAAGAGAGGAATTTCGGAGATCATATGGAGAGCACACGGGAGGGCCGCAGAGATCATATGGGGAGCGCACGTATGCGCTCCCTGTGTGTCCTTTGCCACTTGCCATGGGGACCGTTGGAGATGCAAAGCATGCATATCCCCATGGTAAGGACGGACTTTTCCTTCTTTCTCTGGCCGGATTCTCAATTCATCCCTGTGGGAAATTTTTTGCTACGTGAAGAGGGAGTTGAGAGCAGTGTGGGTCTGCTGGTTCCCTGCCTTTCACAATCGGGCAGCGACCAGCAGCCCAGCATTCCTCCTAGGGGGAATGTTTCCTCATCGGCATCGGCATCTTCCTTCTGCTTTTGGATCTCTTAATTCATCCGGAGGACCCGTGGGAGGCCGGCTTCATCATTTGGCCTTAACCAGTGGCTCAGGGTGAGCTATCTGGTTTGTCTGATTTCTCAGGTCAGATGCCAAAACATCATTATTAACCGAAGCTGACTGAAGCAGTCCGGCTGAGCTATTTACTTATCTTCATTTCCTGTGCCATGATGCACTTGTAACGCCTCTTAGGAGGTTGTAACTCTTTTTCATTGATGAAGAAATAAAGAAAGTTTTATTCTTTTTCTTTTAGCACATGCTTGTTTTTCGATGTGGTTGTGTTTGAGAGTTACTACTCCCATACCATATTTTTTGTGTCATAGCATATTTCGGCAGTTCTTGCTACCTTGTTTTTGCTAAGACCAATGTTTGGTCCTCAGTGGAGGAAAACGTTTATCCCCGTTTGGGTCAGAGGCAGACCTAGGTGGTCCTGTAGACTCACACGGTAAGCATGGTCTTGTTTGCAGAATGAAGTAGGTATTTCTTCGGAATGAGATGCTTGTATATCTTTACGGTTGAGTAGGAGGAGGTTGCTTACTTCTGCCGAAGTATCATAGGGCACCCGAGCGACGCCGAGGTATTTGGGAGATTGCCCAATCAGGCCGAAGTTTCAGGATTGTGTCCCTTGGTTCGGCTGAGACCTCAGGATTTATTTAGGAATATATCACTTGGCTCGACTGAGGCTTTGAATAATATGGCACTCGGTATAGACAAGGCATCAAGGAATACATCGCTCGGCTTAGCCGAGGTATCCGATAATATATCACTCGGTTTGGCCGAGGTTTCATAAGGAACATACTTTACTTGGCCCCGCCAAGGTGCGGAGATCGCTCGGCGTTGCCGAGGGTTTTTGATATTTTACTTGGCCCTGCCAAGGTACGGAGATCGCTCGGTGTTGCCGAGGGTTTTTGATATTTTACCTGGCCTACCAAGGTACGGAGATCGCTCGGCATTGCTGAGGATTTCGGTGAGAGACGCACTCGGCTCTTGCCGGGGCTTCTGCGCCGTTTGATCCGGTTGGGGCTTGTAAGTTGCCTAGATCTGGTCGAAGTTTCTTCACTCTTTGGTCTGGCCGGAGCTTGTAAGCTGCCCGAATTCAACCAAAGTTTCTTCACCATTTGGTCCGGCCGGGGCTTGTAAGCTACCCGAATCCGATCGAAGTTTCTTCACTCTTTGGTCCGTCGGGGCTTGTAAGCTGCCCGAATCCGATCGAAGTTTCTTCACCATTTGGTCCGGCCGGAGCTTGTAAGCTGCTCGAATCCGGCCGAAGTTTCTTCACCCTTTGGTTCGGCCGGGGCTTGTAAGCTGCCTGAATCGACCGAAGTTTCTTCACCATTTGGTTTGGCTGGGGCTTGTAAGCTACCCGAATCTGGCCGAAGTTTCTTCACCCTTTGGTTCGGCCGGGCTTATAAGCTGCCCGAATCCGGCCGAAGTTGCTTCACCATTTGGTCCGATCGGGGCTTGTAAGCTGCCTGAATCCGTCCAAAGTTCCTTCACCCTTTGGTCTGGCCGGGGCTTGTATGATGTCCGAATCCGACCGAAGTTTCTTCACCATTTGGTCCGGCCGGGCTTGTAAGCTATCCGAATCCAGCTGAAGTTTCTTCACCCTTTGGTCCGGCCAGGGCTTGTAAGCTGCCCGAATCCGGACGAAGTCTTGGGGATCACTTGGCCCCCAGCCATACTGGGGGTGCTCGACCATACCGAGTCTTAGTTGAATAGGACTCGGCCCAGTCGAGATGCAGAGATATCACTACTCAAGGAGATAGCTCGGTCGTGCCAAGAGTGGGCAAGTAACACCCATTTTTCATTATGACTTTTTAGAAAAAATGATTGCAGCAATCAAGCCGTGAATAATGGAAACAAGATGCTTATGCTGTAAATAGGGTGAGTCTATAGAAAGCGTAGCCTACTGGTGGTATATACGAAGATTGTCCGAATTCCACGTCCGGGAATAGATTTTCGTTCAGATCCTAGAGCTTGTAGGTGCCAGGTCTGATGACTTCCGCCACTCGATAGGGCCTTCCCAGTTCGGAGATAGCTTTCCTTGTTCTAGTGATTTAGAGACGAATGCTTTCCGGAGGACAAGATCGCCGGGTGAGAAGGATTTTCCTTTGACTCTAGAGGCATGATAGCGAGCCACTCTTTGCTGATATGCAACTACCCTGATTCGAGCTTTCTCTCTGATTTCTTCCACCGAGTCGAGATTGGTGTGGAGCTGCTCGTCATTAGCCTCCTCCGAGTAGCTTTCCACCCATGGAGAAGGGAGCCCTATCTCCATGGGGATGACGGCTTCCGTGCCGAAGGCCATCCAGAATGGGGTCTCACCAGTCGGGATTCTCTGGGTGGTGCGGTAGGCCCATAGATGTGGTGAAGTTCGTCCGCCCAACTGCCTCGGGCTCTGGTAAGCCGAGCCTTGATTCCTTGAAGTAGGGTTCGGTTAGTTACTTTGGCTTCTCCGTTGGCTTGCGGATGCCCTACTGATGTAAGGCAGTGGCAGATCCCATGCTCCTCGCAAAAACCTCGGAACTTTGGGTTATCAAATTGCTTGTCATTGTCAGTGATAATGGTATGCGGAAGGCCAAAGCGGCAAATAATGGATCTCCATACGAAGTCTCTGGCCTGAGCTTCGGTTATTTAGGCAATTGTCTCGGCCTCGACCCACTTGGTAAAATAGTCAATGGCGACAAACAAGAACTTTTTCTGTTTAGTGGCGAGGGGAAAAGGGCCAAGGATATCCATACCCCACTTGGCAAAGGGCCAAGCGAAGGAAATAGGGACCAGACTGGCGGAGGGGAGCCTCTGGATATTAGAATATCTCTGACAAGGGTCGCAAGCTCGAACGAGATCGTCAGCATCCTTTTGCATGGTGGACCAATAATACCCCTGGCACAGCACCTTGTGGCATAAGGATCGGCTCCCCAGATGGTTGCCGCAGATTCCCTCATGTACCTCCGAAGGGCATAGTCAGCTTCAGATGGGCGAAGGCACTTGAGTAGCGGCATGGAAAATGATCGCTTATGTAGCTGGTCGTCGATCAACACATAGTGGGTGGCTTGCAATTTTAGCTTCTTTGCCTCCTTTCGGTCGGCTGGGAGCAACCCTTCTTTAAGATACTTTAATATGGGGTCGAACCAGGATGGTTCGACCTCGACCAGCATCACTCGGTCAGCTTCCGCGATGCTAGGCTTTTCCAGAATCTTCAGGGGAAACTTCCGCTCGGAATCCATCGATTCCGTAGTTGCTAGCCGAGACAATAGATCGGCGCATGCATTCTCAGATCTTGGGATCTGAATGACTTCAAATTTAGAGAAGTGAGAAAGTAAGTCCCGCACCTGTTGGAGATACCGAATCATGTTTGGCTCCCGGGCCTCGAACTCTCCCCGCACGTGACCAGCTACCAATTGAGAGTCGATAAAGGCATTCAGATTCTTCACTTTAAGGTCATGGGCGATTCGGAGTCCAACAAGCAGAGCTCATATTCGGCTTCATTATTGGAGGATGGGAAGGAGAAGCGAACGCCGTATTCGAAGGTCGCCCCCTCCGGGCTGGTGAAGATTAAGCCAGTGCCAGAGCCATTGGCATTAGATGATCCGTCATCATAGAGCAGCCATAGGGCGTCTGATCTCGAGTGCTCAGAGGAGTCCGGAGTGGAGCCATCCTCTGGGATGGTACATTCGAGGAGGAAATCAGCTAGAACCTGGGTTTTGATAGCCGGGCGAGGTTTGTATCGGATGTCATGCTTGCTTAGCTCGACGGCCCATTTAGCCATTCTTCTGATGTCTCCGGATGATGGACCACCTTCTTGATGGGTTGGTCGGTAAGGACCATCACAGAATGTGCCTGGAAATACGGTTGTAGCCTCCGAGCCAATGTTACCAGGGCCAAAACAACTTCTCGATCCGGGTGTACCTTGTCTCGGCGTCCCGTAGCAGTTTGCTGACATAATAGATCGGCTTTTGGGTCTTGTTCTCTTCTCTGACCAACACTGAGCCGACTGCGCCTTCTAAAACTACTAAGTACAGAAACAACACTTCCCTCGGATTCGGACTGCTGAGGAGGGGTGGAGAGCCGAGATATCTCTTGAGGTCCTCGAACGATTTTTGACACTCGGGAGACCATTGGAAATTCTTGGCCAATCGGAGAGCTTTAAAGAAAGGAAGGCATCTCTCGGCCGACCGAGCCACAAAGCGGTTTAGGGCCGTGACCCTACCAGTCAGGCGCTAGACCTCTTTGATGGACGCTGGGGGCACCATTTGCCGAAGGGCCTGAATCTTCTGTGGATTGGCTTCAATGCCTCGCTGAGAAACCATGAAGCCCATAAACTTTCCAGAATTGATGCCAAATGTGCACTTAGTTGGGTTGAGCTTCATCCGATATTTTCAGAGCTTTGCGAAGCTCTCAGAGAGATCCTCAATATGCTGGGATGCTTCTTTGCTTTTGACCAGCATGTCGTCAACATATACCTCCATATTTTGGCCGATTTGCTCCTTGAAAACATTGTTAACCAGCCTTTGGTAAGTAGCACCTGCGTTTTTCAGACCAAAAGGCATGACACGGTAACAATAAGTACCTCGGTCGGTTATGAAGGCTGTCTTCTCTTCATCCTCGGGCGCCATTTGGATTTGGTTGTAGCCCGAATATGCGTCCATGAAGGTCAGCATCTGATGACCTGAAGTAGCATCTACGAGCTGGTCAATCCGAGGGAGAGGGAAGCTGTCCTTCGGGCACGCTTTGTTGAGGTCATTGAAGTCGATGCAGATCTGCCACTTACCGTTTGACTTCTTCACCATGACAACATTGGACAGCCAGCTCGGATAATTTACCTTCCTAATGAAATTTGCCTTGAGCTTGTCAACCTCTTCCTCAATTGCCTTATGTCGCTTAGGGGCAAAGCTCCTTTTCTTCTGCTTTACGGGCCGGGACATCTCATCACATTAAGACGGTGGATGAGAACGTCTGGGCTGATTCCTGGCATATCTAAAGTGGTCCAGGTGAAGACATCAGCATTCCTTCGGAAAAGTCGATCAGCTCCAGCCGGGGCTTCCCTTTCAGTTGCGACCCGATCTTTATGGTTCGGTCGGGCCGAGCTTCATTCAGCAGTACCTCCTCCAGCTCTTCGGCTGGTTCTCCTCGTTGCTCGGCAAAGTCCTCCCGAACGTCCAGCCCATCAACCTTAGGCAGTTTGGACTGAAGGCTGGTGACGAAGCACTGCCGAGCTACAGCTTGGTTTCCTCAAACTACTCCCACCCCCCATCCGGTAGGGAACTTCATTGCTAGGTGCAGGATGGAGACAGCAGCTCCAAGGGACATCAGGCTAGGTCTCCCAAAGATTGCGTTGTAGGGTGACCAGAGTTTGGTCACTAGGAAATCTATATGGACAGTGGCAACATGAGGCTAAGTTTCCGCATGGACCGTCAAGGTCACGACCCCCTCTGGGGTAATAACATCGCCGGTGAACCCCATTAGGGTGGAGTCCACGGCTTGGAGATTCTCCATGAGCAATTTCATCTTCACAAACACATCGAGATACAAAACATTGACAGAGCTCCCACTATCAATAAGGATCCGGTCTACATCATAATTGTTCAGATTTAGAGATATAACTAACGCATCATCATGCGAGAACTGTATCTTCTGGAGGTCGTTGTCGGAGAAGGAAAGCTTGTTAGTCCGCGCTCTCTTTGGCGCTGAACCTTCTTCATCATCCTGCCAGCTCGACGGACTACCGACTGCCTCGATCACATTGATGTGGCCAGCGACCGAAGGATTCGGAGGAGGAGGCTGCTGGGGCTCGGGCTGGCGATCACCCCATTCCTTAGCTCGGGCGCTCTCCTGAATTGGTCCAGCCTACCCCGCTGGATGAGCCTCTCGATTTCATTCTTCAGTTGCCAGCACTCCTCGGTGTCGTGAACATGGTCCCAGTGGTAGCGGCAATATTTGGTGGGGTCTCTCTAGGCCGCATTCCCTCGGAGAGGAGGTGGTCGAGGGAGCTGGCACTCTATCTCCATGAGGATCTCCACCCTCGGGAGTGAGCGGGTGAACCGGTTGAACCCCTAGGTGGACTCCTGGTGCGGTTCCTTGGCAGCGGCAGAGGAACCCTTTGGCGCGAGGTGGGCTCGGCTGGCGGGCAGATCGGTGCTTGTCCGAGCCTTTGGACTCCTTCTTCCTTATCAGCTCGGTGCGGGCAGCCCTCTGCGATTCCTCGACTCTGGCATACTTGTCCGCCAGGGCCATCATATCGGAGAGGTTCGGAGGATAGCTGACCTCCAACGCTAGGTAAAAGGCACTCTCCTTCAACACTCCACTTGGTAGGGCGGACATGGCCACCTCATGGTTAAGGTGGTCCACTTCCAGCATGGCCGCATTGAAACAGCTGAGATACTTCTTCAAGGACTCCCCCTCTCTCTGCTTGACCTCGGAGAGGGAGTCAGACCTCCGCTGGTGACGACTACTGACGAACTGACTGATGAAGAGGCGGCTCAGCTGTCAAATGAACCAACGGAACCTGGTTTTAGGGCATTAAACCAGGTTCGAGTGACCCCTTGAGGGTGGAAGGGAAGGCGCGGCAGAGGATCGCATCTGATGCCCTATGGAATATCATGATCGATCGGAAGCTATTGAGGTGATCGTCGGGATTGAAGGAGCCATGATAGGGCTCGATGGCGGGTAGTTTGACATTGGAGGGAATCACTTCCTCCATGATCTCCTTGGAAAAGGGGATGCCCTGCTCCACCCTATGCTGAAGCGGATGGGCCTGCTTGGCGGCATCCAACTCCTGACGCATCTCCCGGAGTTGTTGGTGGATCTCCTCCTCAGGCATAGCAGGAGGAGCTAGGCAAGGAGAATACTGAGACGGTGTCGAGTCGTGACGAGAGAACACCGGAGAAAGGGATCGGGCCCGTCGAGATCTGGGAAGATCCTTGCCGCAGACCCCTTGGGGGACTGGCTCAGCTCCCTTAGGGCGACGAGGGGGGTCTGCAACCCCATGCGGGCCGGAAGAAGAGATCGCTGGATGATCGGGGGCCGTTCTCCTCAGGAGGGTGCAGAGCAGGTGTAGCTGGATGGGGAGCTTCAAACGCCCCTGGATTAGATGGGCCAGAGCCTGGACCTGCTGGACCAGTGAGGCAAACTGGTCCTAGGTCACTGGGGCCGCCGGTGGCGATGGAGTCTCAACTGACAGTGGCGGCGGCGCTGCACTGCTCACCGGATCAGATCTTTGGGAGGCAACCTGGCCCTGAGCTTCAGAAGTAGCCCTTCTTTGATGGCCATGGGAGAGGTTCTCTTCAAGATCGAGATCCTTATCTCCTGGATCACAAGTTTGTGGGACTTGAGGCCCTTCCTCTAGCGCCAATTTGTTGCTGCTAAAATTTGTCCTCCGACTTGGGCACGATCGAGCTTCAAAATGGGCTCCCTCCTGGGCAGACCAGCAAAATAGTCCTCACGCGAGAGGCGTTGGGGGTGGCCCTCTGCGAAAGACCCTCAATGCTCAAGTTAGTGGGGATCAGCAATCAACAAATATGAGGAGAAGCTCTCGCTGAAGAGTCTCTCCAGGGGTGGCCTTTCGAGAGCTCTGAGCAGAGCGTTAATGGTGGAAAGGGGTGAGCAAGCGTGCATGTGCCTTGAGTGTGCAGAATCGCATACCTAAGGGGATATGGGGCTGTGATATTTATAGGTGATCACCTGATTCCTTGGACACGTCACAGAGGGTCTGAAAGTTGTTGGGATTCGAAACTGATTCGAATCAGGTTGTTACAGGGCCGGTAGGATCCGTATCCAGTTGGTTAGAGGATGAACGGCCAAAAAAAGCAGATGATGCTTCAGGATTCAGGGACTACATAGGCTCTAGGCCATTTCTGGTAGTGTAGGCAGGATTTCCTGTTTGAAATCTTGTTAGTTTAGGTGTGTTCCCATAGAGGTGCTTGGATACCTCGGTCGGGCCGAAGTATGGAAGAGGGTTGAATATGCCGAAGTATGGTGAGACTCAATTTGCCGAGGTATGAGATAGCTTGGCCTGTCGGGCTATGATCATTGCTTAATCGGTCGAGGTATAATGATAGCTTGGCCAACTGAGGTATAATAATAGCTCGGTCAGCCGAGGTACGATAGTGGCTCGGTCAGCCGAGGTATGAAAATAGCTCGGTCAGCCGAGGTATGATAATAGCTCGGCCAACTGTTACACAAAAGCTGTTTAGAGGGGGTAGCCTACTTATTGCTGCCTTTCGGATGTGACGGCTATGTGACAGGGTGCACGATCTAGCCCTAGCCCGACGTCTTGGATTGTATGTACATTAATGCAATGATATTTTTACCCCTCATCATAAATAATTATGTTCACTTACCATATAATTATTACTGCATAAAAGTACATCCAACCAAGCATATACCATATGCTCTTAATTTTATTTCCTTTTTCATGACAATTAATACATGAATACAAATCTTTTCCACCCAAAAATAGGGCAAATGTCAGACTAACCATCTTGATGGTGGATGTTGATTATTTATGGTTTCCCTGATTCTTCTCCTTAGAACTATGCGTGTGTATTGTACAAGCATTAGGGTTACATTGAATTTTGAGATTTTTTCCTGTAAAGTTGATTCATAATTTAGAAAGAAATATATTGCTCTGTTGTTTATCATTTACTACTCCTAATACTCCATAATAAGGCTCAATTTCACCCTCTTGTGAATTTTCTCAGGAAAAAAAATCATACTATAAACATTCTGTGTTATTGTCTCTTTTCAGACATGTATCGGCTTTTTTTATGAGGATACCTATTGTCGCGAAATCCACTCTCTGACTCGGGTGCAGCTCGGCTCCGGATCTAGATGCTGGTCTCTCACCCGGATGGGACCTACAAGACAGTCCTCACGCAGAGAGTATCTGGGATGGCCCTCTGCGAAAGACCCTCCGATGTCCAAGTCAGTGAAAATTTACAGCAAGCAGATGTGAGGAGAAGGCTCTCGCAGAAGAGTTCCTCAAGATGAATGGCCTCCCGAGAACCCACAGTTCTGCTCAAGCTTCAATGGAGTTTCTTAGTTAGAGTATCAGTGGAAGCGTACCTAAGAGATTTCAGGGTTAGGGTATTTATAGGCGATCACCTGATTCCTTGGGCACGTCATAGAGGGTCCGAAAATCGTTCAGATTCAAATCAGATTCGAATCAAGTTTGTTGCGAGACCGGTGGGATCCGCATCTAGTTAGTTAGAGGATCGATGGACAGGAGAGTTGGTTGATGCTTTAAGATTCGATGATTCTGTAGGCCCTAAGCCATTCCTGTAGGCCTTAGGCCACTTCCAGCATTATTCTTATAATTTTCCATTTGAGTCTTGTTCAACTATTATGACTTAGAACTCTCCCGTGTTTGGTTCCACAGAGGTGCTTAAATGCCTTGGTCTGGCCGGGGCGTAGAAGTAATTTAGTTTGCCGAGGCATGAGAATAGCTCGGTTCGCCGAGGCACAAGAATAGCTCGGTTTGCTGAGGCACGAGAATAGCTCGGTTCGCCGAGGTGACTTGACTCCGCTGAAGGCGATTCGCCCTGCTATTTTTCAGATGCGATAGCTGTCCGATAGGATATTGAGATTGGTCTCGACCCGTTATCTTGGATCGCACGAACATTAATACAATGATAATTTTATCCCTCATTGGTACCCAAGAATTTTGCAATCACAGCCAAATGGCAACAAAAGGAACCCTTTGAGCTTGATAAGGAAGCAAGCATTGCTGCTGCTTTGCAGTAACAGAAGATGAGCTCTCCACAAAAACCATGCACCAAGATTCTGATGGATTCTTTTTCAATGCTATCAATATGAGCTTTTTTTGAGCGTTTGAGCTTGGCATGGAGGATACTGTTTCCTACACCCAGAGAAAGAAGAAACTCCAATGCTAAGATTGCAAAACGGAGGCTTAAAATGATTCTCTTCTCTAATCGCTGTGCCGTCAGTGATGAAGCAAAACAAAAGATTGTGAACAATATCATTCAGGCTTTATCAGATTTTGTTGAGATAGACTCCCAAGACAAAGTTCAGCTAAACTTCTCAAATGATCCAGACCTTGGTACTGTTTACTCTGTCACAATTCCAGTCCGACAGGTGAAACCTGAGTATCAAGAATTTGATAGGGAATTTAGAGGAATGACAAGCATTGAGTACAATGACCCTGGAGAAGTCTCTGACTCCATTGATGTCAAGTTCAATTTCTTCATTCCAAATGAGAAATGATTATGAGAACTTTTGAGTTCCATCTTCTTGGTTTGATTCATATCTGTGGGCAATTACTAATCAGTTACATTTTTGTTAGGGATGTTTGTTATTCATGAGTTTAGTTATTTGGACCCTCTCCAGGGGTTGTCAATATGTTAAGAGTTTGTGAGATAATCACAGCACTTGATTGATGTTCTAAAGTTGTCATTGAATTGGTTGGCACCTTGTGGATTTGACAGGTAAAATAGAAAATCTTCAAAGTGTAGTTAATTTTGTCATTGGATTGGTTGGCACCATGTACATTGGTGGACTTTGAAGGTTAAGTGAAGCTCAGCTTGGTTTTATGTCCTTAATGGTACTTTATTATTATAATTTTTAAATTAACTAATGATGTTATTTATTATAATATTATAATGTGATGTGAGAGGTATTTGGGTTTTCAAATCTTGTATGAACTTGGATATCCTTCCTGGAGTTGATCACACTTTCACTGTCATTTGTTTTACAGTAGAGTTGCTTATTTGTTTGTTCTAGAAGTGGCTCTCTAAATTTATCCTCCTTGTGGTTTGAGAACTTGTTCTTAAGAGAATTGAAGTAGCAAGCTTGAGTTTGTGAAAGTTAATGAGTTGCTTTTTTAAAAAAAAATTAATTACTCACTCTTTGGAAATGATTGCTAGTAGTTTAGTTTGATTGAATTCAAAGGATAACATTGGTGGATTTTGCTTATGCTTTTTTCTCTTGGCCAGCAGTTGTGGATCAATGGATTATGGATTGATAAGCATATTGAGTATCGGCTATGGAAACCTAACTCTAGTCCATGTGGTCTGCTTGTTGGCTAAACATCATTTGTTTCTACTAAAGCTGCTGAAAATTGGCTTCAGGGCGGTACAAAGCCAAGTAAGAGCTACTCTTAGCCAAAATAAGTCTCATAAGTTTATGTGGTGTTCAAGCAACAGATGGATGGATTAACTAACTCAAAAGACATTACTTTTTCTTGAGAACTATAAAGAACACACCAACAGTGGGGAAAGAAATAGCAAAGAAGAAACAACAAACTCTCATGCAACTAATATAAATTCTATAGCGCTTATTTTTAATCAAAGAAAAAGACTATGAGACCCAGCAAGCTACCAAACTGAATTGTGCTGCGTTGCATGATGTGGCATCTCAAGGAGGAACCATCTCTCTCTCTCAATCACATCTATCCTTCTTGCATCACATCTATGTTCTCTTGCCATGCCAATTGGTGAACCGGTTTGGTAAAGAGCTAGATGATAAGTATAATAATACAGTGCTTAGAAAGAAAAGGAGAGAGAGATAAAGAAAAAGAGAAAGAAATGGATAGTAAATGCTTGATGGGCTGGATAATTGAAACATTATATTTCCATGATATGCATGTGACAGATAATTTAGATGGGACAAGAGCTCATGAAATTGAAATATAGTGCAATGAAAGCATGAGACAAAATTAAATGCTTGAGGCATGAAGTTGCATCCTATAAAATTGATAATGTTTTTTTAAAAAATTATCTCTATAAAAAAGTCAATCTTTTTAATAGTATTTAGTCAAATTTTATCATGTTTAGCCATTAATAAGAGGATGAAAAAGGAGTGGTAGAGAATTTTTTTGCCTTATTATCCCTTGATATTCGACTCACTTGAATTGCTACTGACTTTTTTTTTTTGTTGATACTAATGCTCTTGTATATATTTTGTAAGGTAGAATGAAATAGTAATAAAGATTGTGATAAGAATAAATCTATTAAAAACAAAATCATCCATTCATTGTACCGTATATAAAATAATGAGTAGAATATTTTCATGATTCATATAAAAGGTGGATCAGTAGCATAATCATATAATCATGTTGCATTAAAAATAATAAATTATATACTTAAATAAAAATAATTTTTATAGAAACTTAAACTTACTCAAGCGAAATTTTGAAGAAGTTGCATGATATTATAGAAACAAAAATGAAAACATCACATAATTGATAGAAAAAATGCATCCTATTTCTATCTTCACAATCTATACAATGCTAGCTCAAAAAAAAATCATTTATTTTATTACATATGGGCTGTATTTTTGCCTTTATGGCTAGAATTTTGTGATGAGAATGCTATTTTTGTAATCCTATAACTTTATCAGGAAATCATAAACTACTATAGAACAATATATTTAAAATCTCATAAAATCATGTAACATGTTAAATAAAAATTTGCATAAATTCTTTAAGCAGAATTATTATGCCAGATCTTCGGGCACTATTTTTTTTTAAAAAAGGACTTATAGTGATATATAGATGGATGGATAACTGGGTTACAAAATAGATAAGCAATCAAAAATGGTAAAATTAAATAAACAGTTAAAATTTGAACAACAAACGATAACTCATGACGAATTCGGGACAAGCTAGTTCATCATCATTCTCTTCTTCGGCAACAGGAGGTGTATTGGAGGCAGAGTTCAGGTTTTAGTGGATTTATGATGGGGATCGTAATACCAGATTTTTTCATCAGGCTACTTTGAAGCGGCGTGCAGCTAACAGGATTCGCATATTAGTTGATGCTGAGGGGCACTATCAGGAGGACATCAACTATATCCGGGATTTGCTTCTTCATTTCTTTCAGTCTAGATGGGCTGAGTCCACTGGTGATGGGGCTCTGGTCGTTCAGGTTACTGACTCCAGGAAGGTTTCTTCCCTAGATAATGATATGCTTGTCAAGCCGATCACTACGGAAGAGATTAGGGTGGCTTTTTGGGTGCTTGGTCTTAATAAGGCCCTTGGGCCTGATGGGTTTCCGCCTCTCTTCTACCATCATTACTGGGATATTGTTGGGCAGGAGGTGGTTCAGGCTATTCAGATTATCTTTCAATCTAAACACATTCCTTCGAAATAGAACCAGACTCTTATTACTTTGGTGCCCAAACGCTCGGATGCTTCTCTCCTGCAGCACTTTCGGCCCATCAGTCTATGTACTACTTTGTATAAGGTATGTGCTCGTCTTTTAGCTGGCTGCCTTCGTCTGGTGATCCATCGCCTTATTTTTGTTGAATAGGGGGCATTTATTAGATGGCGTACTATTTCGGATAACGTCCTCATTGCTCAGGAGTTTATACATGATCTCAGAGAGCTCCGACCAGTCGATGCCTCACGGCTTTTAAGCTCGATATGGAGAGAGCTTATGATAGACTGAGCTGGGCCTTTTTGCACCGTTCTCTTTAGGAGTTTGGGTTTGACGGTCTGTTTATTGAGTGGATTATGGCATGCATTCATAAGCCTTCTTTTTTCTGATCATTAATGGGAGCCGACTGAGTTTTTTCACTCTTCCGTGGGGCTGTGGCAGGGGTGCCCTTTATCCCCTTTGCTGTTCATTCTGGCTGCGGATGATCTTTCACGTGCTTTCCATCAGGCTCAGCAGGATCGGCAGATTGTTCCATTTATGGCTAGGTGTAAGGGCCCTTCGGTCTCTCATCTTCTTTTTGCCGATGACTGTATTCTCCTGGGTCAGGCTTCCATTGATAATGCGGCTTCTTTCCATTCTATTATTCAACGTTATTGTCAGGCTTCGGGACAGAAGGTTAACTTTCTTAAGTCTTCTATATATTTTAGCCTGAAGACTTCCAGATCCACCAGGGAAGCCATTATTAATTTGTCGTATCACTACTCAGACTGACCGGTTTATATATTTGGAGATCCCCATAACTGGTAGATGTCCCCACTGTTCTGACTATTCTGAGCTTGAGAGGCAGGTTCATCAACGCATTGAGGGGTGGCAGGTCATCGGCCTATCTATGATGGCTAGGGTCATTATTATTCGTTTGGTTCTTTCCTCTCTTCTCTGTATCTTCTTTCGAACGCTGCCATCCCTATTACTTGTCTTAAGAGGATTGAGAGATGTTTCAGAGATTTTCTATGGGCTTCCATGCAAGATGGCCACGTATTCACCTTTTATCCTGGGACACGGTCTATATGCCTATCCAAGAAGGTGACCTTGGGATCTAGTCTCTGATTGTTAGAAGAGAAGCTCTACTAGCCAGACATGCATCGCGATTCCTCCTGGAGCCGCAGTGTCTTTGGATCTCTCTGATGCAAGCGAGGTATGGTGATTGGAGTCCGGCTCGCACATTCTACTGTTCCGGGATGTTCCTTCTTTTGGAAGGAGGTTTGTAGGTATGGTCAGTCTATCCTGAATAATATCTCTTGGATGATTGGAGATGGTTACTCGATTGATGTTATCCAGGATACTTGGATTTCTGAGCTCCCTCTCTCTCGGTGGCCCTCTTTTATCAATATTGATGCCCATCCAGTTTAAGGGTTAAGGATTTGATTTCCTTAGATCCCCCCTCTTGGCATATCCCCTCGGTGACCCGATTCTTTGGTGAAGAGCTTTCTCGGTGGATTCTCACGATGCCTCTTATTCTCGGCCGCTCGTTTGACTCCAGGCTTCGACAAAGATCTTGTCTCTCTAGGGCCCCCACTAGGGACCTTATGAAGATTTTCAAGCCTCAGTCTCAGCGCACGATGGATGCTGTTTGGATCTGAAAGCTTCCCATCCTTTCCAGAATTCAGCTATTTATTTGAAAGCTTATGTGGGACTGTCTTCCAACTTGTGTCCTTCTCAGAGGGGTCTGCCTATCCAGCCGATCTGTCCTTTGTGCAAGCTGGAAGAGGAGTCTTCTACCACGCTATCTTCATCTATCCCAGAGCTAGACGGATATGGTATTTGATGGGTTATTCTAGCAGATTGGATGATATGGGCTCCCTGCGCTCCTCCTTCTTTCATGATCTCCGAAGGGGCCCTCAGCAAAAACGTGGTCTTTGGGCTACCATGGCTTATCAGATTTGGATGTCGAGGAATCAGCTCATCTTCTCGGATGACATTATTTTTCGCACATATTGTGTGGAAGATTTGATCGTTGACGGCGGACTATGCCCGTGTTATTAATGTTGTTAGTTCTGACTCCTCTGGCCTTGGGATCCCTGCTACTCCGACAGCGAATCGCATATGGTTTTTATTTCCTGGGAGCCCCCTCCAGGGTTTGTCAAAATCAACTTCGACGAGAGTGTCCATGGTAGAACTGCTGGTTCTGCCTTCATCATTCGTGGGCCTCAAGGCAATTTGTTGGCGGCGGAAGGTTTTGGTACTCTCGACTTCTCTGTCCCTATGATCGAGCTTTATACTGCTTGGCGGGTATTTTTTATGCAGCTCGGATTCTTCATGCTTATAGGCTCATGATTGAGGGTGATTCTATGACGGTTATTTCTTAACTGCAGAAGGAGAATTGCTCTCATAGCCCCACTAATCTGATTCTTAAGGATATTTGGTCTATCGTGTGGAGGTTGACAGTGCCTAGATCCATCATATATATCGCGAAGTTAATTTGGCGGCGGACTGATGGCTACTTAGTGGGCGATCCCTATTCTTTTTTTTTATAGCAAATTTTATATTTTAATTTATTTGACTAATTCGTGCTACACTAGTGATAGTCACTTATAATAATAATAATAATAAAAACTCATGACCAAATGCAAGCAAGTTTTAGAAAGAACCTTTTATGGTACTTTTATTTTCTGCCAAGAAGAGTCGTCGGCCAACACCCGATCCGACTCAACCATTGGCCGCCCACCTGTTTGATAACGTCCAAAAATACCAACAGAAAATCAAAGATTTTGTCAGTTATATATTATTTCTCAATGATATTGCCCTAAAGATCGTGAACCCATCGCTCCTCTCTGGCATTTCCATCCATCTTCTCCTTTCCTCTCCCCTTCCTCGCCACACACACACACTCTCTCTCTCGATTGCCCTCCAAATACTAACAGCGGAGGAAACAAGAATTTTTCCTCGATTTCTCGTATCGAGATTTCGTCGCGAGCCCCATCGGCAGGAGCTCCAATTCGTTCGCGAACTTGGGCTCTCCGGGGAACGAAACGAGACGCCGCGCTCTTTTTAGGGTTTTGTGCCCTCATTTCCTCTGCTTTTAGTGTTTTTTTTTTTTTTCCCTCTCTGTCGTTAACGTGTTTCGTGACCGGTGTACGAATCCCCGCGGCATTGGGGTTATCTCGCTGTTCCGGGGTTGGGTCCGGTGGTTTGTGGAACCGAGGGACTGGATCGGATCGATTGGATTGAACGAACAAAGACAACGTCTTCACCTCTGGCCTTTCGTCACGGTTTCTTCTTCCTCTTTCCCTTGCTCTACTTTTTATTTGTTCCTGTTCAGCCTTCTAGTAATCTGTCGAACTTCAAGAAATAACTTCTTTTAGCGAGATTGATTCATTAGGATTACGGTGGGTTCCTGCAACCGGCAGGAGAAAAAGATTTTATTTCTGGGTCATAGCAGTTGGGAGATTAATTGTCTCTGTAAATTTGAGGGCCTGTGGGCTTATTGAGAAGAAGAAGGCGGAAAAATCATTTTATGGGCTAAGGCTGGTTTTTCCTCTTCTTTTTGTTATCGTTAAAATATATATATATATATATAGAAGGGGCTGTTTTTCTTGCAGTAAAGGAGAGAGCAACTGTTTGAGGTTGCTCTCATTAAAGAAGGGAAAGGAGGCATATCTGACACTGTATAGGTTAGTTACTTTGCAGTAGCCTTGCATGGGCGAACATGGAGGCTGGCCACAGACGAGTGGCCTGTTGCCCAATGGCCTTTTGCCCAATGAAGTGGCCAGTCCGACCCGAGCCCTTGATGCTGAGAAGTGGTCGAAAGCTGAGGAAAGAACAGCGGAGCTTATAGCTTGCATTCAGCCCAACAGGCCATCTGAGGAGCGGAGGAATGCTGTGGCCAATTACGTCCAGAGGCTTATAACAAAATGTTTCTCCTGTCAGGTGTTTTTTTTCTTTTTTCTTTTTAAATAACAGTTCTTCAAGTCTCAAGACTTTTGTTTCTTAGTAGTATTTTGAAAGCAATAGCTAGGTTTTTCCAATTTCCATTTCTTAACTGCATAATTTGTAAGTTATGTTTTTACTTGTAGGTTGAAATGTTTTTTTGTCCTACTATTTCTTCCAGATGTTGAATCTTATGCTTGAACTGTTATCTTTTGCTATTAAGTCATCAATTTATGAGTAACCATCATTATCGAGTGTTTCAGCTTTTTAGTCATGTTGATTTTACTTGCCAAAAATATCTTGAGTTGTTAAGCAGGGCACATCCACTCTATCATAAAATTATCTGGTTATTGACTAGATTTTCTTGTCTATTAGAAAGTTTGGTTTTCAATTGCATTGAAAGGCATCGAATTAAAATAGTTTGGTATCAAATTGTAGGTAGAACAATTAAAAGTTGATTATCAGATACCAGAAAGACCAGATTACCAGAGTGGTTAAGAAACCTCCAGATCAGACAGAGGCACAAAAAGATTCTACTATTTATAAAATTACTTAATGCTTGTTAATGATGGTTAGATGCCGTAGCATCATGTTGGATTAACCCAAGGAAGAGTGAGAGAATATAGTTTTCTATTCCAATTTTGGTGGGTATATGGGATGAATTGAGGATATAATTAGAATTGGGAGGTTAGGAGATCTTCAAAAAAAAAAAAAAACTGCTTTCTCACCCTTCTCCTTTTCTCCTATTTAAGGAAGCAACAAGTTTCAGGTGCCACATGTCAATCAATGCTGGCTTGGCACTGGCATGGTTCAGGCCATGCTGTTCTGGTGCTTGGTAGATGGTATGCATTAGCATGCGTGGGTGTGCACTGACAAATGGCCCTGCCTTGTGATGGTCTAGGCCTAGCATGGTACACAGCAAAGTGCAAAACCGGCTTTTCAATCTTTGGGTAGCTAAAATAATATATTCAGGGAATCTCTTACCTTTTGATCTATTTTTTAGATGACAAATTTTGTTGGAGACATCTTTAACAATGGAGTTGGTAATCAACATGGTGCTATGCCTTTGAATATGAGCCATTCTTTCTCTAATACTTGGGACTAGCTTTTCTATGGACCTGAATATTTGTTACTAAGGAAGTCCACAAGACTAATGAATATAGGAAAATTGAGGTGGCACATTAGGAGGGTAGAAAAGCACCAAGTGTGGAGGACCTTGATATGAAGCAGGTTTTGAATACAAGTTTAGTGATTGAAACAATAGGGTGAGACTGGAAAATACATAGATGGAAATTGATTTGAAATGGTTTGAAGGTTTCCTATTTTAAGGTAGCTTTGGATGCCATGTATTGATGATAAATTTCTATTATGAAGCTGTAATAAAAATTTTGTTAGCCGATGTTAGGTAAATGATTGGTTCATATTTGCTCATGTTTTCTCTTGTGTCTGTAAACTCATCCCTTGAAGCCTGACCTAACCTTATCAAGCTCATCTCAAAATAGGTCTGACTTGTCAACTAAAAACTAGGTGCTAGAATCAGATTTAGGTTTGTCTTGTAGTTAGCATTTAATGGTGTTGGTTGAGTAGTATTTACTAAAATTTATACCTCGTTAGAGATAGTGGGTTGGCTGGGCTAGAGTTGATATTTCTGCTGGAATTTTAGAAGGCTTGGCTTAGCTCACTCTCCCTGTAGTTAGTGGTAATCATATAGATGGGTACATTTATAATGCCTATAGCTTAGAGGTTCACTCATTGTGACTTTCATTAGATGAATAATGATTTCAGCTATCTATCAGGCTATTTTCATAGCTTCTTATAAGCATTGTTTGTGGATTTTTCTTCTCATAAGCACAATGATATTTTTTACTTTTGTTTATTAAATTCCTTGAAATTTCGAACTGCTCCAATATAACACTCCTATGCCTTTTATTTAACTATCAATGATTACCGGCCTGTTTGACCTCTTGCCTTAATTGATAGCGTGGTTCCAACACGTATTCTAGTACCCGTGGTGGGTTTTTTAAGTTGTCAGTATCACTTATCTGAGGTGTCGTACAAATTTTTCTTTTTAATATTTCACATTTTTGTTTTATACTTTGTTTCTTTTAGATCATTGGTAATATTGATTCTGTTTTCTGGCCTCATTCCTAAAAAAGAAAAAAAAATAGTGGCTGAATTTAGCCTTTTGGAGAGTAGAGTAGAAATACAAGGAGTGGATTTTGCAGACGCCATGATAATCTTGCTCCGAAACCTTATAGTTTCCTTTGATTGGTTTCTGTAACTAATCTTATTGATTTATATTTGCCAAATTTCACTGGTCACTTTATTTCTCTTTTTCTTCTATGAGGACTTGTTGAAATTAGGTAACACTTTTTTTATAAAATACTCTCACATGACAGTGTCTATTGTCATGATGCTTGTTAGGTTTTCACGTTTGGTTCTGTACCTCTGAAGACCTACTTGCCTGATGGGGATATTGACTTGACTGCATTTAGTAAGGATGAGAGTTTGAATGATACATGGGCCAATGGAGTCCGTGAAGTGCTAGAGAATGAAGAGAAGAATGAGAATGCTGAATTTCGTGTGAAAGAAGTTCAGTATATTCAGGCAGAAGTATGCCTTTCTAACCTCATGCATTTTTATTTTTTGTATCTAAAGTATGCTTAAGTACACATTCGAATCTTGAAATTTTCTCATTGTGCAGTGCAGTTTATGTTTGTTGGTAGTTGTCCCCAACATGGCCTGCCTCTTACTGAATTTATTGGATTTGGCCTGCCTCTTACTGAATTTATTGGATTAAGTGAATTATGTTATGAACCGTGCCACAAAAACATGACTGATATCTGCTAGTATCTGTGCTTGCCAAGCATGTATCTGGGAACAAAAAATGAGAGTTTGTTAATTTTTTGTTAGTTTGTCATGTAACGATTCAATATGGATGAAGTTTTTCTTCTTCTTCTTCTTCTTCTTCTTCTTTTTGTAACTGAGAGAGCTTGATTAATTATTTCAGTTCATACTGGAAAACCAAGAATGAGATGTGTTAGTGACAATAATTTTTATTTTGGCCAATATTTGGTTGGGCTAGTCCATCAGGAAAGACATTATCGTTAGTAGTTATATATGGCTTGCAACACAAAGGAATACTTAAATAGGATGGAGATCAGCCAAAATCTGAACTTGAAGGGGAAAAAAATGAAGAAAGCGATTTTTGAATTTGTAATCCAAACTATAACAGACATCTGCCTAAGGGTCTCTTTCAGACAGCTGTTGGAGGGGTCCCACGGCTACTCCAAACAGGGCTTAAGTCTCTAAAACTACATGGATGTTCAAAACAGGGACATGATATATGCTGACTACCAAGCAGAACTTGGAGTGTTTGCATAAGAGCTGTGCTTGAAATACAGCGAATTCATCATGATTCTGGTTTGATGGAAAAAAAAATGCAATAACAGGGATTATGCATTCTGATTTGGTTGGAAATTAAGGTAGGCTGCTAAAGGCTGTCCATTGTCGTGAACAATGAATTTTCTAGACAATAAGGACATATGTTTCTCCATGCATGTTATACATTGCTTGTTATCTAGTAGGATCTAGGGTGGCAATTGAATTGGGTCGGGTTGGATATGAGTCATGTCAAATACAGGTCAAAATAAAACAATTAACCTAAACTTAACTTGTTTATTAAATAGGTTATGATTTGAGACATATACTTGATCTGTTTAATAAGTAGGTAAAACAATTCAACTACTTAGGCCACATTTGGCATTGTTGTAGCTAGGAGAGGTTTTGTTTGTGGAGCTTTAGATGGTAAAGTTTTCGCTAATAAAGCTTTTAATAAAAAGTTATTTGTTGTTTGGTAACTATATTTTTGAAGTATTTTGAAACTTTAACATCTTTAGCAATCAAACTAGAAAAATAGATTTAGTAACAAGAAATGCTAATAAAGGATGTTGTAGTGCCTTCAATTGTATAACTATTTGTATCAAAAGTTGTATTTATAAAGCATTCTTAATTTATAAATTATTTATTTTGATATTTTAATCTAAATAAGAAAATAAATAATAATTTTACATAATATCATTGTATTATAAAAGTATTATTATGATATCACATGTTATCATATGATACTATAATAATATAATATAAAATATTGAGTATTATAATATTATAAAATTATATTCTTATAATATAATACAAACATAATAAAATGTTATTGTATGATATTATAATAATATTGTAAAATATTGCAATATAAAATATATTAGTTATTATAATATAAAAAGTTGTATATTTCTGAAAGGCTCGACATACCATGTTTTCATCCTGTGATCCGCCCTTAAGCCTGGTTTGTCTTGATTGGAGATTGATAAATAAGAAAAAATTTTAAAAGGAAAAAGTCACATGGTATCGTATGATGTTATAACAATATTATAAAATATTGCAATATAAAATATATTAATTATTATAATATAAGAATATTATTATAATATGATACAAATTAATAATATATTATTATCTTTGTTATATTATATCACAATATCATAATATTATGTTAATTATAATATTATTATATTATTGTACTTTTATATTATTTTTGTATATAATAACATTTTCTTATAGCATTATTATACTAGTTATGCTGTATTATATTATGATGAATTATTATGGGTACTTTTTAAAAAGGATGATCTAGTGCATGAAGCTTTCACAATTGTGATATTTGGGAAGGGTTAGATACATGCAACCTGACTCCCTCATGTTGGTAGACCTCCATGTCCCTATAGAATTTTTATTAATATGAAAACAACTTTTCAACCCCATCTCAGGTAGAGTTTTTTCCCAAAATCTTCAAATTAGAGATTTATTCTAATACACTTTTTCAGCTTTTGGAAGAGCCAGAAAATTGTTTCGTCTGAAAAAAAAAAAGGAAGTCTTGCATGAAGTCTTGCATGTAGGCCCACTAGAAAGTCAAAGAGAAAGTATGCCCCACATAAAGTAGAACGAATTCTCTGCCATCTAGTTATGAAGGAAAACCTTGGTGAGCCATAAAATCCTTTGAGCCTAGTGGATCAAGTTGAATTGCAATGCTTTCTCCAGACCTCTGGGAAAAGCATGAAAAAAAGGCCTAAATGTTATGATCCCTCCATTACTCCAAAATGAAAGGGGCAATCTTGTAATTCTTGATTTGTTCCCATTGAGGCCTTACCTAAACCTGTGCTCGTGAGGTTTTCTTTTCTTACTCATCTTACCAAAACCTGATTTAGATAGAGTAACAGGAGAAATCTGTTACACTAAACTAAAAAAGATTAGAATTTCTAGATCCTCCTTTTGTTTTCATGGCCATTTTGACTTAATGTCAAAACTTTTACCAAATATCTCAAAATCACACAAAAGCACTTTTGGCCTTCTAGAGATGCTTTTTGGCCCTTCAAAGCAATATCTGGGGCCTAACCTATTTAATAAATAAATCCTATCGGCTTGGGTTCATGATAAAACTATTTGACATAGATAATCACAAAATATTATGGCCTAGAAACTAAGTGGACCGAAAATCTCATCCCACCTAGGTGTTTTGTATTAGTTTCTGGTTCTCTATGCTTGCAACTTTTGAAAATAGTATGATTAGAAGGTTAATATAGCTCTTTTTTTTTTAATTACATTTTGAACAACACAGGATTTGTAAGCTACCGCTAGATCTATTATGAGGATTCCCTTGGCTTGCATTGGCTTTTGTGAAGGAGATACATGCACTACACCATCTTAAAGAGGGCAGCTCAATGCACAAAGCTCCTGCCATTGTAGGGTTAGATATGTGCAGCTTTACCCTTGCATGCGGAAAGGCTGCTTTTATATTGCGAACTCATGGCCTCTAGTTCACAATAAAGCAATCTCACCATTGCACTACACCATCTTAGGAGAAGGATAATCCTAATCAAAGATTGGACCGTCTAGATGGCCAAATATTTATCAAAACTAGTTAAGAGAGCTTTTATCTGGCTGAAGGGAGGCACCGACATCACACTTTATCTAATTACCATGAGACTAGACATGACTCTTTGTACGAGACTTTTTCATATACATCATCAAATGGTATGCTAAACAGTTTTGACTCAACCCAACCCGATATGATTATTAAACAGGTTAAGTGGGTTAAAACTGAAACTTGAACCTGACTTATTTAATAAACAGGTCAAATCAGTCGACCTGTTTATGACCTGAACCTATTTAGTTCCAACCCAAACCTAGTTATTGCATGTCAGGTATAAGAGGATTGAGGATGGGGTCATAATTTGCCACCCCTAGTAGGAAATTTATTAAAATATCCTCTATTTATCTTTCTTTTTTTTTTGTTCCATCCTTTCAACTTGTCTTCTCATTTAAGATTTTGTTGCTGACTTTCTACGAAGTTTGGTATATATGACTGTCAAATAGGATGGTATGACTAGTATCCTATCATTCTGGTGCAACGTTGGCACTGGCACAAGTGCCAGGACATCGAAATAATTGTACCAGTGTGGGCTGAATTGATTTGTACAAGTTGATCTTGATGGTTTTTCAATTTTTTGGAATATGTTAGCTCAGGTATGTATTGCTAGTACAGGTATTGTACATATTATACTGTTCCAATGAAATTATTATTGGATTTAGTACTAGTATTTAAAATCTTTTATGTATGTGTGTATGTATATATTTGTTGAGGCATTTGAAGCTTTCTAGAATACGAATATTGGTAATGAAGGTCAATATGAATATATGCTAACAATAGCTTGAGATACAAAGCAAAATTGCCTCACTTAATGAAAACTCACATGGGTGCTAACATTAATTTTGTCAATTTTAAATCAAAGGTCAATGATCTGCAATTTTTGCAGTTATTTAGCTGTTAGTTGAATCTAGCACAAAAGGAGGTCATCATAATGTTGATTAAGCTTTTAGGTAGGTTGCAAAAAGAGGGATGATGTATGCATTGGACTTGGGAGTGATGGAAAGTTCATGGAGATAAGTTTGTAAGGTATGGAAATGATCTCATGGATGATCTTTGCAATGGATCTCGTAAGATTGAGCTAATGATATGCGCAAGAAAGAAATGCATGCTCATGAGTCAACCAATCTTGTGAGTGAGACTTGTAAAGCGAGCTGTTGACAAAGTGGACTGGCCAACAAGGTTACTCAAGGCGAAAACTCTGGAGGCAATTTGAGGACATCTTAATTGGGCTGGATATGTGAATATGGTGTGGTTGAGTTTGGAATAAAGTGCAAATACCAGCTTGATAGATATACAAATTATTATGGGTATTTTTTTCCTTGTGGAATTTTTTAAAAGGATGATCCAGTGGATGAAGCTTGCACCATTGCGGTGTTTGGGAAGGATTAGATATACTCAACCTGACCCCTGCATGTTGATAGGCCTCCATGTTCCTATAGAATTTTTATTAATATGAAAACAACTTCTTGATCCATCTCATGTAGAGCTTTTACCCAAAATCTCTAAATTAGAGCTTTTTTCTAATACACTTTTCAGCTTTTGGACGAGCTAGAAAATTTTTCATCTAAAAGAAAAAGGGAGTCTTGAGTGCAGTCCCACTAGAAAGTCAAAGAGAAAGTATGGCCCACATAAAGTAGAACGAAATCTTGGTCTAGTTATTCAGGAAAACCTTGGTGAGTAATAAAATCCCCAGCCCTAGTGGATCAAGTTGAATTGCAATGCTTTCTCCAGACCTCTAGGAAAAGAATGAAAAAAGGCCTGAATATGTAAGTAATGTTCTTGAGAAAAGGGCATGCATGATACAGCTCAACTCAACTCAACTCATCTAAGCCTTTTCCCAACTACATGGGGTCGGCTGCATGCATGCATGATACAGCTATGACTTTTTTTTTCAGTTGTGGATGAAAGCTCTCAGTTTGAACAAATTCAACATAACTCAGATTTTTGAGATTGTGTAAACACTTGGAAATTAGGAATCATCAGATGTGTCGTGTCTAGGCCAATATTTATCTTTAATGTTAATATTGAATATTCATTAGTAGTTTTTAATATATCAGTTTGAGGTCTGTGCTGGTGCTTTATCGGAATGGTTTGTCCTGGGACCAATGTCAAGGACTAGTCCTGGGTGCTAGCTTTTGGTTGGAACAGTATGACTCATGTTTAAAAAATGTGGTGCATAAGACTGCATGCAGTTGGGTATGTGTGGTTTATATGTGGTCATACTGCATATGGATTGAAAAGATAATTGACTTAGCACTATGAGCCATATATGTGTTCAAACAGCATTGTGCGGTTGCATATGTAACCCTGGCATCATGGAGCCAAACATGTGTCTCTCTTTTATATGGGCTTATGCAAATGAAGCATGTTTAAATTGATGATCATGTCAAATGTGAGTTTCAGTTATATAATAATAATAATAAAAATAATAATCACTAATTGGTCGTTATTGCTGTTATTAATATTGATATTTATTATATAGAAAGTTATTTACTATGTTATTGTTATTTGTTGTACAATATTAATCACCATGCAGTTCTCTTTCTTCATCATATTTGAATTTTGTGATAAATTTAATCTGATTAAGGTGCATATTCAGATGATTCCATTAGCTGAGATAAAGCTGCTTTTTTTTTCGATGATACTTCTGGCTTTTTATGTGTTTCTGCCATTAGGATATTTTAGTAATGTTGTCCACATTTCATACATGCAGATTTGACCTCCAACTTTATATCTGTTTGCAGGTAAAGATTATAAAGTGTCTTGTAGAAGACATTGTGGTTGATATATCATTTAATCAGCTAGGTGGGTTATCCACGCTTTGTTTCCTGGAACAGGTGAGCTGCTGTTGCCTTAATTATTGCTTAAACTCATGTTCAAAAAAAGAAAAAGAACTGTGATGTTTAGATGCATTTGTAAAGCCTTTTGAGCATCTGTAGAAGCTTTTGCTCATTACTATTTGATTTATACAGATTGATCATATGATAAATCATGATCACTTATTCAAACGGAGTATTATATTGATCAAGGCCTGGTGTTACTATGAGAGCCGTATATTGGGTGCTCATCATGGTCTCATTTCTACATATGCTTTGGAAACTCTGGTTCTCTATATATTTCATGTGTTTAGTAATTCGTTTGCTGGACCACTTGAGGTAATTTCGTTTACTTTGCTTATTTCTTTTCATTATTAAATTTTGAATTCAATGATACTTATCATTGTGAATCATAGGTCCTATATCGTTTTTTAGAGTTTTTCAGCAACTTTGATTGGGATAACTTTTGTGTTAGCCTTTGGGGCCCTGTACCTATTAGTTCACTTCCAGATATGGCTGGTGAGTTCGACATTGTATTTTACATTTACTAATGGGACACAGATGAAGTGCCAGCTCTTATTACTGACCTTTGAAATATCATTCAGCGGAACCTCCTCGGAAGGATAACGGTGAATTGTTGCTCAGCAAGGTCTTTCTTGATATGTGTAGTATGATATATGCCGTTATGCCAGTTGGTCAGCCTTTTGTTTCAAAACATTTCAATGTTGTCGATCCCTTACGCATAAGCAACAACCTTGGTCGCAGTGTTAGTAAAGGTATTACATGCTCATATTAGCTCTGCTATTATTTGATGTTCATTTTCCTTCTTTTATGGTATGACTGAGTGAAAACCGCTTAATTTATAGAGATAGTTTGAAAATGAATTCTAGCAATATCTATCTTTTTATCCTGCAAACAAAGATTATTTTGTTGTTATCTTCACAATTTAGACAAGGGGATCTGTTTTTCTATGCACTCTAGATGACAGATTGCTTTTTGTTCTATGCAAGTTAAGTTTTTTAATTAAATTATATTTCCTGGAAATGAACAAATATTTTCAGAATATTGATATCAAGGAAATTTTAATTGGGAAAATCATAAATTTTGGGGTTGATGACAACAAGGTTCCATGCTTCAAAATAGATCATTATAGGACTATTCTGATTATTACTGAAGTGCAGGAACGGTCAGATTATAGATCTAGTGTTTCGTCCGTGTTAGGTTAATTGAAATATTGTTAAGATCAAGGGGTTAACTTGTAAACTTGGGATTAAGTACAAAATAAGGGCTCATGAATTTCTTTTTGGTCTCTCTTGCTCTCTAGATGCCTTATATTGAGTAGAAACCTAGATTAGAATGCACAATATATAAACCTCGATAATTGGAATACTGGCTGCTTTTCATGGGGCCTCAATTTTATCCTAAATAAAGGACCAGAGGAATCTTTTACCTTTCTATATGTTATGAAAGGAAACATGAATGATTCAAATTCTTCTGAACACAAAAAATTTGAATCACTAAACAGAGTATTAGGCTTAATGTCAGACCATCATATCCAAGTTTTCATACAATAAGGCCCCATCTACATGGTCTGTATGTAGTCTCGAACACTAGCAACATATAAAAGGGGTACCAAGAAAATCTCAACAACTTTAAGAAGCATGCTTTTATTTGCATACTTGACATATTTACATGCATTCAACTGAGTGTTGGAATGCATGCATGAGTTCTCTATTTATAGCTCCTATTTTCTCAAATCCCAACAGAATGTTTCCTTTTATATGCTGACTTGTATTATTCTCTGATACTAATGGAAATTCTATGACAAGAAATTCTTGTTAAAATCATCTATGGATTCAAAGGCTGCTTTGGTATGTTTCCATGATTTTTTGAGGTGATAGTATGTTTCTATGTTGTACCTTATTTTTTGTCTTTGTTTGTCTATAACCTACCAAACATTGTGCCAAGTATCAGCAGTTCATGTGTCATGATTAAACAATTTTTATCTTCTTAAAGTGTTCTTAACCTTGTAATTATTGTATGCACTTTATACTTACACTAAGATGTACAACCATATTATTTATTTCCTTTTTTGAGGCTTGGATAATCTGAAACCTAGTTCTGGTGTTCTACACCATCAGTTTGTCAAACCCTCCTCTCTGTTGTTATTGATTTCATTTAAAGAAACAGGCTTTTTTCTTTTGCATTATTCTATATCATTATATATTTTCAGCACTCATTTCATTTTGTTGTACTTTTGCAGGCAATTTTTTCAGGATACGCAGTGCCTTTGCATTTGGGGCCAAAAGGCTGGCAAGGTTGCTAGAGTGTCCAAAAGAGGACCTGATTGCTGAAGTAGATCAGTTCTTCATGAACACATGGGAGAGACATGGCAGTGGCCATCGTCCTGATGTTCCTAGCCCAAATTTGTGGCACTTGCGATCTATAAGAACTGTTCCAGTTGAAGAATCGAATGGTTCCAGAAGTACTTCAAGCATCAAGAGAAAGAATGAAAATGTTGTGTTGCCTGGTAGTCTTGATTGTCAAACTGATGGTGGGCTTCCTTTTTATGGCACCTCATCTCAGATTCTGAAGACCATCAACCAACACTCTCAGAACATACACAGGACAGGTACAACATGTGCAATTTCTCATACTAAGAGCCAGAAAAGTTTTGGAAGCCAGATTAATTCTAGGGTTTCTAACCACGTTGACAAGAATAATGGATTCAGAGAATTTGTTCAAGCTGTCAAGAGTCAGAAAACTTTGAGGCCTGACCTTTCTGTGAATGACCAAGGGGGACCAGGCAGGTTTCAATTTTCAAGGACACGCTCAAGTCCAGAGCTAACTGACACATCTTCTGAAGTTTTATCTCGAGGAAGCTGCAACAGAGTTCCTGTAACTGGGAATAACATGATTGCCACAGCAAGGTTAGATCATGGCAGAAGAGGGAACTTGGGTTCTGACGTTTCAAGGAGTCAATATGCAAGATCTTTTGATGATCCATTGTCTTCAAAGTACAGTTCATCCCAGCAAAGTCTTGAAGCTGCTGATTCAAATAATGTTTCAAATACTTACCATGATGATGCTGGCTTCACAACTGTCAAGGAAGAGCATGCATTTATGTCTGAGGCATTGGAGATGCACCAGGAAGAGCAGGATTTGGTTAATATGTTGGCATCTTCCAGCATACATAATTTAGTTGGACAGGTTCAAAGGTCACTTCATTTGGGTTCTCCGCATCTACCTTTTCCTTTATCTACCTCTGCTCTATCTTCAATGGGTTGTAGTCAGAGAAATTTGGCAGGCTCTGTTCCTACTGTTCCTGTGATTGAGTCTCCATGGGCATCCAATATGCCATTTCCTCAGGGCTTTGCTTCTTCAACTACGACACCTTATTTCCCAACTGCTGTTTTCAATTCAAACTCAGAAGATGCTGTTGACCCTATTAGTGAGAATCATGGAATGACAGAAATGAGCACTGAGGAAAGTGATAGCTATTCTCACAAACAAGATCTTAGATCTGATCAAGGGTTTGACCCTGAAAATGGAGGTTTTCAGGTAATTAATTATGATGAAAAGCAGCAGGAAGTTCCGGGGAGATCTAACTCTTTGTCATCATCACAAGCCAACAATTCTGGTCCCTTTATTCGAGGACATCACCAGTTTGCTAAAGAAAATAGTGTAGTAACTGAAGAGCACACTGGTGCCTTCCAGAATCAAACCAATAGGGGCAATGATATTTATTCTAGTGACAGAAATGGAAATATGAGGTACATTCCTACCTCACAGGCTGGTCCTTCTAGGAGCAAGCTGGCCTCTGAAAGTTCATCCTATGGATCTGCAGAAACCTCCAAATCATCTAGGGATAAACAGGGAAGAAGAACTATGTCTTCTGCAGTTTTGACATCTTTATATGGGAAAGTAGAGAGTGAGTGGCAGCTGGAGGGCACATCTGATCATTCTTCGGCACAGGCAGATGATGAGGCTTCACAACATGCTAGAACCCATCATTTATATGGGTGTGATCTAGCACAAATAAGTGGATCAGAATCTATGATTCCTGTTGCCCCAATGATTACCAATGGCTCAGGACAGAGGGCTATGGATAACTCCAGGGTGATGCCATTTGCATTTTATCCAACTGGTCCACCAGTTCCATTTTTAACAATGCTCCCAGTATATAATATTCCATCTGTGACTGGCTGTTCTGATGGATCAACAAGCCAATTTGACCAGGATGAAGGACTAGATAATGGTCATATGTTCCCATCTGATCAGAATCATGATTCAACAGAAAGCCCTGATCAGTCTGAGTCTCGCATGGGTTCAGGTGCTTTCAGAAATGCTGATCCTGAGCCTCCTGGGGAGCATAAGTCTGATATTCTAAATGGTGACTTTTTAGCCATTGGCAAAATCTGCAATATGGGCGGTCATGCCAAAACACTCGCTACCATGGGCCTTTTATATACCAATCTCCTGTTATGGTGCCACCAATGTACGTACAGGGTCATTTTCCATGGGATGGTCCTGGCAGGCCACTCGTAGCCAATGGAAACCTCTCTGCACAGATCATGAATTATGGATCCCCAATGATTCCTGTTGCGCCTATTCAGCCAGCTCCTCACAGAACTTCTGGTGCTTTTCAGCGTTTTGGAGATGAAGTCCCTAGATACCGTGGTGGGACTAGAACCTATCTGCCAAATCCTGTAAGTATATATCTCAAAGAGTTATATTGCAAGTTAATAGATTAACACATGATTGCACTGCAGTGTGATGTCATTATCTAAAGTTGAGAAACTGGATTCCCCTTGCAACTTTCATTGCAAAACAAGAATGCCACATGTGCAATGCAAGTATTATTTTATTTTTAATAAAAAATATAATTTATATAGATGAATGATAAATGCTTGGACTCAAACCTTCATCCTTGTGGTTAAATGCAACATGGAGAAAGGGGAACTGCACAGATAGAATATGAGAGAGAGAGGTGGGTTGAGAAAATGCATGGATCAGGAAAGGCAAGGTGGGAAGCAGGGACAGTCAGACATGCCTCATTCATGGTTACATTTGGGGTTTTGGTGTTATATAGTAGAATAGATAAAAGCTGTGGAGTCATATAGTAGAATAGATAGAAGCTATGGAGTTCTTTTCCAAATAGAGAACAAGGACTCTTTAGACATGAATGAGTAGCCTGGCCATGCTCTCTCTCTCTCTCTCTCTCTACACTTTTATCCTTATTAAAAATGCTGGGGGTTAACCAGCTCAAGTGACCAAATTCAATCCTGCTTATTATTATTATTATTATTGTTTATTTTTTATGTATGCCACTTAATGAGTACTCTTATCAAATTGGGAAAGGGACCATAGGGGACTGGATATAACCTCATCATTCCTCTTTTAAGCCACGAGGGGTCATTTCCTGCAGTGGAGCTTCTAGTTATCCTATTCGACACATTTTTTTTTTGTGACATATTATAATCTTGATTCTCTGTGATATTGTGTTGTTCTGCTTAAGGGAATCCACTCATCTGCATGGTTTGAATTTATTTGTTGGTTTCTGATTATGTCATGTGTTCCTTTGTATTCTTGTATTTCTCAAGTAGGCTATGCTTATCTGTTTGTTTTTACATAGCAAATGCAATTTGAAGTTTAAGGGTTGCCAAGATTTGCTTTGTAGGATAAAATCAGAAGTCCATGCATGGAAGGAATCTTGTAAGAATTGGTTTTCATACACATCAATAGCTGTCCAACAGTAGTACTTTAGGCAGATAGAAGAATCCAGGTATCATTTATGGAAACATAGAAGAATCTAGGTATCATTTATGGAAACAAAGATGTATGTGTACTTCCCACTATCAGCATTTGTCAGGTTTTTGGCTTGTGGGGTTGTTTTTTGCTTGTTATTAGCTTGATGTTCTTGTCAAACCTGGAATTTTAGTGTGCACTTTTTAGGCTCTAGTTAGGGATGCTGCTGTCTCTACTAGGAGGGTGATAATCCATCTTATCTGTTGCTAAGCTGTAAGTTGAAAGTGGGCCTTGTTTTACGAATTTGTCTTGTATGCCTTTTCACTCTCTGCCCATGTTACTATTTGGGACCTGGGGCATGACCTTAATATTTGGTTTATCCTTCGGGTACAGAAAAAATCTGTTAAGCTATTCGGCTTTAGACTCTGTAATCTTAGCATGAAACATACTTGAAGCTAGTTGCTCATAGGATCTGTTGCTATTTGTAGTTCCTCTACAGAAAACAAATAATTATAAGTCTCAAGCTTAAATATGAGTTTTGATGTTGGTATTATTGATCGATGATTCTTATGAAAAGATCAGTGACAGCGTTTCTACTCTTACTGCTCTGCACATTATGAATTAATATCTGGAGGACCATTGTGCAAACAGATGAGCTTGAGGTCTGTGATTACTTTTTATGATTGTATGGGTACATTCTCTGAGATAGTGATGTTGCAATTTCTTATGATTTTGGAGTGACTATTGTTGTATGATATTGCAATTTATTAGCAACATTAGACTTTCAAAATGAACCATTATGATTCATGCTAACACTGTAGGAGTTCCACAATTGTTGTATGATGTTTGAAGGAACAATACTCAAGTCATGGGCATGCCTTCTGTCTCTTACCTGACCTTTTGCATTTTGCAGCATTTCTTGTACTTACTTTTCAGTCACTAAGGTTCTACTCTTCTAGATTTTTGCCTTTATAGTTTTCTTCTCTATTTTTTTCCTGTCATCCATGCACAAGACTGCAAATCATCTTTGTATAATTTCAATTTCATAGGATTCCTGGATCATCTGTTAAGAAAACAGAAATGTTGATGTTATTGTGTATTAGAGTCATGGATATTTGGCCTTTCACAATAATATCTTCCCTAGTTGAGACTCGGAACTGATTTTGCTTTAACCCTTTACTTCAGAAAGTTTCATTCAGATATCGACAGTCGAGTGCTAGGAACCAGAGAGGGAATTACAATTATGACCGGAATGACAATGCTGACAGAGAAGGCAGCTGGATCTATGCAAAATCACGGGCTGCTGGGCGCAGCCATGGTCGCACCCAAGCTGAGAGGCCCAGCTTGCGGCCTGACCGATTATCGACAACTGACAATCGAGTTGACAGACCATGGGATCCACACAGGCATGAGCCTCTTGCTTCAAACCAAGCACAGAACAGATCTTTTGGGTTTGCAAACTCCTTGCATGACTCGCCAAATATGGCATATGGCATGTATCCAGTGCCCACAGTGAACTCAAATGGTGTCAGTCCAACTGGTCCCGCAGTTCCACCTGTTGTGATGCTGTATTCATATGATCAAGATATTGGGTACGGTTCACATGCTGAATCCCTTGAGTTTGGCCCTCTTGGTCCTGTCCATCTATCTGGTATGAATGAAGTAGCACCATCCAACGATGTGGATCCTGTCAGGGGCCCATACGAACGGAGGCATGGCACATACAAGAAAAGTTCTTCACGCTCTTCTCCAGATCAGCCCTCATCGCCAGAGTTCCAGAGGTTAGTTCTCATCACTCACTTTTCATTGTCCTTTTTTATTTTATTTGTTTGTCATTTATGTGGAAGCAATTGTAAGATAGTGTTGCAAAATGCTATGGAGATGTCTCTACTGACAATAGATTCAACTAGAAGGCCTAATGTTCATCCCATAATGATTGTTGAATGTGGAAAATTTTTCAATTACTGTGGAATTGAATATGATGGTTAGTGTGATGCCCCTCCCAATTGTCCCACATCGGATAATTGGGAGTTGGTTAAGTGGTTTATAACCGGTTAAGCAAGAAGGACAAGGCACCAATTGGATCCCTTTTTGGGCTGTGGTGACCCAAGTTGGTGTGGACCTTGTCCGTCTTGCTTTCTTGTAACGAAACGGGCCCGTGGGCCCGGGTCGTTACAATATGGTATCGGAGCCTCGCACCAGTCGGAAGAGCAGGAGCTAAGTGCCACACAGGACAAAGTGCTACATCCATAGGGGATGGGAGCCATCTCTTGAACCTGTGGGGGGAATCCTGCCTGCTGGTAGTGTGATGAATTACTCTGGCGACGAGGACGTCGCCTCTGTTAAGGGGGTAGATTGTGATGGTCCCACATGGATAATTGGGAGTTGGTTAAGTGGTTATAACCGGTTAAGCAAGAAGGACAAGGCACCAATTGGATCTCTTTTTGGGCTGTAGTGGCCCAAGTTGGTGTGGACCTTGTCCGTCTTGCTTTCTTGTAACGAAACGGGCCCGTGGGCCCGGGTCGTTACAGTTAGAGCATGCTATGATTGCTTCATAAGTAGAGATGGCAGTGGGGCATTTCCACCTCACTATGGAGAACCCCATACTCACTCTCGATTTATACCTATCTTAAGGTCGGTTGGGGTTCTCCTAACTCACCAAACCCTTCTTACCTTGCCATCTCTTTGTTCATCATACAAATCAAACTAATAAAAAAATATAATATTAAATCTCAGCACCTCACATAATATTAAACAAAGAATAAAGGAGAGAAAGATGAAGAGGAGCCATAGTAGGAGAGACCATAGATGGCAATGTAGAGGAGAGGGGGTTGGGATGAGGTGGTTAGGGTTTGGAAAAAGAGATGGTGAGGGTATAAGGCTTGTATACCCGGGGCATATTAGAATTTTACTAGATATGTTGGGTTGGGTTTTGGGTGTGTGTCTTATCCACCTCCACCCTAACCCACTTTGGATTTAATTTTTAATACCCATCCCAACCTCTAATTTTAAATGGGTTGGGTAAGAGATTTGTCCGCTAGGGTCAGGCAGGGTTGAGCACTAATAGGTGGGTGAAAACTGCCACCCTGACAAGTAAGGTGATAAATCATATCAAACATAATGGATGATGAAAATGTTAGATTTTCTATATAACTGTTGATGAATATCTGCATGATTGACTTACATTTAAAAAGCATGATCTATGGTAGCTTTAAAGTTATAATTATTAGTTTTAATTTAGACTTTGTTAGAGATGATTTTGGAGTAATTGTAGACTTTTTGCAGGTTTTCTCCTTAATTTATTCAGCTTCTATTGCATATTATTCATTGATCATGCTGCTTATTTATTATCTTAACAGGGCGGTTTAATTATTTTTCCAGATCAATGGTTCAGAGGAATTATCAGTTGAAAGATGAGGATTTCCCACCGTTATCATTTCCAAACCAGGAAGTCAGTGGCGGGGGCAAACAACTATAACAGCAAACCTGCTCCATATCAGTCATTCGTTTTCTCCCCTCACTCTTGACCAAAGTGAGTTTTGTTATGCTGTTATTCCTGTACATATTCTTGTGTACTTTAACAACATTTCCTTCCAGCATAGAGTTTGTATGTACACTAGAAAATGATGCTTGACCCACCCGAGGTATGGATAGAAATGATGTTAGTGTAGAAGGGTGGAAAAATTTTGCCTTTTCTTTATAGGTATACATACATATTAACATCCAAGAAATGCTCGAGGAGTAAATGTTTAGCTGTTAGGATAAACTTGTTATTTTAGAAGTTCATTCTAGGATTCCTGTTTATGGTAGATTATATTCTTTAAGCTATGGTTTAATAGTGAATTTTTCCCTTAACATTGATATTATAAGTAGATGAAAATTCTCATCTTCTTGATGTGTTGAACCATTATGTTTTGAATATAGTCTTTTGGTATGTTTGGAATCTCTCTCTCTCTCTCTCTCTCTCTCTCTCTCTCTATATATATATATATATATATATATGACCAGTCAAATTATTTTCAGGCTGCAGTAGCCACTCTTACAGTTGTCATTTTTCAGCAATGCATGAATTTAGCTTTTGTGCGACAAATAATTCTTTGATTTGGTGTATCAAACGTTAAAATGAATAGAGGGAGGGCAGGCCAGATTCTGATCTTTTGTGCCAGGTGATTCCTGTAAATTGGAGTATAGAAGGATGCACGTAAGGTCTGCCTATGGCTTTGACCGGTACTAGGACTGCTGATAGAGATTTCTTTCTACTTCCATCCTGGATGGCAGTGATTAAATTGCAGCACAGCACATGTCAGATTCATGAGGATTACATTCGTCTGAGAGTGCGCGTCTGGACTACATTCCTCTTCTCAAGTTGTCATATTTAACTTTGATGTTCCTCCACCGTGGCTGCAGGTCTTTAATTAGGAAGTTGGAGCTGATATGGTTGAAGGCTAGTGACAAAAAAAAAAAAAGTGCTCCAATTATTTGGGGCCCGTTTGGTATTGCTTCTGTTTCTGTTTTCGTTTTCAAAAACTGAAAGAAAGATGAACGAGATTGAATATGGATCGTGAAAAACTATAGGACTTAATGGAATTTTGCTTATAAAATCTTTAGAATTTTAGTAACGAAGTTTTATCGCTGTAAGAAAGAGAGAAAATCGAAGGAATATTAATATTAGTTTTGTTCGAACATTAATCTATCTTGGATGGTTCACCAAATTGTAGAGAAAGAAACAGAAGCAATAACAATGATATCACCCAAGCTCTTGGCTGCCACGCAGGAGTAAAGCAAAAGGTCGTTATAGCAATAGCTTGTTGCAGTGTAACCTCGATTCTAAAATTTCTCGCTAGTGCAAGTTTTATTTGTTTTCTTTTCTTTATTCATTCAAAAATTCCTAAATATGTGGGTGTTGTTTTCCCATATCATGTTATTTTTTGAACCGTAGCTGCCTGCTTCCTTGTCTTTAAGGTTGACCGTGACAAGACCGTGGGCTAGCCTGGTCGCATTGTACATGCTGGTAAATTTTCTACGTCGCACCCATCGGTGCGCACCGAAAAGCTCTTCCTGCCACGTGGGAAAAAAACTTTTAAATAATGGTGTATTTTTTAAGGTAATAATAAATTAGATCACATGCTACTAGGTCAAAATGGGATATCAAATAGAAAGATTTCATCACTGTTCTAAGGTTACCAGTGTTTTTTCAAAAATCACCCTGTATCAAACACTGCCTGCCTCAAGGCTGTACTCTTGTTAGAAACTCTAGACATTAGTTTTATTTCTCAGCCTTAACTAATACAAAGAAAAAAAAAAAAAAGGAATCAAACCTTTTATACAATCGTTCTCATTGCAACGTGGTATTAAAGTTTTATATAATAATTAAAATAATAATAATAATAATTTATCCATATAAATTCTCAGTTGGAAGAATATTTTATTAAAAGATTGAAGTCCATGGGATAACTATTGGATGACCAAGATGCTTGTACATATTATATTTACAAAAAAAAAGCTAACTAAAAACTTTTTTTAGAAAAACCTGAGTTGCTAAACTTTTAATATAGTTTTATTACGTACGTTCAGATAGAAAGTGATAGATTTAATTACATTCGTTCGCGATAGAACCAAATAGAATTATGGCAGAGACTTTCGACACCCATAAAATCCAAACAAAGGTTGGTCTTCGAACCTAGCAAGTCACAATTTATAAAGACTCCACGCACACTTGTATTAAATTGAAAATAAGTCTGCTGACTACTTCAAATTGTGACACTCTTACCAACCAAACCATTTGACAACCCAAAAACATCAGCCAACAAGCCATGTCTTAATTGTTTAATGTTCATTAGTTCTTTCAAATCCTTCATTCATATGATTTGCTCCATTTTCGCTGCAAGCTTTTGCCAATCCTTTTCTAATAATCTCCATCAATGACCTTGAGCTTTGCATACCTTTTTTCCGTCGCAATTGAGACAGATTTATAGAGATAACAAGCGAGCCTAAATTCAATCATAGATCATACGAACAATCTATTTCTTGCTTTCCTTTGATACATGAGATGTAGATAATATATGGAGCAAATCTGAAATCAAATTATTTCTGACACCATAAAAGTATTGCCAATTGTTTATAAACATGTGATCACATGATAATTTGCTTCTTTTTAATTCTTCATAGCGAATCCTTGGAGAAAGAGAAGCAAATAAATGAAGAATAACTTAACCAAAATAGCCCTCGGAGAAGAAGTTAGAGAGCAACATCACTGGCGTCTAGCTGGGTAAAATGGTGGCTCTGGTACGCCACCCGAAGCCAGTCATCATCATCCCATTGGTCACGATAGGTTTCCAAGTTGATGGTGCCATTTACTAAGGCTGAGAGGCAAAGTTCTTTCCTCCACTCCTCCAAGTGTGGGAATCCACAATTATCTCCATACATATCACAATACTGCAACGAAAGAGTAGAGCATTACAAGTTTACAATTGAACTGGTTACGAATTAAATTGCAGTCAATGTGTTTTCCTAAGAGGAAGAATGGATTTTTTTTTTCTTTTCCTTTTTTAAATCTTGCAAAGAAAAAGAAAACCAGTTCAGAGAATGCCAAACAAACATAGAAGAAATGACCAGCTACATTTACTTGGAATTTGGCTAGTTTGCATATCATGAAGTATAATCACAAACTTGGTATCCAAGAGAAGTTTCAAAACTTGGGGAAAATTCAGAAACCATATCAAGTTTCAGAAGCAGAGAATCAGAAGGTAGATATCATTAAAAAAAAAAAATGGTGCTGTGGGATTTTTGATACAAAGATTAGATCAATAACCTATGGACTGCTGCGAATTAGTGGTTGCCAACAAACTAGGTGCTCTTTAGAACCTTTTGAGTTGGTCATGGGGTTAAAACTTTTGGTGGAATATATGAGAATTTTTTCCCTTTCCCTCTCTTTCTCCTTTTCTCCTACCTGAGTGGTCATTTACAACCTCCTTGAAAGTTGTTGAGCCCAGAGCACTTTTCAGTCTAGTGGTAGAGCTACATATGATACCATTCTTTATCACATCTTGCTACACAAAAAAAAAAAATTGATGTCTATTTGCTGCATTTCTCTTATCAATCCTGGCCATGTTGTAAGGTCATGGAGCCATGCTACTAATCAAGAAGATTGTCATTTAAAAAGGAACAAGTGCAACAAAAATAAACAGAGAAAATATTCTTATAATATCATTATTCAATACCACTGAAATGCTTGGCAGTTACCAAGCATTGTCATGATTGAGTCATCTTTGCTATTACCAGTCATGATGCAAGACCGTTGGTGAGACTAGGTGGCATTCTACAGGTGATGTAGAAGTCAAAGCCTTCAACAGCATTTGAGTTTTAGATGTTGTGGCTGTTTTTGCTCATGATGCATGGAGATCTCATGAGTACACATGTACACTAGGTTAATGTAAGCCTAAAAGAAAGACAATCTTATAGACATTTTTGAGGGGTCCCGTCTCATAAATCTTAATCACCTATTTTACCTTAGGTCATTCATATTGTGGTCATTAAACATTAAGCTATGCAAAATAGGTACCTTGAAGTTGGCAATATCATGTGTTTTGTGCTTTGGAAGGGCTGCAATCTCCCTTGATTGATAGAATTCTTCGATGGCCTTCATCATATCATCTGGCGATGGCAATGTTCTTTTACCAGATAGCAGCTGAGCTATCCATTTTCCTTGCGATTCGAAGAAAGGAAACCCTATGAGCTGCAACATCAATTTAAGAAAAACTCCAAGTGATATCAAGCAGACAAGTTTTGGTAAATGTAAATTAAAGACCCTTTAATGATGTTATATCTGATATGATCAAAGAAAATCAATTGAAATGGCATTGGTATGACACTGAACTTTTACTAGATTTTGATGAGTTGATGCAATATTTTCACCCTTCAATGCAAGCAGGTATGTGTCCAATTCAAAGTATTGAATTGATATCCCCTCACCTTCCTCGGAATGCCCACAAAAGAGAGAGATGGAGCAAGTTGTGGGGGGAATGTGTGCTCATACAAAGGCCCCACTCTATCATCATCGACCACAACTATGCCTTTAGTGTCAAGGAATGGAAATGAATAGGAATACCTTCATAGGAAAATAAAAAAGATGATCACCATTGTTAAATGACTGTTAGATGTAGCATTAATTGACTAGTCAAAATTATGACCCAGATTTTTAGAAATTGTTTAGGTTTAGATTGTCATGGGATTCAAGATTCAAGGAAACTGACCCTGTACAGTAAATGATAGAATCAGCAATCACAGATGAGCCATCGACAAATAAAACCCGTCCATCTTCACAAAGAAGGTCGATCTACAATGACATAGTTTTAGTCATCAGCAATCTTTGCACAGGTAAAAGGTGATACAAGTTAAATGTATTGCCAACATACCACATACATGCATAGAAATATGTATGTTGTACACACCATTGCAAGCACTAAACTAACATGATCAAATTCTTATGCTAATTAATGTGTACTTGGTAAACTTCTGTGGATTACCTGTTGATGTAGGTGCAGATTTTGATATTTGGAGATGACCTTTGATAAGCCCTCTGTGATTTCTAAAGTTTTGGAACTAATATGTACTTCTTTTGCTACAGTTACAAGGTCCAATGATATGTCTTGGCCACTCAGTGAGCTCCCAACTATTACCACAACCTGTGTGCAATTTCAGACAGAAACAACAGCAATAATAATCAGCAACCAGAGTGTCTAAGTCTGTTGGTGAACAAAGACATCCTTTTTAGAATGATGATGTTTGTAATAACTACTTTGACTATTATTGCTACAAGAAATAATTACCATTTCGTAACGTCTTCCATGCATTCATTTTTCTTAATTTATTTTTTTGACTGCTTGTTTTCTTAATTTCTGATACTAATTTATGAGAAATGTCTTCTAATTATTTTAGGATTGAAGGATCTATCAAACCTCATCATGGTAAGGCTCAGGAACTCTGTATACATGGCTATGTACTTGCTTCCTTGTCCAAACATCCATTCCTACACAAGTGAACAATACCATTTTGAGGAAACAAACTGAATACATATATTAGAATTTTCCCATCATCACCAAAGTTATCTTGTGCTATGCTATCAATACTTGTAAGCTTGAGTCAATGAATATAACAATGTGCATTATATTACGTTCAAAGTATTTCTTTTTCCAAAAATAAAGAATAAAGGAGGTCAATTTTCTATCAAAGAACAGACTTACCTTTGATGTTTGGCATCCTTGGCTGAGAATAATGCCCAGTGGCCACAACCACTGCATCAAAGATCTCCTCCGTGACCCTTCCACATTTCTTCTCTCTGGATCTAACAATCCACTTCATGTTGTCGTCGGACTCTGCAGTGCCCACCATGCCTACATAGTCTACTCTGGTGTTGAATCTTATCAGCTCCCTCAATCCAAACCATTGACAGAAGTCCCTGAGATACAAGTAGAGTTCCCCATGACCAGGAAATCTTCTCATATCCCTTCCCTTCTTGGCCAAAAATGGGAAATCAGTGAAACCCATGGTCTCCCTAGGGGAAAGCAGCCTAAGGGAGGCATAGACACTGCTATGGGCCTTCAATGGAGTGACCCTACCCAAGGCATCCTCTTCTTCCACCCTTGGGTCATACAGCCACTGCCCTCCAACATCATGGTTTTGCTCCAAGACCACCACAGAGTGTCCTTCCTTCCTCAGCTCCCTTGCAGAGACCAGCCCCGAAGGCCCTGCACCAATCACACAGACATGTTTCGATTGCTTGATCTCAGGAATCATGCTGGATTGGAGCTAGCTTTCTGAATCTAGGAGGGGAGAATGCTGTGAGTTTTATAGATGGAAAATGGAGAAGGACAATGGCTGCATTGATTTACAGTACCTTATTATTTTGACTTCTTCAATGGATGTGGTAGCTTGTAGGGAGACAGAGCTGTTTTCATGATGGCGGGGGATTTGAATGGGACATGAGAAATGTCAGTGGATGTATGGGAATCAGTAAACTAATGGTGTAAATTTCTTCAATTTTTTTTTCTTTTTTTTAAAAAAAAGCTGGCGTGAGGATCAGCTTGTGCAGCAAGCATTGTACATGCCTTTTCTCTTGGATTGTACGGTTATTATAAATGGAGGGTTAAGTTTTCTCAAAAAATAAAGGGGAGGGTGAAGATTGTAAGCAAATTAGAGATGGTCAAAAAGAGAGCTGTGTTCTAACATTCATCATTGCAATATTAATAGCATCAACTTTTCTTGTTGTGAAATTCACATAACATCATAATAGCAAGTGCATGAAATTAGGTAAGTTTGTAGATGTTTAAGATGGGTAGAGACAAAGTTGTGTGAGAGAATAATATGCCATGAAAACTTTTTAGCTGTACTGGCTTTTTTTAAAAAAAAAAACCTTTTCAAAGAATTTAGACTTCCTTAATGACTTAGTCTGGGCTTTTGGACTGGCATTTTGGAATTTGTAAGAGGGCTTCTTGGGATGGCATGGTCAGGTTTCATGTGGAATAGACATCAACATTAGATTTTATCAACATATTTTAAACATGTTTGTTGCCATTGAAGGAATTTTCTTAGGCTTCTATTTGAAAGCAGGAATTTTCAACACTTACAAGGTTAATCTGATGACAATTTCACCAAACCAGCACCATTTGTGCTGATATGATTGTAACGAATAATAAATACAGTGATGCAATACAATCCTTCTAAGCAAAAAGGAGTGCACTACAAGACTAGGGTAATTATATTACAATATGTAGAGCTTAAAACTAAATATATCTGGGTTGGGCCCGTCTGGACAGTGGACACCGGCCTTTTCTCACTCAGTCTGGACAACCCCTGCTTTGTATATCTGATATCAGATCAAGTTGAAGCAGGACTTCTCCTCACTGAGCTTCAGGCTAATTTGAAGTTCTCTGTAAACAAAATTTTCCTCTGTGTTCTTTTCTCCTCTCCTTTCCTTCATGTGTAGGATTCAGTACATTTTCTCAATTTTTCTGTTTGTCTGAGAGGCACGCTAGGGACTAGATGTATCATTTGATGATGAATCATGGCCTCCAAACTTTTTGTGTCCCCACTTTAGATGCCCCCTTCTTCAAGCCATGGGGAAACCTACAAGCAAGGAACAAGGAGGACAGTTGTATATACCATTGCATGGAGTAGTTATCATGGTTTGGCCTCTCAGTGCTCCCCCACCCCCATCCTTTCCAGAGGAAGTTGCTTCTTCCTCACAACTTGCAGCAAACTCTCCTCTGCTTTTATTTTACTCGCCCAGATAGACTCCTGACGGCATGAGGCCCCATGAGGATATATAATTACATACCAAGCGTTCCCCATAATAACTGCTGAGATGACTCCTCAATAGGATGTAGTTTGGAGTTGGACCCAAAAATCAACCATGTTTAGGAATTTGATTCAATTGCCGCGAGTCACAGTAGTAGTACGATTTCGATTTGTAGTCATCTATGATCTTTGCACGACAGTTGGCTCGACCGTGACAATTGAACCAATGGCTAGAAATACCGACAACAAGACCTGGAAAATAGAATATAAACTGTCATAATTCTGGGCCATGCATGATCTTTGCCGTGCAATGATACAGTCTTGGCCTTGCCATCCAGTGGGTTAAGTCCCAAGGCTTCATGATAAGGCACAATGTGGCTACCAGTTTCAGAGCAGAGGAGGTCCATTCATCAAGACGAGAGGGATATGAGGAGCACTCATTCAATCACAAAGTAGGCTGTTAAAGAAGTAAAACAAGAACCATTCATTTCATCACAGTGTAGTCTAGATATGCCTGCCACAACCCGACTCGATTAGGGCAAAACTCTATATGCTTAGGTAAACCTATCCTTTTAAGTTCTACCATCATCCATTTCATCTTCATCAGACTTATTTTGTAATGTTTCAAGCTCATCTGATGGCCGAATTAATCTATTATTGGGCTCAAATTCATGTAGTTTTAAAAACTCGAGTATAAATTAATTGATAGTAGAATAAATTCAATTGAATTATATAAACTTTTAGGGTATTAAATTAGTAGCAGTATGTGCCTTCGGGAATGAGAGAAGCCATGCCTTTAAGTTATGGGCATGATTACCAGATGGCAATCGATTACGGAGACGGCAAGCTTGCACGTCAAACGGAAATGGAAGGCACTTATAGCTACCGTAAAGCATGCAATAATACCAATAATGCATGAGAAATGGGAACATGCATGTGGTGCACTAATGCATAACCTTCACTACACCGTAAGCACAATAATATTCCAAACTTCTAAGGTGGCTAAAGTTTGTGATTGTCTTTGAATTCAAGACAACAGCAGAAGTGCCAATTATTTAGGCATGTGTGCACTGCAAAGATGAAAGATTAATTAACTTGCAGCCAACTTCATTCCTTTATAGAAACCCATATGACGAGAGGCTCCCTTGCAAGTTAATCAGATGATCTCAGACCATCATATATAAAGATGGATGATCCAAGAAATGATACCAACTGATTTGATTGGATTTCGGATTAGTTCCGATACCCATTAGGTCAGTTATTGGCTTCAGAGGTGAATTTCTTAATTCTAACCCAAGAATGATCATAATCTTTTTTTTTAAAAAAATAAAGCACTCTTAGAATCAAATTAAAAACCTTAGATATATCTCATAAGTCATCTACCGTCTCTACAAAAAATATTTAATAGTACATTGATCAACAAATATATATATATCTCCTTCTTAATTAATAAAACTAAGAAAAAAAATTAGCGATTAAATATTACACAAGTATCATTCAAAACAAAAGAAACAAATTTAATAATATTTATTAATATTGAGAGTTTTTAGCATGTTGTGATGGCTCTTAGACTCTCATCCAATTTATATATTCAAGAAAAAAAATTAATATATTAAAAATAATAAAAAATTAAAGCTAATGCAAAGAAAAAAAGAAAAAAGAAAAATAGGTTATACTCTGGAACCGATCCAATATGATTAGATTGATTTTGGATTCGTTTCAAAATAAGGCACGTTTTATTGTAGGTCCAAATTTAAAGATCAATTTTGATTGAATATGATCAAGCCACATCTAAATTGACGGACGAGATCAACTGCCAAAGCTACGGTCCAGCAGACAGCAAAAGCTATTTATCAGGCTGACGTGTCATATCCAGCATCAGCACCGGCTCCTAGAGTCGGCACCGATATCAGAGTCGGTCTCGATACTGATGCCAGAGTCGGCCTTGACCTTCAGAGTCAACATCGACCCTAAAGTCGGTCTAGGCACCGACTCCAGTGTCAGCACCGACCCCAGCATCGGCCTCGGCCTCCAGCGTCAGCATTGACCCTAGCGTCAGCCCCGACTTCAGCACCAACTTCGGAGTCGACCTCGGCCTCCATCCCATGTAAGCACAACCATACGGTCCATCAACAGTATGTGGCATCACGCCTGACAAGACTTGGCTCGTCAACCGTCTGTGGCGTCACGCCTAACAAAACCTGGCCTACCAACCATCTATGGCCCACCATACTTGACAAGATCTGTCCCACCAACTGGCCACAACTGCTTATAGCCGCCTATATCAGACAAGGAGTGGTTTGTCAGCTCTAACATGCTACAAGGAGGGCACGTTCTGTTGCTGTTGGCCTAACCACTGTCTCCTGTTAGGTGGTGGCACCTTGGGACCAATAATTATCCAAAAAGGGATAAGAAGAATCCTTAATTGAATATAAGAACACCTGCTCATACTCACTGGAAGAGACTTTCAAGTTTTCCTCAACTTTCTTCAGAATTTATTGCTGTTTTTCAGATCATTTACTTGAGCATAGAAGGGTCCAAAACAACCAGCCCTTGGGACTTCTTGCAAGATCCCAGCTATGGTGGAGGCATTGAAAAATGTTCAGATTCGTCCACAAAGACAACTAGATACTCTTCGACGTTCTCGAAGAGTGATTTGACAGCAACCGAATTAATTTTTGATTTTGATACAAAGCCAACCCAAATTGACCAATGCTCATCCCTAATCAGCAAGGGCATTGATTTGATATAGAGCCAACCCAAATTGACCCTTGCTGCTCATGATTTCCACGCAACTGGATTTGCATGCGAGCATGGAGCAGGACGCATGATAGAGATGCATGGGGGGCCATGGAATGTGATCCATGGGATGGCCTCGTGGTCCCTGCGTACGATTCAATCATCATGGTGCATTTGTACATGCGACGCAGTGCTTGTTTCCTCTACCATTTGGAGAGCATAGTCTGGGTAAGCTGGCATAATTGGTGGCATTTGTCTTTCTTTTGAGGGAGCCATGAGTGCCCTTAAAATAGGTGTAATTTGGGTCCATTGCAACCCAAGGCTGATCACAAAATATCTCGTGATTCATGCACCACATGTGATGAGTAGTCATAAATTCACATGGCCTGACGTGAAAATTTCGAGACTAATATGAATGCTGTAGGGATAACATAGAAGAAGAGCTTAATCACACTCCATTAAAATATTGTCCGCGAGGACATGACATGACCATTGATATCAAAGATTGTAATTTTTTTTTAAAAAAATCACATTAAGAATAATGCTCCCATCCATACTGCTCCTCTGATGGGCACGTTAATAATTTTCTTGCAAAGTAGGAAGAAGCACAAGAAAAACCGCATCGTGTCAAGAAAAATTGTCACAAAAAGTTGAAAGCTCATTACAAAAACTTTTTGTGATAAAATTTCTGCCGACACCAAGACTGCTGCATATATATATATATATATATATATATATATATATATATATATATATATATATATATATATATATATATATATATATATATTCATGTGAAGCATGCATTTAATCAATTAATTAATCATTACAAATAGCGATGAAAATTGAACATTTTGTGACGACGAGTCTCATCACAAAGCTGTTCTTCTCTGACAACATATGTCGCCAAGAGTCTCTGTCTGGAAACAATAATTTTGCTGCCCCCAAAATGGAATATCTTGTCACAAATTATGTTTAGTAGAGGCATATTTGGCTTAAAGGCTATCTGATGACGTCAATCATCTTTCATAAATATCAAGAAAGATGAACATTCTTCTTTTTGGAGTCCTGCAAGAAAAGTCTCCCAAGAACCGATGATACCGATGGGGACCCTCCGATGATCGAGTCAGTCACTTGGGCTCAGACAGAGAACCGCTTCAGCAAAAAAGAGCTGAGACGGTTAGGATTTTTGCTGGGAGGAAGAAAGCTCAAAAAAATCAGAGTTCAGATGCCACTTACAGCGCTAGCACGTGCCTTTATATTTGTCCAAATACCTTATCTTATTATTTTGGGAGATCGCCTTCGTACCATCGCTACGCGCATCGGAGACATCCTGTACCATTCGCTGACGTGATATCATACGTGTCCAGCGGCCGCGAAGGCATGCAGTGCGCGCCGTCGACTGATATGACCGAGCACAGTTGCAAGTAGTAGCGAATCATACGCCGTAGCAAGGCATGGCCATGTACAGGGACATGCAATGTCCCATACGCCGTTATGAGGTATGACCTTCCGTAACGGGGCGCAATCACGGACGTACTGAGAATCACGTGTGAGCACCGTGCGGCCTGGAGTTGTCGTTTTCCTTGGCAGTTGAGTTGCATGCTAATCGCTGATGACTCCCCACCCTGAGGCCGGAGGGAGTCCCAGGGGTGTGAGAACGCCGGCGCACCCCGAGACCGGTGGGGGTCTCGGGGTTAAGAAATGACGACCCCACCCCCCGACCCCGAGGGGGTCCAGGGGGTGGGGGAATGCTGGTGCACCCCGAGACCGGCGGGGGTCTCGGGGTTAAGAAATGATGACCCGCCCCCCGACCCCGAGGGGGTCCCGGGGGTGGGAAAATGCCGGTGCACCCCGAGACCGGTGGGGGTCTCGGGGTTGAGAAATGATGACCCCACCCCCCGACCCCGAGGGGGTCCCAGGGGTGGGGAAATGCCAATGCACCCCGAGACCGGTGGGGGTCCCGGGGTTAAGAAATGATGACCCTACCCCCGACCCCGAGGGGGTCCCGGGGGTGGGGAAATGCCAGTGCACCCCGAGACCGATGGGGGTCTCGGGTTCAGTAGCCGCCGTTACCTTTTCTGACAACACGGGATCAGTCATATCAGATGCCCCCTCGCCCCTGGGGCGAAGCGGGTCCACCGCTGAGGCTCAAGGGGCGTTCTCCACGTGGCTGATCCCCGTCCTTGTCTTTTATGCGGACGGTATGGGGAATGTAAGGAGGCGGCCTTCCGTACACTATGCCTGCCATGATCGCCCTCGAGAGTGAGGACTGGCCCTTCGAGGTTTGCGCGAAAAGCCGCATCATCATTTCCTTTCATTACGGCGACGTCAGCGGGGTCCCACCACTGGCTGGAGGCGTGCCGCACCACGCGCCGGGGCGTTCCTCGAGGTGAGCCAGCGTATGGCAAGGAGCCATGTGGCCGACGGGACATGGCGGGACGTTTTGAAAACCCGATAAAGCTAGGCGAGGGGGGGGTGAACGGACACCATACCGCCTTTTCCATCGTCTTCCTCCTCGCCTATATTCCAACTTCTCCTGCAACCTGCGAGCCCGCATCTGGTTTTTCCCTTTCAGGTCAGCTTTTCCCATCTTAGACTTACCTCTTCGCTCATGAGTTCCCCTTCCTGGACCTCGGAGGACAGTTCTGAGAATCGTCCTCCCTCCGAGAGGCGTTGTACCTCTCCTACCCCTTCTCCCTCGATTGAGTGGTCCTCTGATTCAGAGGACCGCGTCCCTCTGGCCCGACGATGGGTCGCCGGTGGAGCCCCATCGAGGGGCCACCGGCGGGAGGCCGGCACTTCCTCGATGGCGGAGGAGTCCCCAGAGGGGACGGCCTCCACAATGACGCGGTTGGACCTGGAGAGAATCCGGGCCCGCTATAGGATTCCCCGGGAGGTGGAGCTGTTCCTGCCAACCCCTAACGACAGGGTCATATCCTCCCGACCCGGTCGGGTGGCCCTTTACAAGATCTGCCTAAAGGTGGGTCTCCGTCCTCCCCCCCTTTTTTTCGTCAACCTCCTTGACTTCTATTCTTTGACCCCCTCCCAGTTAGTTCCAAATTCTTATCGTGTAATCAGCGCTTTCGTCATCCTCTGTCACCACTTAAGTATCACCCCCAGAATTAGTCTGTTCCGCACTTTCTACTCCCTCCGGTCCCAAAAGGGTTGGTGGCTATTTCGACCCAATAGGGTCCTAAAGCTCCTTCTCCCTTCGTCGATTAAGGATGGAAGTCCCGCTTCTTCTTTGCCAATGTCAATCAAGTCCGACCCCAGTGGGGAGACCCCGACCTCCGGGGGAATGCTGTTGCTATCCAGCCTGGGACCGGGAGGCATTGGGGTTACTGCTAGCCACCGAGATTCCCCGATACACCTTGCTGCTATCGGAGGACAACCTGGAGTTGGCGGGCCTCATCTCCCACCGGGGTAAGCCTTCTCCGACCTTAGCCAAAAACTTCGCTCCTTTGTCTCTTTCCTTCTTCCTTTTTCCTCTCTTTTTTTTATATATTTATTTATTCTGAGAACCCAGTTGATGCCATGCAGCCATGAAGATTTCGGCGGCCAAACTGTTGAGAGCTGCTTCCAAGAAGAGGGCTCGGGAAGGACCATCCAGGGGTCAGCAGGCCCCAGCCCCGAAGCGCCCTACGGCTCGGGCCTCTCCCCCAGCACAAGTCTCCCCACCCCCAGCTCTGCAAAGTGCCCTGGCTGTTCCGGAGGTTGACCTCACAGCCGATACCCTGCCAGAGGTGGGGATAACCGCGGGAGCCGCCGTTGAAGAGCCAACCGCGGGGGGGCCCATACCGGCTGAAGAGCTCCCGGCTCCTGGGGGATCGACCCCACCAGACGCCACCAGGGACTGGGGTGAGGGACCGTCTGGCCCCGCGAGTCCACCCCCGAGGGGTCGCCCAGAGGTGGCCCGCGCAAGGAACCGGGGACAGCCGAGATGGCGGAGGGAGGCGGGGGCGAGCCTGGGCCGCCCCGAGACTCCCTGGATGACGGCCGCTGGGCTGAGCAAGTCCTGGGCCCAATCTTTGATCCTAGGATCATTGAGGACCTCAGCCACCAGAAAGCGGGCGCGTTCTTTCGGGACTCCTATGCCGCCGTCGTCAGGGTAAGCGATCTTCTTGCCCCTTACCTTTTATTTTATATACATATACATTTTATTTCGCTGACCTGGGGCTTACACGCGCATATCGCGCACTCCCTGAAGGCCGCCAGGGAGGTAATTCACGGAGGGAAGATTCTTCTGCGGGAGACGCAGAAAGAGGTTGAGGAGGCCCAGCGCCGTGCAGAGGCGGCCGAGAAGGCGCTGGAGTTGGCCAAAGAAACCTGTGCGAGCGAGGTGAAGGCCGCCAAGAGCCGGGCGGAGATTGAAGCCGACCATGCGCGCGCAGCACTCTCTCAAATGACGGAGGCTAAGAGCGCTGTCATGGCCAGAGACATGCACATCTCTGAGTTAACCTCAGCTCTCCGGGAGGCTGAAAATCGAGCGGGCGCAGTGGCGGAAGAGGCAAGAGCGGCGAGGGAGGAAACCTGCCGGTGCGAGGAGGAGGTAAGCCGCGCTCGGGAGGCTGAAAGGATCGCGGCGGAAGCCCTTGCCGCAGAGAAAACCTGAGCTGCTGGGCTCATAGAGGAATACAAGGCGTCCGAGCGCTTCACAGATGACCTGGCCGAAGCTTCGGCGGCTGTATTTCTTGACGGGTTCCAGCACGGCAAAGAGAAGGTGGCCAGAGACCTGAACTTCCCCCGGGCCCTGGAGGTTGAACTGGAGCGGTTGTCAGACTTGGCCCCTTCTGACGATGAGCCCGCACCGGCAGAGCCGTGAGCTCGCACTTGTGATTTTGCTTTCTTCCTTCTCCTTGTTTTTGTAAGCCCGACAACGTCGGCATTTTGTAGTCTCTTTCAATTAATGAAAATACTCTTCAAAATGCCATCTGAATTGTCATTGACTTCATCGATTGATATGTAGCCTTATCACCCCATTAGTTCTGATAGTTCCAGGGGGCTACTCCCCACTCGAGCCATTCCGCCCCAGTTGTTTAAACCCAAAGTTAGAGCTAGGGAGGGTAGAATTCTCAGAGCGGAAACGCCGCCGGTCAGAGGTTAGGTAGGTAGGCTCCTTGGGGCTATCGGCGCAACGCCCTGTCAAGTATCGGACCTTGTGCTAAGTTGGTGCATGGCTTTTGATGCCTACAGGAGTCGGCTTTTATCTGACCAGCGGGACTGTGCTGTCGGGTGTCGGGTCTTGGTTGTGAAGAGCCGGCGGTGCACCGCTTCGCCGGCGGCTCACTGGGCTTTATGCCTGGCTAGTGCAGAGCTTCGAGTGCCGACGGGGCGTCGGGCTTCTATTGTTGAGAGCCGGTGGTACACCGCTCTGCCAGTGATACACTGGGCTTTGTGCCTAGCTAGTGCAGGGCTTTGAGTGCCAACGGGGCATCGAGCTTTTGTTGTCGAGAGCCAGTGGCACACTGCTCTGCCAGTGGTACACTGGGCTTTATGCCTGGCTAGTGCAGGGCTTTGAGTGCCGACGGGGCGTCGGGCTTTTGTTGTTGAGAGCTAGTGGCACACTGCTCTGCCAGTGGTACACTGGGCTTTATGCCTGGCTAGTGCAGGGCTTTGAGTGCCGACGGGATGTCGGGCTTTTGTTGTTGAGAGCCAGTGGCACACTGCTCTGCCAGTGGTACACTGGGCTTTGTGCCTGGCTAGTGCAGGGCTTTGAGTGCCGACGGGGCGTCGGGCTTTTGTTGTTGAGAGCCAGTGGCACACTGCTCTACCAGTGGTACACTAGGCTTTGTGTCTGGCTAGTGCAGGGCTTTGAGTGCCGACGGGGCGTCGGGCTTTTGTTGTCGAGAGCTAGTGGCACACTGCTCTGCTAGTGGTACACTGGGCTTTATGCCTGGCTAGTGCAGGGCTTTGAGTGCCGACGGGGCGTCGGGCTTTTATTGTCGAGAGCCAGTGGCACACTGCTCTGCCAGTGGCACACTGGGCTTTATGCCTGGCTAGTGCAGGGCTTTGAGTGCCGACGGAGCGTCGGGCTTTTGTTGTTGAGAGCCAGTGGCACACTGCTCTGCCAGTGGTACACTGGGCTTTATGCCTGGCTAGTGCAGGGCTTTGAGTGCCGACGGGGCATCGGGCTTTTATTGTTGAGAGCCAGTGGCACACTGCTCTGCCAGTGGTACACTGAGCTTTATGCCTGGCTAGTGCAGGGCTTTGAGTGCCGACGGGGCGTCGGGCTTTTGTTGTTGAGAGCCAGTGGCACACTGCTCTGCCAGTGGTACACTGGGCTTTATGCCTGGCTGGTGCAGGGCTTTGAGTGCCGATGGGGCATCGGGCTTTGTTGTTGAGAGCCAGTGGCACACTGCTCTGCCAGTGGTACACTGGGCTTTGTGCCTGGCTAGTGCAGGGCTTTGAGTGCCGACGGAGCGTCGGACTTTTGTTGTTGAGAGCCAGTGGCACACTGCTCTGCCAGTGGTACACTGGGCTTTATGCCTGGCTAGTGCAGGGCTTTGAGTGCCGACGGGGCGTCGGGCTTTTGTTGTTGAGAGCCAGTGGCACACTGCTCTGCCAGTGGTACACTGGGCTTTATGCCTGGCTAGTGCAGGGCTTTGAGTGCCGACGAGGTGTCGGGCTTTTGTTGTTGAGAGCCAGTGGCACACTGCTCTGCCAGTGGTACACTGGGCTTTATGCCTGGCTGGTGCAGGGCTTTGAGTGCTGACGGAGCGTCGGGCTTTTATTGTTGAGAGCCAGTGGCACATTGCTCTGCCAGTGGTACACTGGGCTTTATGCCTGGCTGGTGCAGGGCTTTGAGTGCCGATGGGGCGTCGGGCTTTTGTTGTTGAGAGCCAGTAGCACACTGCTCTGCCAGTGGTACACTGGGCTTTGTGCCTGGCTAGTGCAGGGCTTTGAGTGCCGACGGGGCGTCGGGCTTTTGTTGTTGAGAGCCAATGGCACACTGCTCTGCCAGTGGTACACTGGGCTTTGTGCTTTGAGTGCCAACGGGGCGTCGGGCTTTATGAAAGGAGGAATACATTACTGATAATACCGACGGAGGTTATCCGCATTCCACATCCTAGGGAGTGGCGTCCCATCAAGTTCTTCAATTTTATAAGCTCCGTGGCGGAGCGTCTCGGCGATCCGGTAAGGCCCCTCCCAGTTTGGGGCTAACTTGCCTCCCTCAGCTGGCTTCGAGACCTCGGCCCGTCGCAGGACCAGGTCTCCCGACAGGAACATCCGGGGTGCACGCGAGCGTTGTAGTATTTCGCGGCCCGTTGTCGGTGGGCTGCCATTCGGAGCCGCGCCCGGTCTCGCACCTCCTCCACCAGGTCGAGATTGGCTCGCAGTTGGTCAGGGTTACCTTCCTCGCTATAGGCTTCCACCCGGGGGCTGGGTGCACCGATCTCCACAGGAATAACAGCTTCAGAGCCAGGGTAGCCACCGAGTCTTCCAGGTTGTAGACCTCCAGGGCGGCCTCTTTGAACCGGGCAACATAATCCCGCAGAGGCTCGCCATTCTTCTGCTGAATGGCAAACAGACTATCCGCCACCCTCGGGATCTTCCGGCAGGCATCAAAGTGGGCCAGGAAAGTCCTCTCCAACTGGCGGAAGGAGTCGATGCTCCATGGCGGCAGACGAGAATACCAAGCCCAAGCAGCCTTTTTCAGAGTAGCCGGGAAAGCAACACACATAAGTGAGTCAGTGGCCCCCTGGACTTGCATGAGTACCTTATAGCTCTCCAAATGGTCCAGGGGGTCCGTGGTTCCATCATATGGATCCAGCTAAGGAAGGCGGAATCTGGTAGAGATGGCTCTTCCATGATGCGGCGGGATAAGGGAGGCCGGCTGTCGTAATCTGTCTCTGGCAGGTGGGTGATCCGATGGCTAAGCTCCTCCAGCTTCTGGTTGCACTCCTCGAGTCGACGCTCAGCTCGACGAGGCATTCGGCCATCAAAGGAGCCCTCCTCCGAAGATTCAGAAGAAGAGCGAGGGCGGCGATGCTGGTGCGGGCTCTGCCTCCTTCCCGTGCCGCCATTTAGGAGAAACGCTGGCGTGGCGAGAGGGAGACCGGAGCCTTTTGGATGCTTCACGGTGATGTGGCTTGGCCGGGGATCGGCAGCGATGATTTGCAGGAACTGGCGATCTCCGGCTGGAGGAATGCTGGCTAGGCTGCATCACCCCCGGGATGGACGGGTTCAACTTCGGCTGTTGCAAGGCCGCCTGCTGGTGCTGCAGGCCTTGGACCATCACCGCCAATGACTGGACCTGCGTGGCCAGAGTAGTGAGTCGATCCTCCTGGAGTTACTGTGGAGCAGGCGCAGGAACGTCATTCTGCGGAACAGAAGGCCCTGCCCCCCGGAGATTCAGAGGCTCCGGAAGACTGATGCGAGAGCCGGGGGGGCCTCCGCGGGTGGACCAGCCCCGCAGTGCTGCCCCCCAGTGCGACGGCTGAAACTCCTTTCATCCGAGTCATCACCATGGCTTGAAGACAAGAGAAGAAAGCTACCGGTTCGACGTCTTTCTTACACTCCCCCTACCTGGCGCGCCAATCTGATGACGCCAAGTCACCTTCCACAAATGTCGGGGAAGACGGACGTCCTCTCTCCCCCAGGGACGGGCGATACCGGTGGGGACCCTCCGACGATCGAGTCAGTCACTTGGGCTCAGACAGAGAACCGCTTCAGCGAAGAAGAGCTGAGGCAGTTAGGGTTTTTGCTGGGAGGAAGAAAGCTCAAAAAACTAGAGTTCAGATGCCACTTACAGCGCTAGCACGTGCCTTTATATTTGTCCAAATACCTTATCTTATTATTTTGGGAGATCGCCTTCGTACCATCACTACGCGCATCGGAGACATCCTGTACCGTTCGCTGACATGATATCATACGTGTCCAGCGGCCGCGAAGGCATGCAGTGCGCGCCGTCGGCTGATATGACCGAGCACAGTTGCAAGTAGTAGCGAATCGTACGCCGTAGCAAGGCATGGCCATGTACAGGGACATGCAATGCCCCATACGCGTTATGAGGTATGACCTTCCGTAATGGGGTGCAATCACGGACGTACTGAGAATCACGTGTGAGCACCGTGCGGCCTGGAGTTGTCATTTTCCTTGGCAGTTGAGTTGCATGCTAATCGCTGATGACTCCCCACCCTGAGGCCGGAGGGAGTCTCAGGGGTGTGAGAACGCCGGCGCACCCCGAGACCGGTGGGGGTCTCGGGGTTAAGAAATGATGACCCCACCCCCCGACCCCGAGGGGATCCCGGGGGTGAGGGAATGCCGGTGCACCTTGAGACCGGCGGGGGTCTCGGGGTTAAAAAATGATGACCCCACCCCCCAACCCCGAGGGGGTCCTAGGGGTGGGGAAATGCCGGTGCACCCCGAGATCGGTGGGGGTCTCGAGGTTGAGAAATGATGACCCCACCCCCGACCCCAAGGGGGTCCCGAGGGTGGGGAAATGCCAATGCACCCCGAGACCGATGGGGGTCCCAGGGTTAAGAAATGATGACCCCACCCCTCGACGCCGAGGGGTCCCGGGGGTGGGGAAATGCCAGTGCACCCCGAGACCGGTGGGGGTCTCGGGGTCAGTAGCCGCCGTTACCTTTTGTCACCGGTCTCGGGGTCAGTAGCCGCCGTTACCTTTTCTGACAACACGGGATCAGTCATATCACTACCTAATGATAACTTCTGTAAGCCACCAGAAATAGTGTTGGTTATTTTTTACGACAAAGCATATGTTGGCATTGAATGCCTGCTGAAATGTGAAAACCAATCATACAAAACAATGCAGCACGATTTGGTGCATAACTTTAGTTGATAATTCAAATTCACATATAAGTCGCAAATGCCTCCAAAGTATGAAGTATCTCTCCACAAACAAGTCAAGATCATTCATGCATGCATCCAAAATAGGAGCGAGAGTAGGGGCAAGGCATTGGTTAAGTAAAGGGAGACTTACCAAACTGGGAGATAAGCCCCACCGATCAAAGGTTTTCCTCCGTTAGGAGCAAGCTGTACCGAGGGATTTCGATGGACAACAGCTGCCCTAGCGGTTCTCTATCTCCGGGATGGACGGTGGAGTTTGCGTTGCCTCGGGGGTCAGGGTCTCCCCACCGAGACTTTACTTGGTCGAGGTTGGCGAAGAAAAATCAGGATTTCTAGCCTTTAACAGAAGAAGAGAGAAGGAGTTTAAGGACGCGGTGGGGCCGAGGCTGAAACAGCCACCAACCTTGTTGGGATCGGAGGATGTAGAAGGAACGGAAGAGAGAGACTCGCGGAGTGATGTGGAGGTGATGGCAAAGGATAACGAAAGCACAGATGATGCGTAAAGAATTTGGGAACAACTGGGAAGGAGTTAGGGAATAATAGTCAAGGAGATTAACAAAGAAAGGATGAAAGGGTAAGCGGAGGCCCACCCTCAGGGAAATCTCATAGACCACCACCCGGCCCGGTCGGGATGAGATCACCCTATCATCAAGGGTTGGGAGGTACAGCTCGATATCTCGAGGAATCTGATAACGGGCTCGGATGTTCGCCAGATCGTTGCCCGTTACCATGGAGGCAACCCCTTCTCGGATTCCTCGAGATATCCTGGCGACCTCTCCATGGATACCGGCCAGCCGCCGCCGGGCGCCCCCCCCCGGGAGCCTCCCCTGCGACCCACCGCTGGGCTAGAGGGACGTGATCCTCCAGATCGGAGGACCACTCAAGGGGAGAGGAAGGAGGAGAAGGAGAAGCTTGGGGCCTCTCGGGCGAGGAGCGATTCTCCGAATCGTCCTCCGCAGACCAAGATGGGGAACTCATTGAAAGACGAAAGACCAAGGAAACCTAGGGGGAACAAAGAGCTGACCTGGGGAAGAAGGTGATGAACGCAAGCTCCCGAGTTGCAGAGGGAACCAGGAAGCAAAAATCGAAGAGCAGGGGAAGAAGACGATGATGACAGAGTAAAATGGTCGTTGTCGACCCTCTATATGGGTTTTATCTAGTTTCAAATTATCCCGCCGCGCTTCGACTGCCGCGCGGGCTCCCACTACGAGCTGGATCACCTAGGAAATCGCTAAGCATGGGATACGATTCACTTCCGACTAATGGTAGGACATCGATGATATCGCCGTTATGATGGATAATGATGTCACGCCTTTCCTCACGGACTTCGATGGGTAAACCTTGCTTCGAGAATGATCGCCATAAATCGGATGGACAACCTTGGCCGCCCAATCACATCCCTGTTCTGCCTGCGTAAAGTCGTCACGGCGCCTACGAACACGTGTCTGGGGGCAGTTCGTAGAAAGTGGGGATCAGCCATCTGAGAGGTGACACCCCTTCACTTTACTAGGGCAGGCCCACTCCGTCTCAGGGGTGAGGGGGCATCTGATATGGTTGATCCTGCGCCGTTAGGATGAACGGCAAAGATAGCGGCAGCAGACGAGAGCTACCTCAACCCCTGAGACCTACCTCTCGGTCTCGGGGCACATGAACAATATCTCAATCCTCGAGACCTACCTCTCGGTCTTGGGGCACATGAACAGTACCTCAACCCCCGAGACCTACCTATCGGTCTCGAGGCGCATGAACAGTACCTCAACCCCTGAGACCTACCTATCGGTCTCGGGGCGCATGAACAGTACCTCAACCCCCGAGACCTACCTCTCGGTCTCGGGGCACATGAACAATACCTCAACCCCCGAGACCTACCTCTCGGTCTCGGGGCACATGAACAGTATCTCAACCCCCTAAGATCTACCCCTCCGTTTCGAGGCACACAAACGGCATCTCAATCCTTGGCACATGGTCAGGTTGCCCTGGGCCACCTGGCGTGCCCACATAATCCGTTGCACATCCCTGGCAGAAGGTGGCCATACCTCATAACGATGTATGGTGCACTGCATGTTCCTGTGCGTGACTGTGCCCAGTTACGGAGTACGATTTACTACCACTTGCAACTGTGCGCGGTCATGTCAAGCAACGGTGCGCATCAAATACAACCGCGGCTGCAAGACACGTGTAATGCCATGTTGACAGGTAGCGCGGGATGCCTCCAGCATGCACAGTGATGGTACGACAGCAATCTTCTAGAACAGTAAGATGGGATATTCGGACAGGTATAAAAATGCCCGCCCGCACTGTAAGTAGGGATCCAAACTCTGGTTTTCTAGCTTTCTTCCTCCTAGCAAAACCTTAACTGTCTCAGCTCCTTTCCACTGAGTGGTTCTTGTCTGATCCCAAGTAACTAACTTGAGCGTTGGAGGGTCCCCACCGAAGCATCCGGTCTTCGGGGACTTTTCTTGCAGGGGTCCGGAGAGAAGGACATCCATCTTCCCCGACGCTTGAAGAAGGTGACTTGGCGTCATTAGGTTGGCGTGCCAGGAAGGGGGCAAGAGAGAAAGACATCGAACCAGAAATCTGCAACCTCTTGAAGCCATGGTGACGACCCGTACAAAGGGAGTCTCCGCCACTAGCACTGGGGGCAGCGCAGAGGAACCGGTCCACCCGCGGGTGCCTCCTCAGCCCTCCCGGCCAGCGTTCCGGCGCCGCTGTATCCCCGGGAGGTTGGACCTTCCGCTCCTCCGGCCGATGTCCCTGTGCCCCCTTCGCAGCAGTTCCAAGAAGACCGGTTCGCCGCCCTAACCATGCAAGTGCAGTCCCTCGCTGCGGCGGTTCAGGGCCTGCAGCACCAACAAGCGGCCGCGCAGCAGTCGGAGCCAAATCCATCAGTCCCAGGGGTGGCGCAACCCAGCCAGCATTCCTCCCAGAGGAGATCGCCGGTGCTGGGGATCACCGCCATCAAGCTCTACCCAAGTCTCATCACCGGGAAGCCTCTAAGAGACATCGGTCGCCTTCCCGCCACGCTAGTGTCTCTCCTAGGCGGCGGCATGGGAAGGAGGTGGAGCCACCGCCGACATCACCGTCCCCGTTCTCCGTCCTCTAAATCTTCGGGGGAGGGATCTTTTGACGGTCGGATGGCCCATCGAGCCGAGCATTGACTCGACGAGTATAACCATAGACTGGAGGAGCTCAGTCGTCAGATCACCCACCTACCAGAGGCGGACTACGACAGTCGACCTCCGTTGTCTCGCTGCATTATGGGAGAGCCCATCTCCGTCCGTTTCCGCCTTCCCCAGCTAGACCCTTACGACGGGACCACAGACCCCTTGGACCATTTGGAAAGCTATAAAGTTCTCATGCAAGTCCAGGGGGCCACCGACTCGCTCATGTGCATCGCCTTTCCAGCCACCCTCAAGAAGGCCGCCTGAGCCTGGTACTCCCGTCTGCCGCCGCGAAGCATTGATTCCTTCCGCCAGTTGGAGAGGGCTTTCTTGGCCCATTTTAACGCCTGCCAAAAGATTCCAAGGGTGGCAAACAACCTCTTCGCCGTCCAGCAGAAGAGCTATGAGTTCCTGCGGGACTAAGTCGCTTGATTTAAAGAAGCAGCTCTGGAGGTCTACAACCTTGAAGACTCGGTGGCCACCTTGGCCTTGAAGCGGGGGCTTTGCCCATCTCACTTCGCGTACTCCCTCGACAAGAAGCCACCGGGCTCCTACGCCGAGCTTTTGATCCGGGCCCAGAAGTACATTCGGGCTGACGAGGCTGACTTTTCCCGGTGCGAGGAAGGTGGGAACATCTCCAAGAAGCCGGTCTGACCGGAGCCTGTCGAAGTTTGCCCTAGAAGACCTGAGCCTCCTCGCCGGCCAGACAATCATCCTTGAGCCCCTGTGCCAAGAGACGGACCCTACACCCCATTGCTCACCCCGATATCTCAGATATTGCTCGAGATTGAAGGGGAGTTTTATCTTCAGCGCCCTCCTCCAATGAACCAGAAGACCCCTCGCAATAAGAACCTTTACTGTCGCTATCACCGGGATCATGGTCATGATACTGATGAGTGTCGCCAGCTGAAGAAGGCTATTGAAGACCTTATTCAGTGGGGCCACCTGGGAAAGTTCGTCCAGAGGAACAACCCGGGAGCTCCTGGCCCATCAGCGCCCCCGCCGCCAGTGATCGACAATGCCCCAACGGAGAAGACGGTGGCAATGATTTCCTGGGGGGCAGGAGGCCCGTCGAAGAGGCCGAGAGGGGAGGGGGAGTCAGAGTCTATAATTCCTTTCTTTGAAAAGGACTTAGATGGGGTAGTGAACAAAAATGATGATAGCATCGTTGTGTCTATGATGATCGCTAAGCATCCTGTAAAGAGAATCCTAGTTGATAGTGGGAGTTCTGTGGATGTTTTGAACTATGACGCTTTTGTTCGCATGAACCTGTCACCTGATCTACTCCGGCCTGTCGCCATGCCTCTCATGGGGTTTACTAGAGATTCTGTGAAAGTTGAGGGGGAGGTCACTCTCCCTGTGACGGCTGGCATAGCCCCGTGTCAAAGCACTGTTTTCATGAAGTTCTTGGTAGTTCGCGTGCCCCTTTCTTACAACGCGATCCTCGGGAGGCTCGGGCTCAATCTTTTGGATGCTGTCATATCTACTAAGAGGCTCCTCGTGAGGTTTCCTACCAGCGAAGGAGTCGGGGAGATGCGGGGAGAGCAGAATCCACCTACACTTTGCTATCACATGGCCCCCAGTCCGCAGGGGGCAGCATCCGTGCCGGTACCTGAGATGCTGAACCCACGAGACTTGGAGAGGAGGGGGAAGCCATCTGAGCGACTGCTTACTTTCCCCCTCGGGGAGGACCCAATAAGAGCAGTCTGGATTGGAGCCCTACTCCCGGAGGAGGCTCATGACCGACTCCTCACCTTTCTGCGAGCTAATGTGGATGTTTTCGCCTGGTCGACGTCCGACATGCCGGGAATTCCAGAGGAGGTGATTACCCATCAACTTAACATTCGGGCGGAGTGCCGACCTATCCGGCAGAAGAAAAGGAGTTTCACCTCCGATCGACAAAAGGTCGTGGATGAGGAGGTGCGGAAGCTACTGGCGGCCGTCACATCCGCGAGGTGCATTACCCGGACTGGCTCACGAATGTCGTGATGGTTCGCAAGGCCAGCGGGAGTTGGAGGATGTGCATGGACTTCACCGACCTCAACAAGGTATGCCCCAAAGACAGCTTCCCGCTGCCCCGGATCGACCAGCTTATGGACGCCACGTCCGGGCATGAAATCCTTAGTTTCATGGATGCATTCTCGGGGTATAATCAGATCAGGATGAACCTGGCGGATGAAGAAGCCACCTCTTTTATTACAGAAAAGGGGATTTACTGTTACAAGGTGATGCCGTTTGGGTTGAAAAATGCCGGGGCCACCTATCAGAGGTTGATGAATAAGGTCTTTGAGGACCAGATAGAGCGTAACATGGAGGTGTATATGGATGATATGCTGACCAAGAGCACCAGTGCTGCTGACCATGTCGTCGACCTCGAGGAGACCTTCAACAACCTACGCCGGTATCGGATGAGGCTTAACTCCCACAAATGTGCCTTTGGAGTGGCAGCAGGCAAGTTTCTGAGCTTTATGATAACCCAGCGAAGGATTGAAGCCAACCCTGACAAGATCAGGGCTATCTTGGAGATGAGGCCCCCAGCTAACAAGAAGGAGGTGCAACGCCTAACTGAAAGGGTGGCGGCTTTGAGTCGTTTCATGTCAAGATCGGCAGAAAGGTGCCTGCCCTTCTTTAAGGCGCTGCGCAAGGTCAACGGCTTCGAGTGGACAAAGAAGTGTTAGGGTGCCTTTGAGGAGTTGAAGCAATTTTTGTCTACTCCCCCGCTGTTGTCCAAGCCTAAGAATGGAGAGGAGCTCTTCCTATATCTTGCAGCCTCTCCCGAAGCTGTCAGCTCTGTGCTCGTACGCATGGATGATGATGGGGTCTAGAAGCTGATCTATTACACCAGCAAGGTACTTCATGATGCCGAGACCAAATACTCTAGAACCGAGAAGATTATTTTTGCCCTGGTGGTCTCTGCTCAATGCTTTCGACCTTACTTTCAAGCTCATCCCATCATGGTGCTCACAAACCAACCTTTTCGGACCATCTTGTCTCGCCCCAACACCTCCGGTCGGCTAGCCAAATGGGCCATTAAACTAAGTGAGTTTGACCTATCCATCCGGCCAAGGTCGGCCATGAAGTCTCAGGTATTAGCTGATTTCTTGGTTGAGTGTTCCTGGACCGAGAGGGGAATGGAGGAAGTACGCTCGGAGGAGTGTGTAGACCCTCCCTCAACCGAGGAGTCGGAAAAGGAGGACTGGATTTTGCATGTGGATGGAGCCGCAAATTCTCAAGGAAGCGGAGCTGGACTCATTCTTGTGAGCCCAGAGGGAGATGCAGTGGAGTATACTCTCAGATTCTAGTTTCCCGCAACTAACAACCAGGCGGAGTATGAAGCTTTGCTAGCAGGGATGAGGTTGGCTAAGGAGTTAGGCGCGGGGCGTTTGAGGGCCTTCACGGACTCTCAGCTTGTTTCTGGGTAGATCACCGGGGAGTACGAAGCTAGGGACCCAACCATGTCCCGTTATTTGAGCAAGGTGCAATCCCAAGCTTCTTGTTTCTCTTACTTCCGCGTCAGCTACATCCCCAGAGCGGAGAATGCCAGGGCCGATGCATTATCCCGCTTAGCCACTTTGACCGACGGGACACTGGGAAGAACATATGTGGAGCACCTACAAGCCCCAAGCATTGAAGTTGCGGATGAAGTGTTGCCGATGGAGCAAGAGCCCTCCTAGATGGATGCCTACGTCTGATATTTGACCGACGGTACTCTCCCAGAGAACCCCACTAAGGCCAAGCTACTCAGGCGGAGGGCCCCGAGGTTCTTGATGATGGACGGGAAGCTTTATCGAAGATCATTCTCATACCCTATCCTCAGGTGTGTGGAACCGGTTGAATCAGATTACATCCTCTGGGAGATCCATGAAAGCATCTGTGGGAGTCACCTAAGGGGCAGAGCCCTAGCTTACAAGGCCCTGCGGCAGGGGTACTTCTGGCTAACAATGAAGGAGGACGCGGCCGAGCTCGTTAAGAGATGTGATAGCTGTCAGCATCAGGCTAATATCCAGCGACAGCCGACATCTCAGTTAACCCCCTTAGTGGCACCCTAGCCCTTCGCCCAGTGGGGTATGGATATCCTGGGACCATTTCCCTCGACCTCTGAGCAGTGAAAGTTCCTCTTGGTGGCCGTGGATCACTTCACCAAGTGGGTTGAAGCTGTCATCCCGGTGGAGGTTGGCTCACCAAGCCCTCGAGTGGAATCATACAACGAGGAAGGCAACTCAGACCAACTGCGAGCTAACCTCGACCTGGTGGAGGAAGTGCGAGACCGAGCACGACTTCGGATGGCGGTCTACCGACAACAGGTCGCCAAATATTACAACGCCCGTGTGCACCCCAGGACTTTCTTGCCAGGGGACCTGATCCTTCGACGGGCTGAGGTCTCGAAGCCGGCAGAGGAAGGCAAGCTAGCTCCAAATTGGGAAGGGCCCTATCGGATCGCCGAGACACTTCGCCACGGAGCTTACAAGATTGAAGAGCTCGATGGGAAGCCGCTTCCTAGGACATGGAATGCAGACAACCTTCATCGCTCTTGAGTTCCTTCACCTAAAGCCCTGGGCCAGCTAGGCATAAAGCCCAACACCCGTTAGCACCTAAAGCCCTGCACCAGCCAGGCATGAAGCTCGACACCAGTCGGCACCAAAAACCCTGCACCAGCCAGGCATGAAGCCCAACACCAGTCGGCACCTAAAGCCCTGGGCCAGCCAGGCATAAAACCTGACACCCGTTGGCACCTAAAGCCCTGGGCCAGCCAGGCATAAAGCCTGACACCAGTCGGCACCTAAAGTCCTGCACCAGCCAGGCATGAAGCCCGACACCAGTCGGCACCTAAAGCCCTGGGCCAGCCAGGCATAAAGCCCGACACTAGTCGACACCTAAAGCCCTGCACCAGCCAGGCATAAAGCCCGACACTAGTCGGCACCTAAAGCCCTGGGCCAGCCAGGCATAAAGCCCGACACCCATCGGCACCTAAAGCCCTGGGCTAGTCAGGCATAAAGCCCGACACCCGTCGGCACCTAAAGCCCTGGGCCAGTCAGGCACAAAGCTCGACACCCGTCGGCACCTAAAGCCCTGGGCCAGCCAGGCATGAAGCCCGACACCCATCGGCACTTAAAGCCCTGGGCCAGCCAGGCATGAAGCCTGACACCAGTCGGCACCTAAAGCCCTGTACCAGCCAGGCATGAAGCCCGACACCAGTCGGCACCTAAATCCCTGGGCCAGCCAGGCATAAAGCCCGACACCCATCGGCACCTAAAGCCCTGGGCCATCCAGGCATAAAGACCGACACCCGTCGGCACCTAAAGCCCTAGGCTAGCCAGGCATGAAGCCCGACATCAGTTGGCACCTAAAGCCCTGGGCTAGCAAGGCATAAAGCCTGACACCAGTCGGCACCTAAAGCCCTGGGCCAGCCAGGCATGAAGCCCGACATAAGTCGGCACCTAAAGCCCTGGGCCAGCCAGGCATAAAGCCCAATACCTGTCGGCACCTAAAGCCCTGGGCCAGCCAGGCATAAAGCCCGGTACCCGATGACACATAAAGCCGGCACCCGACGGCGCATAAAGCCGGCGGCGCATAAAGCTGACACCCAATGGCACGTAAAGCCGACACCCAATGGCACGTAAAGCCGACACCCGACGGCGCATAAAGCCGACACCCGACGGCGCATAAAGTAGACACCCGACGGCACGTAAAGCCGACACCCGATGGCACATAAAGCCCGATACCCGTCGGCACCTAAAGCCCTGGGCCAGCCAGGCACAAAGCCCAGTGTACCACTGGCAGAGTGGCGCACTACCGGCCCTTCGCAACATAAGTCCAACCTCAGTTGGCACCAAAACCCCAAATTGGCCAGGCATGAAACCCTGCGTATCATTGGCAAAGCAACACGCTAGCGGCTCGGGAGATTCGATTTCGTCCTGACCTTCCAAGTCCTACACTTTGTTAGGAGCTGGGAGTTGGTACCTCCTGACCCCAAAATTCAGTCCTACGAAGCTAAGTCGAGGCTTAGGGAAGGTCACACATCGCTCGACACCAACAAAGCCCCTGAAGGTCCACGTCGGTTGCCAAAAAGTAAAGTGACAATCGCTATCAAGAGGATTCAAGTCTTATTAAAAGAAGTATATATCATTAATTTGAAAATGTTTACAAAATACCGATCAAGTCGGGTTCAAAAGAAAAACAATAGTAAAATAAAACAAAATACAGTATGGGGCTCACGGATCCGCGGGCACGTCTTTGTCGTCAGAAGAGCCCATCTCAGAGAGGCAGTATGGCTCCACTTCAAGGGCCTGGGGAAAGTTTAGGTCCTTGGCCACCTTCTCTTTCCCCCATTGGAACCCATGAAGATAGGCCCCAATCGAAGCTTCGGTTAGCTCCTCCATGAAGAACTCGGACGCCCGAAAGTCTTCAATAGCTTTGGCAGTCCTAGCTTCGACAGCAGCCTCCACCTCAGCCGCTAAGGCTCCTCTCTCAGCAGCCAGGGCTGCCACCGCTATCCTCTCAGCCTCCAGGGCTAGGTTCCTCTCCTCTTCTGCTCTCCAAGACCTTTCCTCGGCCTCCCTCAATTTCTCCTCCACCGTTCCTACCCTTTCCTCGGCTTCCCTCAATTTCTCCTCCACCATTCTTGCCTCTCGTTGACTCTCGGTTGACTCTCGGTCGCCTGGATGGTTGCGACCAGTTCGGTGATGTGTAGGTCCTTGGCCGCGATGGCATTCTCGGCCTCCATGAGTTGGTTGAGGGCCGCCCACAGGCGGTTGGACTCCATCTCCGCCCGGTTCACGGCCGCTTTTATTTCATCCGCCCGGGCGGTTTGGGCAGATTCTAGGGCCTTCTTCGCCGTTTCCGCTCGGACGTGAGCATCCTCGGCCTCTTTCTGGACCTCCCGCACGATAGTTTTTTCGCCATGGATAACCTCCCTGGTGATAGCCAGGGAGTTGGCAACCTGCATGCAAACCCCATGTCAAAAAGAAAAAGGAAGAGCAAAGAGAAGTTCAAGGCAGAGGACAGACAGTCTGATTACCTTGACTAAGGCCGCATAGGACTCGCGGAAGAAAGTGGTTGCTTTCAGGTGGCTGAGCTCCTCCTGAACCTCCGATATAAGGATCGACGAGATGAGCCGCTCCACCCGGCGCCCATCATCTAGGACGGAGTCCCGGGCCAGTCCCCGCTTTGCCCTACTCCCTTCGACAGCCCCGGCGGCCTCGGACTCGGCGCGTGGAGGGCTGCTCGCTGGCACCCTTTCCGGGGGTGGGCCAGCTGCCTGCAATGGGCCCTCACCCCAGTCCCTTGCAGCTTTGGCGGGGAATGGTTCGCTGGGGGTAGGAGAACCCCCCAAAGCCGTCGGATCCTCTGCGACCGGCTCTTCCATGGCCGGCTCCGCCTCCATGGCCGACTCCCCCGTGATCGTTGGCTCCCCCACGGCCAGTGTCTCAGCGGCCGCTCTGTCACTCACAGCCCTTTCGGGCGGGGTGTCAGCCGTCAGGTCTATCTCTGGAGCGACCGGAGGCTCTCACGGTGCGGGCGGCTCGGGTGCATGCGCCGTCGGGCGCCTTGCACCTGGTGCCCATGGCCCCTCGCTCGGCCCCTCTCGGGCCTTCCTTTTGGCGGTGGCCTTCATGAGTCACCGTGCTGGGATCTTCATAGCTGCACAGTGTCGACCGAGGTCAGCCAAAAAAAAAAAGAAAAAAAAAGGGAAAGGGAAAAAGGCAAGGAGCGAGAGCAGGGGTAAGGAATTGGCTAAGTAAAGGGAGACTCACCAAACTGGGAGATAAGCCCCGCCGATCAGAGGTTTTCCTCCATTAGGAGCAAGCTGTACCGAGGGATTTCGGTGGACAACAGCTGCCCTAGCGCTTCTCTATCTCCGGGATGGACGGTGGAGTTTGCGTTGCTTTGGGGGTCAGGGTCTCCCTACCGGGACTTTACTTGGTCGAGGTTGGCGAAGAAAAATCAGGATTTCCAGCCTTTAACAGAAGAAGGTAGGAGTTTAAGGATGCGGTGGGGCCGAGGCTGGAATAGCCACCAACCTTGTTGGGATCGGAGGATGTAGAAGGAATGGAAGAGAGAGACTCGTGGAGTGATGTGGAGGTGATAGCAAAGGATAACGAAAGCACAGATGACGCATAAAGAATTTGGGACTAACTGGGAAGGAGTTAGGGAATAATAGTCAAGGAGATTAACAAAGAAAGGATGAAAGGGTAAGCGAAGGCCCACCCTCAGGGAAATCTCATAGACCGCCACCCGGCCCGGTCGGGATGAGATCACCCTGTCATCAGGGTTGGGAGGTACAGCTCGATATCTTGAGGAATCTGGTAATAGGCTTTGATGTTCGCCAGATTTTTGCCCGTTACCGTGGAGGCGACCCCTTCCGGAGATTCCGCCCCCACGCTCGAGAAGGTGCTGGCCCTCGCCTGGCGACCTCTTCACGGATACCGGCCAACCGCCGCTGGGTGCCCCCCGCGGGAGCCTCCCCAGCGACCCACCGCTGGGCTAGAGGGACGTGATCCTCCGGATCGGAGGACCACTCAAGGGGAGAGGAAGGAGGAGAAGGAGAAGCTTGGGGCCTCTCGGGCAAGGAGCGATTCTCCGAATTGTCCTCTGCAGACCAAGATGGGGAACTCATTGAAAGACGAAAGACCAAGGAAACCTAGGGGGAACAAAGAGCTGACCTGGAGAAGAAGGTGACGAACGCGAGCTCCTGAGTTGCAGAGGGAACCAGGAAGCGGAAAATCGAAGAGCAGGGGAAGAAGACGAGATGACAGGAGTAAAATGGCCCCTGTCGACCCTCTATACAGGTTTTATCTAGTTTCAAATTATCCCGCCACACTTCGACTGCCGCGTGGGCTCCCACTACGAGCTGGATCGCCTAGGAAATCGCTGAGCACGGGATACTTCAGTGGAGTAATCATTCTGAGATGGAGGCTATTTGGTAGCTTGAGGAGGAAATGAAAAACTTGGAACTTTAGGAAGAAATGAAAAAGAAGTATCCACAATTATTTGCAGGTAAATTCTCTATTCAAGATTGTTGATAGATCATATTTAAATTCTATAGTTTATTTAAGTGTGTCAATTTCAAGGACAAAATTTTTATAGGGGGGGGAGAATGTAACCCTCCAGCATTTATTTTTGGACACCTAGCATCCAGGGAATCCTCTTGTCGCTTAGGCTACTGTCATGACGTTTAGGTCCCCGACTTGTCGATTGGATGCCCAAGTCGTCGTGTGTCTATTGAGTTCCCGATCTTTTTACCTGACCGAAGCGTCATGTGGGGGGGGGGTTTAAAGGGTGACGGAGGGTGACTCCCTCCTTCATCCTGGTAGATGTCTCTCTCTCTCTCTCCATTGTCTCTCCTTGGCGTCTCTCTGTTTGTCTCATTTCCCATCGCGATGGCAGCCGAGAAGAAGATCAAGATCGGCATCAACGGATTTGGAAGGATCGAGCATTTGGTCGCCAGGGTCGCGCTCCAGAGCAGTGATGTTGAGCTCGTGGCCATCAATGATCCCTTCATCAACACTGACTACATGACATACATGTTTAAATATGATACCGTGCATGGGGAGTGGAAGCACAATGAGATCAAGGTAAAGGACTCGAAGACCCTTATCTTCGGTGACAAAGAAGTTGCTGTCTTTGGCTTGAGGAACCCTGAGGAGATCCCCTGGGGTCAGATTGGCGCGGAGTATGTCGTGGAATCCACTGGTATCTTCACCGACAAGGGGAAGGCTGCTGCTCACTTGAAGGGTGGTGCCAAGAAGGTCGTCATCTCTGCTCCTAGCAAAGATGCTCCTATGTTTGTGGTGGGTGTGATTGTGGTGGGTGTGATTGAGGACGCATACAAGTTGACATTGATATTGTCTCAAATGCTAGCTGCACCACAAACTGTCTCGCACCTCTGGCCAAAGTCATCCATGATAAATTTGGCATCGTTGAGGGTTTGATGACCACGGTGCATTCCATCACTGCTACTCAGAAGACCGTTGATGGCCCATCCAGCAAGGACTGGAGAGGTGGACGAGCTGCCAGTTTTAACATCATTCCTACAAGCACTGGCGCTACCAAGGCTGTTGGCAAAGTTCTCCCTACCTTGAATGGGAAGTTGACTGGTATGGCTTTCTGCGTTCCAACCGTAGATGTGTCTGTCGTTGATCTCACTGTCAGGCTTGAGAAGTCGGCCACCTATGATCAGATTAAGGCTGCTATAAAGGCAGAGTCTGAGGGAAGGCTCAAGGGTATCTTGGGTTACACTGAGGAGGACTTGGTGTCCACTGACTTCTAGGGTGACAGCAGGTCAAGCATTTTCGATGCCAAGGCTGGAATTGCTCTGATCGACCACTTTGTCAAATTGGTCTCTTGGTACGACAACGAGTGGGGCTACAGGTGCCCAGTGGTCCATGTAGCTGATTTATCACCTTGGATTTGCGTATTGAGGTAAGTAAGCCAAATATAATAATTTCATAAATTATAAATGGTTGTATTTATAGTTTTATGCATATTTATGAAATAGAGTTTATTGATTATTTTGAAAATTGGTAAGTTGTACCATGTGTATCTAATTGCATATTTGCTATAATAGTTGATATTATTTGCAAAGTGAATTAATTATATGCAATGGTTAAAAATGTACAAACCACTGTTTATGTGTTATGAGAGAAATTATGCTTATGATGACGCATAATATGTGACATGCATGTGTAAAATGACTTGAATTATATTTATATGTGTCGCCGCGGTTCTCCTTTGATATGGCATATGGAGGCCACGCACATCTAGAGGATGTGTGCTGATTGATATAGCATGTGGAGCCCACGCACATCTAGAGGATGTATGATTGATATGGCATGTGGAGGCCACGTACATCTAGAGGATGTGTGCTGATTGATATGGCATGTGGAGGCCACGCACATCTAGAGGGTGTGTGCTGATTGATATGGCATGTGGAGGCCACGCACATCTAGAGGATGTATGCTGATTGATGGAGGCATTGCAGGGCCGTGGGACACATATGATATAATATAACAATGATTAAATATAAACAGTGGATTTGTTTACAATGCATATTATGGTATTTGTTTTATAAGCCTCCATGATTATTTTGACTTAATGATATGCATAATTATGATAGCATGTTAATTAAATTAGAAGTTTCTATGAAAATTATGACTTGATAATATCTTGAGAGATAAGATGTTATATGACTATTTTATGTCATTATTATAGGCTTACTTATTGAGTGTGAGCTCATGTAAATCTCACAATGTTTTTCAGAGCCTGAGGATTGAAGATGAAATTATGGGGTAGATGGAGCTTCAGTTAAATAAAATAGTTCCATAATTTTGATATAACCCTAGTAATATTTGCGTGTAGGGCTTGTAGCCTAAAACTTATATTAGTGGTTTGTAATAAAGTATGGATTTGGATTGACTTATTATACTTATTGCCTTATAATGATCGATGTGTAAATTTTGGGATGCCTTGCATGCCCGACATGCGGCGGGTTGTCACCCTAGCTCAAACTTTTTGGGTCCGGGGCGTGACACCTACCTCTCGGTCTCGGGGCACATGAACAGTACCTTAACCCTCGAGACCTACCTCTCGGTCTCGGGGCACATGAACAGTACCTCAACCCCCGAGACCTATCTCTCGGTCTCGGGGCACAAGAACAGTATCTCAACCCCCTAAGATCTACCCCTCCGTTTCGAGGCACACAAACGGCATCTCAATCCTTAGCGCATGGTCAGGTTGCCCTGGGCCACCTGGCGTGCCCACATAATCCGCCACACATCCCTGGCAGAAGGTGGCCATGCCTCGTAACGACGTATGGTGCACTGCATGTTCCTGTACGTGACTGTGCCCCGTTACGGAGTACGATTCACTACCACTTGCAACTGTGCGCGGTCATGTCAAGCAACGACGCGCATCAAATATAACCGCGGCTGCAAGACACTTGTAATGCCATGTTGACAGGTAGCGCGGGACGCCTCCGGCACGCATAGTGATGGTACGATAGCAATCTTCCGGAATAGTAAGACGGGATATTCGGACAAGTATAAAAACACGCGCCCGCACTGTAAGTAGGGATCCAAACTCTGGTTTTCTAGCTTTCTTCCTCCTAGCAAAACCCTAACTGTCTCAGCTCCTTTCCGCTGAGCGGTTCTTGTCTAATCTCAAGTAACTAACTTGAGCATCGGAGGGTCCCCACCGGAGCATCCGGTCTTCAGGAACTTTTTTTGCAGGGTCCGGAGAGAAGAACGTCCGTCTTCCTCGACGTTTGAAGAAGGTAACTTAGCGTCATCAGAGTAGGACGCATGATAGAGATGCATGGGGGGCCATGGAATGTGATCCATGGGATGGCCTCGTGGTCCCGGCTTACGATTCAATCATCATGGTGCATTTGTACATCCGACGCAGTGCTTGTTTCCTCTACCATTTGGAGAGCATAGTCTGGGTAAGCTGGATAATTGGTGGTATTTGTCTTTCTTTTGAGGGAGCCATGAGTGCCCTTAAAATAGGTGTAATTTGGGTCCATTGCAACCCAAGGCTGATCACAAAACATCTCGTGATTCATGCACCCCATGTGATGAGTAGTCATAAATTCACATGGCCTGACGTGAAAATTTCGAGACTAATATGAATGCTGTAGGGATAACACAGAAGAGCTTAATCACACTCCATTAAAATATTGTCCGCGAGGACATGACATGACCATTGATATCAAAGATTGTAATTTTTTTTTAAAAAAAAATCTCATTAAGAATAATGCTCCCATACTGCTCCTCTGATGGGCACGTTAATAATTTTCTTGCAAAGTAGGAAGAAGCACAAGAAAAACCGCATCGTGTCAAGAAAATTTGTCACAAAAAGTTGGAAGCTCATTACAAAAACTTTTTGTGATAAAATTTCTGCCGACACCAAGACTGCTGCATTATATATATATATATATATATATATATATATATATATAGTCATGTGAAGCATGCATTTAACCAATTAATTAATCATTACAAATAGCGACGAAAATTGAACATTTTGTGACGACGAGTCTCATCACAAAGCTGTTCTTCTCTGACAACATATGTCGCCAAGAGTCTCTGTCTGGAAACAATAATTTTGCTGGCCCCCAAAATGGAATATCTTGTCACAAATTATGTTTAGTAGCGGCATATTTGGCTTAAAGGCTACCTAACGATAACTTCTGTAAGCCACCAGAAATAGTGTTGGTTATTTTTTACGACAAAGCATATGTTGGCATTGAATGCCTGCTGAAATGTGAAAACCAATCATACAAAACAATGCAGCACGATTTGGTGCGTAACTTTAGTTGATAATTCAAATTCACATATAAGTCGCAAATGCCTCCAAAGTATGAAGTATCTCTCCACGAACAAGTCAAGATCATTCATGCATGCATCCAAAATAGGATTTTCAAATCATCCAAAAAGCCTACTACGTTTTCAAGTCCACATTCATGTCAAGCGAATTATAAATTTGGTAGTTCAACAAAGCATCCTCAACTAAAATGATAGGGACATGAAACCATTTAACTTTTAGAAAAACTTAACACACAGTATTTGTATCAACTTAAGTTACATGATATTAAATAAAAATTAAAAATTAAAAACCAAGCATGAGAATTTGATGACCCTACTTGGAAAGGTGCTATGGAAGCAAAAACGGAAGCTAGGCGTGCCTGGATCATCTCATCTAACTTTAGCCCTTCAACATCCCCAGTGATCCTCATCTTCTGGGTCTCCTCCCGAGTCTTCATTTCATCTTACCATTGATGCAACTAGTTAATCCTCCCAGCCACTTCTGTATGAAAATAACCTGATTTCGAACCAAATCCATGCGGCAACGTCTCATCATGGACATAGGGATAGACCATCTGAAGTAGATCTGCGGATGGAGCAAAGGTTAAATGGCATTCAAAGGCCAAAAGATGATTACACACACAAGGATTATCATCTTTCTATGAGCTCTCTATTCTAAATGGAGGAATATTTACAATGTAGAGGTACACTCCTCGTCCTGATGAGACAAACTATAATACCTGATGACGCCTGATCACTAGTCTTGGACATCGGGAGAAGAGAGCCGCTTAATTCAGGGTCCCATGCTCGATCGGAAGACCTGCAAAAAGTTTCAAGACCGAAGGGATGCTCCGGTGGGGAACCCTCCGATGCTCAAGTCAGCAACCTGAGTCACAGCCGAGCGAGAGCTCGGATGAGCTCTTAGGAGAAAAACTATGAGTCCCCAGAAGGATGGGAATCCCTTTCTGGGTATCAGGGTATCGAGTGTATAAGTTTTGCGTACCTTATTTCTGAGTTGGACTTACCCTTTTATAGGGGGTTGACACCTGCACCACCACGTGGGGTTCTGTAAGGAAGGAATGTCTGCGGGGTTCATGGGGTTGCGTAAATTTGGGCTGATCGGTGGGTTCTATCCCATCGGAGAGAAAAAAACGGTGGTTGGTGGGCTACGTCCCATTAGTCAGCAAGGCTAACAGGTAGTTAGGTCTTGTCCCATCAGCGGCGTGGCTAGTGAGTAGTTGGGCATGGGGTTGCCAGGCGGCGCGCGTCAGAAGGACGGCGATGTGAACTGCCAGGACCGTTCTAGGATCGACTTGAGGCAGCCTTGACCCTCCTGAGGGCGCCGAGGCCGAGCAGGACTGGCTCGGCTGACCTGCAGATGCTGGGGCGGGGCCGGCCCATGAGGATCGAGGCCGACTCGGCTGACTTGGAGATGTCGGGGCCGAGCGGGGCCGACCAGGGAAGGTCGGGGCCGACTCGGCCGACTCGGAGATGCCGGGGCCGAGCGGGGCCGACCAGGGAAGGTCAGGGCCAACTCGGCCGACTCGGAGATGCTGGGGCCGAGCGGGGCTGACCAGGGCCGACCAGGGAAGGTTGGGGCCGACTCGGAGATGCCGAGGCCGAGCGGGGCCGATCGGGGAAAGTCGGGGCCGATTTGGCCGACTTGGAGATGCCGGGGCAGGGCAGCCTTAAAATTTTAATTTTGCCATAATTGCCATCGTGGCTACGTCAGCCACATCAGATGCCTCCCGCCCCTGAGCGCGAAGGGCCACACGCCTGCTGCCCTTTGGGCGAGAGGGGCGCAAGAATTCAAAAAATGATTGCTTTTTCGTGCGCTTTTAATAGCTTGATGAGCTGGCGCATCGTCCCGAGGCAGTGTCGCTTCGAAAATCTTCCACAATCATGCGGTAAATGGGGGCTGACGCTAGCGCCGGATGCCTCAAAGAGAAAGCCTCATTGGAGGAATGGAAAAAGGTGAAGGCCATCATTGTTTCTCCGTTTTCTATGCCCCGCGATTGGTCGGGGATCACGCTCCTTGGGGCGAATTGAAGCGGCACGTCTCGGGCGCAGGTGTGATTTCCGGCGGACAGCTTGTGGTGCAATAGGAGAGCGCCTCAGCCTCCCCTATTAGGGCAGTTCCCATGTCCTCTCACCGTCCGGGACATCCTCCGTCGGTGAGTTCTGATCCGGCAGGCCCGTCCAAGGTGGCCTCAACCATAACTCCTGAAGACGTAGAGGCCATTAGGGCCAAGTACATGGTCCCTAGCTTCATTCATCTATCCGCGTCGGGGCCTAAAGATAGAGTGACCTCCACCTACCCCGATCGGGTCGCTCTGTATGAGGAATTTTTTCGGTACGGGCTGCGCCTTCCTCTCCACCCCTTTTTTCAGAACCTTTTAGATAGATATAGGCTAGTGCCGACGTAGTTGACTCCGAACTCGATTCGGATCATCTGCGCCTTTGTTATCCTTTGCTATTTTTAGGAGGCACGGCCGAGGTTATCACTGTTCCGGGCATTTTATAAACTCTGCCGCCAAGGTGAGGGGGCCTAGTGGGCTTTCACCATCAGGCCGGGTAGGGCCTTCCCCCTAGGTCTTCCGTCCAAGATTAGGGGATGGAAATCCCGCTTCCTATTTGCCTATGTCGAGGGGGTGAGGACCAATTGGGTGGAGCCAGACACCAGCTCCAATGATAATGCCACTATGGGGGAGAGAGATATGGAACTCTTCACCTGATAGAAGCCGAGTTGGCCCCGGCGGTCGGTGAGCACGACGCCTTATTCCTTCTGTCTTGACCGAAGGATTGCTATATGCTGTCGTTAACACTTCTCATTTTTGGATGTAGCGATGAAGTTCTTCGTCGGAGAGTTTGAGGCCGCCTTGAAGCAAAAGAGGCCGGCAGCCGGGGAAACATCAAGGCCGGCGAAGAAAGCTCGAAGGAGAGAGCGGGCCGAGCCGACCCAAGCTGCTGAGGTCCCCAAGGCTCCAACGCCTGCAGGGGAGCCGACTAAGGAAGCGCCGGTCGGAGAAGTGGTCTCGAGGCCGACCGGGACCGAGATAGAGGAGGGAAAGATTTCAGCCACCCCTAGAGCTGTCGTGGTGGTTGTGGATCTTGAGGAGGAAGCTTCTGCTGCCGCCGACGTGCCCGAGGCGGGGCAGGTCACCGTTGCTGTCAGCCCTCCAACTGCCGTCAAGCCGGAGATGGAGAGGGCTCCCCCCACTACCGGAGGGAGGGAGCCAGTCGCCGAGAAATCCCATGCTAGGATGGAAGTGACCGGGGAGCAGAGGGATGGGCTGGAGAGCTCATCCCGACGGTTGGTGTGCCACTCAACCCGTCCTCGGGTCGAAGGTCTGCAGGAGGGGCCGACGCGGCCGGTCCCTAGGTTCAATTCAATGGCGGACGCCGCGCAAGCCACCCGTCTTCTGTCAGGTGTCCGGACTGCCGAGTCCGAGGAAGAGATGCGGGGAATGAGCTACTCCGCGCTCCTGGATATGGTGATGGTTGCCGTTGTCCAGGTAATCTTCTGAGCTCTCTCTGTTTCTGGGCATGTCTTTGGATGCTCCAATCTCTTAGGGTTAACATGTTCCCTTTGCTGCAGATGGCCAACGGCGCGATCGGCCTTTGTGAGGTGGTGGTCCACTCTTCGGACGCGCTCACAAAGGCCATGGCATGGGCCGAAAGGTACAGAAAGGAGAGCGTGGTGTAGTCCTAGAGCCTCGCTCGACTTCACCAGGAGGCCAAGGCCCGGAAGGAAAACCTGGGCGACCGAATAAAGGAGGCAAAATGCCGGGTCGAGGCCGAGAGTGGCCGGGCATCCGCGGCCGAGGCCAGATTAAAGCTGGTCTCAGATCGGCTAAAGGCTACCGCGGCGCAGAATGAGGAGCTAATACACCAGCTCCAACATGCCGACAGGGAGGCCGGGGCAACGCGTGAGGAGGCTCGGGTCGCCGCAGAGAGAGCCGTTGCCGCGGAGAGGGCGGCGGTTGATGCAGGACATGAGAAGGCCGGGGCCGTGGCCTATGCGGACGAGGCCAGGGCGCACGTCGAAGAAGCCGAGGGCCGAACCAGGGAGGCCGAGGCTAGGGCACAGCAGGCCGAGGCCGAGGCGGGGCAGGCCATCTCCAGCTACAAGTCCTCGTCGGAGTTCGGGAAGGAGGTCCTCGAAGCTAGCCTCGATGCTTACGTCAAAGGCTTCGAGATGTGTAAGACTAAGATGTCTGCGGCTCTTAAAATCGACATTGCCGAGCTCGAGGGAATCCGGCCCGGGGAATCTGACGAGGGGAGTCGGCAGAGGAGGGGGACGACAAGGGAGAGTCAGGCCCAACCGAGCCCTAAAAAGTTGTTGTTTCTTTTCCTTTTTCTTTTTGTAACCGGCCTTGGGCCAAATTTTGTATTTCAATTTCATTATCAATGAAGAAGAACTTTTTTGTGAAGATGTTTTTGTCCTTTGTCTTGCTCGTTTCTTCTTTCCTCTGGGCTGAATGTTTTCATCGTGCGACTAGCAATAAAATGGGTCCCGTACCTGTTGATGAGAGAGGGCCTTTCTTCTGAGATACCTCTTTACTATGAGTGTTGCGCACGTTGATAACGCCATGGCCAAACCGTTGTATCAGGTTGGCCAATGTTGAGATGTGTCTTCGAAGTGTAAGCCGACCGCGTAGGAAATTGCCTAGGATGCCTTGAGCCGTCGCAGGCCGTTTGAAAAAAGATTCATCTGTGCTTAAATATTCTAAGAACTTAGAACGATCCGAGGGCAACTTAGCGCCGAGATTGGCTTGAAAATGCCGAGGGCTGAGTGGGGCTAGACCGGGAAGGCCTGAGCCGACTCGGCCTGATCTTGGAGATCATGAGGGTCGGTGAACTCTTTTGGAACCACCTCGGGGGTTTGGGTGTCGCCCAAGGGGCGACTCGATCGGGTACAGATCTGTTAGGGACTTGAACTAACTCGGGGGCGTCTCCAAGCCGGACCGAGTGGTGTCCCATTAAACGCGATGCCGGTGAGCTCCTTTTGAACCGCCTTGGGGGTTTGTGTGCCGTCCGAGGGGCAACTCGATCGGGTACGAAGCTGTTAGGGACTTGAATCGACTTGGGGGCATCTCCAAGCCGGATCGAGTGGTGTCCCATTAGCCGCGATGCCAGTGAGCTCCTTTTGAACTGCCTTGAGGGTTTGTGTACCGCCCGAGAGGTGACTCGACCGGGTACGGAGCTGTTAGGGACTTGAACCGACTCGGGGGCATCTTCAAGCCGGACCGAGTGGTGTTCCATTAGCCGCGATGCCGGTGAGCTCCTTTTGAACCACCTCGAGGGTTTGTGTGCCGTCCAAGGGGTGACTCGACTGGGTACGGAGCTATTAGGGACTTGAACTGACTCGGGGGCATCTCCAAGCCGGACCGAGTGGTGTCATGTTAGCCGCAATGCCGGTGAGCTCCTTTTGAACTGCCTCGGGGGTTTATGTGCCGCCCAAGGGGCGACTCGATCGGGTACGGAGCTGTTACGGACTTGAACCGACTCGGGGGCATCTCCAAGCCAAATCGAGTGGTGTCCCGTTAGCCGCGATGCCGATGAGCTCCTTTTGAACTGCCTCGGGGGTTTGTGTGCCACCCGAGGGGCGACTCGATCGGGTACGGAGCTGTTAGGGACTTGAACTGACTCAGGAGCCTCTCCAAGATGAACCGAGTGATGTCCCATTAGCCTCGATGCTGGTGAGCTCCTTTTGAACCGCCTCGGAGGTTTGTGTGCCGCTTGAGGGGCGACTCGACCGGGTACGGAGCTGTTAGGAACTTTAACCGACTCCGAGGTATCTCCAAGCTAGACCGAGTGGTGTCCCGTTAGCCGTGATGCCGGTGAGCTCCTTTTGAACCGCCTCAGGAGTTTGTGTGCCGCCCGAGAGGTGACTCGATCGGGTATGAAGCTGTTAGGGACTTGAACCGACTCGGAGGTATCTCCAAGCCGGACCGAGTGGTGTCCTGTTAGCCGCAATACCGGTGAGCTCCTTTTGTGATATCTAGTCCTTGGATGCAAGGGAGAGCAGGCTCTAGCATTGGAAGGGACTTCTTTTATTGCTTGTGTTCTGGGGGATACATCATTGATAATATCGGCGGAGATTATCCGCATTCCAGGTACGCGGAATGGGTTGTCCGTCGAGCTCTTCCAGTCTGTATGCCCCCCGGTGGAGTGTCTCGGCGATGCGATAATGACCCTCCCAGTTGGGGGACAGTTTGCCCCCCTCTGTGGGCTTAGATACTTCAGCTTTTCTTAAAACCAGATCTCCGTGGTGAAAAACCTTGGGACGAACTCGGGCGTTGTAGTATTTGACTGCCCGCTGACGGAAGGTCGCCATACACAGCCTTGCCCGGTCATGTGCTTCGTCGATAAAGTCCAGGTTGTCTCGTATCAATGTGGAATTGTCTTCCTCATTGAAGGACTCCACGCGCGGACTGGGCAGTTCGATCTCAATAGGGATGACGGCTTCGGATCCAAAGACGAGACTGAAGGGAGTCTCGCCCGTCGGGGCTCTGGGGGTCGTGTGGTAAGCCCATATCACACTGGGAAGCTCCTCCACCCATCAACCCTTGGATCCATCCAGCCTGGTCCTGAGCCCCCTAAGAATGGTGTGGTTCATGACCTCGGCTTCCCCGTTGGTCTGGGGGTGGCCGACAGAGGTGAATCGATGGCAAATACCCAGCTCGATGCAGAAAGCCTTGAATACTTCATTGTTGAACTGGCGACCGTTGTCGGTAACGAAAGTGTAAGGTAGGCCAAAGCGGCATATGATCGACTTCCAGAAGAAGGCTTTGACTTTACTTTCGGTGATCTTAGCCAGCACCTCGACCTCAACCCACTTGGTGAAATAGTCGATGGCTACTAGCAGGAATCTCCTCTGTCCCAAGGCCAGGGGGAATGGTCCAAGGATGTCCATTCCCTACTGAGCAAAGGGCCAAGGGGCTGAGAGCGGGTTGAGCGGTGTAGACGGTTGATGCTGGATATGTGTGTGGCGCTGGCAGCCATCGCACTTCTGAACTAACATGGCAGCATCCTCCCTCATGGTAAGCCAGAAGTATCCCTACCGAAGGGCCTTTTGGGCCAGGGACCTGCCCTCCAGGTGATTTCCGCAGATGCCTTTATGGATTTCTCTAAATTCATCGGTCCCCCCTGAGAACTACATTACCCGGTACCTCTTCCCCTCTCGGTCGCTTAGATGCGGAAGTCGCTCCCAGGACACCATTCCAACTGTCCGCTCCGTGGGGGTGTTGTCGACAGCGGCTTGAGCAGGTGGGGGTCCCATGAGTGCTGGCAGCGGTTGTGGCCCCTTCTGGACATATTTGCCGAGGTAGCTCCTCTGGATGAGTTCCTCGATGGCCCGCTTTAGGCTGTAGCAGCTGTCGGTGTCGTGGCTGTAATCCCGATGGAATCGGCAATAACGGCTCTTGTCACGGGGAGGACCTTTCTTTATAGGAGGAGGGCGCTGGAGATAAGGCTCGCCCTCGATTTCTATCAGGATGTGGGATCGAGGGGCAAAGAGAGGTGTGAGCTTGCTCTTGTCAGGGACAGGGCTTCGACGCCTGTTGTTAGGTCGGCGAGGCAGGTCAAGCCGCCGATGGTGAGAGGGCCTGCTCGGCTCAGGGCGATCAGGCTTGCGGTTGGAGCTCCTTGATGATTGCCGACGGGTGAGGTCGGCCTCATCTACGCGGATGTACTTCTGAGCTCGGAGGAGAAGGTCGGAGTAGGAACCCGGAGGCTTCTTGTCCAGAGAAAAAGTGAAGCGGGACAGGAGGAGTCCCCGCTTCAGCGCCATTATAGCCACCGCATCGTCCAGATGGTAGACTTTAAGGGCGGCGGTTTTGAACCGGGACACGAAGTCCCGCAGCGATTCCCCCTCCTTCTGGCGCATAGAGAAGAGGCTATCCGCGACCCTCGGGATTCATCGGCAAGCATCAAAATGTGCCAGGAAGGCCTTTTCCAGCTCCCGGAAGGAATCGATGCTATGGGGGGATAGGCGCGAGTGCCACGCGCGAGCAACCTTCCATAGAGTAACAGGGAAAGCTTTGCAGAGAAGGGCATATGACGCACCCTGGACCTGCATCATGGCCTTGTAGCTCTTGAGGTGGTCGAGAGGATCTGTTGTGCCATCGTACGGATCTATCTGGGGGAATCAGAATCTAGAGGGGACAGGTTCCTCTAGTATTCGGCGAGTATAGGAAGGACGAGTGTCATACTCCTCCTCTGGTTGGTTGTTGCTCTTCCTGGCAAGCTCGTCTAGTCGCCGGTTGTACTCGTCCAGGCGCTCCTTCGCCTGGCGGTTGATTATCGGGGCCCTCTGAGATGGCTTAGAGGATGAAGAAGAGGAAGATGAAGAAGAAGGAGAAGGACGCGGAAGATGGGATTTCCGCTTTGGTTCCTCTTGGTGGGGCGGCTCTGGAGGAAACTTGCTCGGGCCACAATCTGAAGATCGCGGTCGCTTGAGGGACTAACGGCGAGGCTTCCTTGGAGAAGCTCGATGACGACCGGCCTCTCGTTGAGAAGAACCTCCCCTTGCAGATTATTGACTTGCAGGGGGAGCGATCTGATATTGGGTGGCCACGGACTGCTGCTTCTAAAGTCCGTGGACCATGGCGGTAAGGGTCTGAACTTGCCGGGTGAGGGTTGTCAACTGCTCCGCAGCTGGGGCAACCACTTTTGGTTGAGGGGGAATGATGGGAGGATCAGCGACAGGTAAGTTGGTGTCCTGCAGCTTAGTCGAGGGAAGATGCCCCCGGGATGGATGACCGAGGCATCCTGAGCTCATGTCATCACCATTGTTGGGAGAGGGAGAGAAAAGAGAAGTATACTGTAGGGTTTGGGCCTTCTTGTCTTCCCCCTTCCTGGCGCACCAATCTGATGATGCCTGATCACTGGTTTTGAACGTCGAGAGAAGAGAGCCGCTTAATTCAGGGTCCCACGCTCGATCGGAAGACCTGCAAAAAGTCCTAAGATCGGAGGGATGCTCCGGTGGGGACCCTCTGACTCTCAAGTCAACAACCTGGGTCACAGCCGAGGGAGAGCTCGGATGAGCTCTTAGGAGAAAAACTATGAGTCCCCAAAAAGATGGGAATCCCTTTCTGGGTATCAAGGTATTGAGTGTATGAGTTTTGCGTACCTTGTTTCTGAGTGGACTTACCCTTTTATTAGGGGTTAACACCTGCACCACCACGTGGGGTTCCGTAAGGAAGGAATGTCCGCGGGGTTTGTGGGGTTGCGTGAATTTGGGCTGGTCGGTGGGTTCTGTCCCATTGAAGAGGGGAAAATGATGATTAGTAGGCTACGTCCCATCAGTCAGCAGGGCTAACAGGTAGTTAGATCTTGTCCCATCAGCAGCGTGGCCAGTGGGTAGTTGGGCCTGGGGTTACCAAGCGGCGCGCGTTAGAAGGACGGCGGTGTGAACCGCCAAGACCATTTTGGGATCGACTTGGGGTAGCCTTGACCCTCCTGAGGGCGCCGAGGCCGAGCAGGACCGGCTCGGCTGACCTGAGATACTGGGACGGGGCTGGCCCGGGAGGGTCGGGGCCGACTCGGCCGACTCGGAGATGCCGGGGCCGAGCGGAGCCGACCAGGGAAGGTCGGGGCCGACTCGGCCGACTCGGAGATGCCGGGGCTGAGCGGGGCCGACCAGGGAAGATCGGGGCCGACAATCGGCTGACCAGGGAAGGTCGGGGCCGACTCGACCGACTCGGAGATACCGGGGCCGAGCGGGGCTGATCAGGGAAGGTCGGGGCCGACTCGGAGATGCCGGAGCCGAGCGGGGCCAACCAGAAAGGTCGGGGTCGACTCGAAGATGCCGAGGCCGAGCGAGGCCGACCAGGAAAGGTCGGAGCCGACTCGGAGATGCCGGGGCCGACCAGGGAAGGTCGGGGCCGACTCGGCCGACTTGGAGATGCCGGGGCCGAGCGAGGCCGACCAGGGAAGGTCGAGGCCGACTTGGCCGACTTGGAAATGCCAGGGCGGGGCCGCCTTAAAATTTTGATTTTGCCATAATTGCCCTCGTGGCTACGTCAGCCACATCAATACCTTAAATCTATGTGCTGATCCAATTAACTCATTAGTGAACCAAAACCTCGTGGCTCAAAAATTTAAATGAAAGTTAATGGATAACAAGTATACTTAAGCTATAAGCATATAACACTTTCTTTTTCATCCAATATGGGCTATTTTTTGGATGTTATAATATCTTTTCCTTATGATGCAACATTTTCATTGCACGCTAACTCTATGTTCATCCCTTGGGTAGTCATTTTCTAGTGCCCACTAACTTCTGCACACTTAGATCGATTTTAATATTATTTGTAATGCCTCCGGCTCTAATACCATTTGTAACGCTTCAAGTCCATTCACTAATTCAATTAAAAATAGATTAAAATTATATATCCAAAAAATTTGAGTAAAAGTTAATCGGTAGCAAGCATATAACACTTTCTTTCACAACGATACTATTTTTAGAATGTTGTGCAAACTATGGAAGGACTAGAAATCTTAACCAAGGTGCATCTAGTTCATGGCAGAAGCAACATATATGACATGCCTGTAATGAGGCAGGACTTACATCCTAGCTCAATGACATTTGCATCTTGATCTTATCCCCGAAACCTGGGAATTTCTATTTGCACCGCCTAAATTACTTAGTACACCTCCTCACATTTAAAAAAATTTCCTAAATTACCCTTCTTTTTTCTTTCCACACCTCCCGCCCCTCTCCTAAACATTCCTCTCCAGTACCAACCTCTTCCCCCTCTCCGGCACCGTCCCCCTCCCTCCTGTCTCCTCCTTTCCCAGAACCCTTTTCCCACTCCTTAGCACCTGCTCTCTCCCGACGCTCCTTCCGGCTTTCCGGCACTGGCCCTCTCCAGCCTCCAGCGCCCCCTCTCTTTCAGCACCGTTCGACCAAATAGAACCAAACGGAAGGCCTCTATTCGGTCCTGTTTGGCCGAACGGAGGGCCCTCCGTTCGGCCATGCCTCCGTTCGGCCAAACATAGCCGAACGAAGGGCCTTTGTTCAGTCAGGGCCTTCCGTTCGGCCAAACATGACCAAACGAAGGGCAGCCAAACAGGACCGAACAAAGGCTCTCCATTCAGTCTTGTTTGGCCAAACAGTGCCGAAAGGGAGAAGGGCGCTGGGGGCCGAAGAGGGCCGATGCTAAGGAGCTGGGGGTGCCAAGAAAGAGCAGGTGCCGGAGAGTGGAGGAAGGTGCTGGGGAAGGAGGAGGAGATGGAAGGGAGGGGGATGGTACTGGAATAGAGGAAGGGGATGGTGTCGAAGAGGAGACGGGCCTTGAGAAAAGGGGTGATGCCGGAGAGGAAACGGGCTTGGAGGCATTGCTGGGGAGGGAAGGAGATGGGGGCAGTGCCGAAAAGGGGAGGAGACGGGAGCGGAGGATGTGGAGAGAAAAGAGGGGAGGGTAGTTTAGAAAAAATTTTTTTTTTTTAATGAGGGGGGGGGGGGGAGGAGGTGTGGAGAGCAATTTGGGCGGTACAAATAGAAATTCCCCTAAAACCCTCCATCTAAATTATATCCCCACATCCTCCACCCTCCATCTGACATGTGATTCTTGAAAAGTATATTTAAGATACTTTTCAAAATCAGATGAGCTGCTTGGACTAGACAATAAGTAGATGTATCTGGGCATTGGTTCCCTTGAGAGCAGAGACATGCTGTTGCTAAGCTGTCGCTGCTGTAAAATATACATGGAACTATCATATTCATTTGAATTGAATTAATGGCTGGTCTCTTTTGCTTTCTTGGTTGCAACCTCTAGGCTTTTTCTGGCATCAATAATGTGGCCTGCATTGTTTTGCAGCTGTAGTGATTTTGAATTGTGATTGAACAGGGAAGTTGAGAATACAAATATCATGAATCTATATTGCTTCGTTCATCAGCTAACCCTTGAAGATGCTGGTCTTTATGGCATAAATTTCCAGTACTTGAAGGATGTGGGGAAAAAATATTAACTCACAAAGGCCTGAAGAGTAAATGATGTGAATACTGAATACCCCTACCAAGGATTGTGTCCAGCTGAGTTCTGATAAATTAGGAAAGCATTAAAATTTTCAAAAGTATGAATGATAAATAATCAAATATAAGTTGAGAAGAACGAGCAACCAGCTCCAAACGATCAAGCATCGGAGGTAGGGGGTTCTACTCATCAGTCATAGAAGGTCTTCTTGATGTATGGCTCGGAATTTTGCTGGCTGTTTTCGTTGTTATCTAAGTCGACATTACCACCGTTTTGATTAAACGAAAAAATAATTGATGCTCTTGGCCTAAAGAAAATTACTGAAGAGAAGAAAAGCTAATTGGATGAGAGATTCTATAGGTTAAAAAATAAATAAATCAAAAAAAAAATCCTTTAGAAAAAAAATCTGAACCCACGAATTTAGGGGAGCAAAATGAGAGACTCTGGCGAAAGAACCGGGTGATGAAGTAGAGAACAAGGATTGGAGGAAGAAATGTAAGCAAAAAAAGCAAGAAATTCGAGGCATAAGAGTAGAGGGAAACTGGTGAGAACCATTCGAGTACCTCTCTTTTAATTCTAAAAACTCTAGTTCTTCAATCGAGAGAAGAGGGCCAGAACGAGACGAGGGTTTGGAGTGCTGCATTGAGTCCGAAGAGAAGCGACGCCCTGGAAAGACGAAGAGGGTTCATGTATGTCGGGTGGGTTAACGGCCGGGAGCAATCGAGGCCGAGGTGGCGGAGGACGTCGCCGCCGGAGAGACGCAACGCATTTGATTTAGGGCGCGCGATGGGAAGAGCCGCAGAGGGTGGGGGCGGGGAGAACTTTTCGTTTTTATTTTTATTTATTTATTTGCTGATCGGATAAAATCGGGTCTATGTGAAAGATTTTAGATTCAATTAATCATTTATATTAGGATTAGATTAGATGAGGTTTGCATCTGAATTGAGCTCTATGCTCTTATAATTCAAAACTAATAAGTGAGTATCAAATAAAGAATCCCTAGTTTTTTTTTAAGAAAAGTAAAGGGAATTAAGTTAAAATTGTTTTTTATGCAAAATTTTTAATTTCATCAAAATTATTGTTCATTCCGATGGTTATAAATCATAATTTTTAAATATATATTAATAAAATTAAAAACATTATAATAAAATTTATCAAAATAAATAATAAATATAAGTGTAAATAAATGAAAGAAAATATGGGTGCTATGGTAAGAAAGAAAAATGTTTAAATGAAAAAATATTTAGTGAATCATTCACGATAATTACAATAAAAAAAAGAAGAATACTGATGTAGGACAGACTTTTGGATGAGGCCAGATGAAGTTTAAGCTAAATTAAACCTATTTTTTGTTTATTCAAATTAAACTTAGATGGTGTATAATTAAGTTAGTTGAATAAGATTGATTTGAACAATACAATATTTGGGCTCAACCCAAAATTAAGATTCAGTTTAATTTTTGAACCCAACCTAATGTATGGATCGTTAAATATAGATTGAATCAAATCTAATATAATTAGGATTGCATCATAAGTCAACTGTGCTATTTATCAGCTCATTTAAGAGATATATATATATATATATATAGTATTGTTTACATGTTGCCTACATAGTCTACTGTATGCATTGAGATACATAGTCTACTATATATACGGTAGACTATGTAGGCAACATTGTAAACTATATATATATATATATATATATATATGTGTGTGTGTGTGTGTGTGTGTGTGTGTGTGCATGTGCATGTGCATGTATGTATGCATACAAAAGTTTTAATTTTTTATTTATAAAGAATTAAAATAAAATAATAATGAATGAATGGATTGGATCATAATTTTTCTTTTCTTCCAACAGCTACTAGTAAGTTCATTTACCACAAGTAAAATTATTGTGCTACATTTACTACCACCGGCAAAACATACGTATAGCAAATATAAAATTTTAAATTATATCATATGAATTAAGAAAATAAAATATTAAAATTTTGAAAGGAAATAAATCAATAATATAAAGTGAAATGTTATAAAATACTTAAATTGAAATTGTGGTGAAAGATTTTAAATAGAATATATCCAACAATCAAAATTTTTAAATTTAAATATAATTCATTGCAAATATTCTAACTAGTTTGTGTCTAGAGAGAATGATTTGAAGGCATGCATATTTTAAAATTTTGGTAACAATTATCAATGCGGAAGCTTAAAGATTAAATATTAATCTATCTAACATGCATCAAGATCATATCTTTCCCTAATACTATAGGATCGTTTAATCTAAATTATGCATATAAATAAAATTTTCAAAATCATACCTTGATCTTCAAGATAAGAAGTCATACTGCTTGTCTTGAAGCCTACCTTAAGATCTAGGGATCATATCACTTACCTTAAGAATAATAGGTAAATCTGTTGTGCTTTGCAGCCGTTCAATCGTCCGGCCTCTAGAATCGTCCACGCAAAGTCCTTGAATGATCGGATTTCTAGAAGTGCTAGCTCGCAGAAAAATAACTTTGCTGATCTTGAATCCTCCCACTTGAATCTTCCTTCAAGATCCACTAAGCTTTTGCCAACACCAGAATCACACCATAATTTTCTATTCTAACTCTTAGAACTATAACACTTGGTTCTTGACTTTTTAGAATTCCAATTCATATATCATCTGATGAAGAATGTTCTCTATAGGCTCAATTCAGCCTTTATCCCATTGAATTCTAACATTTAGAATTTCGATGTTTGATGGAAACCAAAGAGGTATCGTTTGGTAAAAACCAAAGAGGCACATTAATTCCACAAACCGTTTGGAGAAGATTAAAAGTTATACATTAAATTCTAAAAATTTAATTTTTCATGAGATAAGATTTTAGTTACTCATCATGTGAGATCCTTATGCGAGAAAACCCTTTTCATACATGGGGTTTGGGATTTTGGTTTAAGCTGATTTGAATTTATTGGATTGAACCCACATAGATCATGGTCCTAGCCCAAATCAAATTTGGCTAGTTTTAAATTTATTTAAATCCAAATCAAATCTAATTTAAAATTAATATTTAAAATTGATTAGTCCTTCTAATAGACTTAAACCTAATTGAATCTTATTCACTTGTACTTAACCCAATTGATATAATTCAATCAATCAAATTGATTAATTAAATCAGATACAATTCTCAACCGTTGATCAGCAAATAGATTATCCTGAAAAACTTTAATGCGTGTGACTCTCTAGGTTCGAACCTAAGTCGGTAGCATAAGAACAATTTCCTATACTAATCGATGTGCTCATCTAGCAATGGAACTCGACGTCCAGATAGATCGAAGTGTTACCGAGCAAACTCCAAGAATCCTAAGAAATAGTTACCGTATAATTTATCCTTTTGACCATAAATGCTAAGGATGGCTTAAGAGTCTGTCAACTCTAAACAGCAAATCCATAAAGTGATTTCAACTTTAGTGATCATATGACCTTCACATGAAGTGCCTTGGCCAAAGTCTTGCTAAGTTGAAACACAAGCATTTCTCCTTTTAACAGGATAGGTCAAATTCCATCTTGATCTACAACTGACTACCACAAGTACTTGACTGCACTCAGTAACTTTCGTAGCTAGATTAAAAATCTAGGTGGTCCGGCACCTAAGTACAGTGAGTTGATTACAAGTCATCGGTTGTGATCTTCAGGTCTTAAGGATACTTATACCCATATCTTCTCGGATTAACTCTTGACAGCAGAGTGTCCGAAAATGAGTCACGAATACTTTTACCTATATGTCATACCAGTGTCTCTACACTCCTTGATTAAAAGGATAGCAAACAAATATGATATACAACGTCCTATAATTGATAGTACTATAGTCTTGTCATAGTATATCATTTAGTCGCGAACACTTTTGAGGACCTTCAAAGATAAATCCTCCTTTATTAAAAGAAGATCCTAAGGGCTTCATTACAATTAGGAGTTTTAAGAAGATGTTCCTGTAATGAATAAACTGCCAAATAACTTTTATTAATATATCAATTTATATACAATTTACATCAATCATCAAATAATTGGTTTTAGGATACAATTCCCAATAGATTGAATCAAGCAAACTAGATGGAAAAAGAAAATAGAGAAAAGATATGTAAGATACCTTATTTATTCTAAAAAGCACCATATTTGTTGATTTTTTTAAATTTCTTGACTTAGTTATAACTTAATTAAAGAGCTATTGAACTTGAAAAAATATCTAATGATATCTTGCCTATAAGGTTGATAAATGGAATTTAGAGCAAAGTTATCAAATTCGTTTCGGATTATGTTTCGTTTTAGCTTATGAAACGAAATATTTCAGTCTCGAACCGTTTCGGCGCTTCGTTTCGAAATATATATATATATATATATATAATGAAAAGTTTGTTCATAATTTATATTCTTTATAAACAATAATAACAACAATATAAAAATAAAGATAAAAGATAAAAATTATATTCACAATTCATAAGATTCATCATCAACAACAACATACGAATAAGATAAAAAATAAAAACTTATGTTCACAATTCATTCTTTTTATTAACACCATAAAGATAATGATCTCCATCTTCTGCTTGCATATAAGCACTAATTCATATATTTAAATTAGTGTCATCCTCATCATCAAATGCAACATCTTCTTCATTATATAAAGTTAAAGCAGCTAATGGAGCTTCAATTATCTCCAACTTAAATCTTCTCCATCAAGAAGTTCAGGCTCTTTAGTGATCTATTCATCTAATAAATTTATGTTATCAAGACTTATAGAATCCAAAAAGTCTTTTCTCTTCTTTAAATTCTTATAAAAAAGATAAGAAAAAAATTACAGCTTATAAAATTGGTCAACATATTTTGTTGAAATGGCTGAAACACATCGAAACGGCCGAAACACGCCGAAACATACCAAAATGGCTAAAAATCTTTCGAAGCGAAACGGCTCATCTTTTTGGATAAGCCACCGAAACGAAACGTTTCGGCCAAAACGACGGAAATGAAATGAAATTGATAACTTTGATCTAAAGAACAACATGCCAAAATTCAAGATTGCCACTTGCTAAAAATCAAAAGGTGCCATATTTTATGATATTCATAAATAAAGATAAGATGAAATTAAATGCATTGGAGAAGATATTGTCTCTTTCTATCTATATGAGCCCATCTTTCCCTTTGAGAGTGCCGAATACCTTCTTTACTTAGACTATCGGAAAAACACAAGCGATCGGTAAGGTTTCTTTCTATACATGTTCTTAAAAGTTTTAAGTTTTTCTCTCTTTTTTTGCCTAAATCAATCGATTTCTTGCTTATAGCTGCTATTGTTTTGAAAATTTTTATGTCGATGAATAGGTTGTTTGGTAGATTTTACAAAACTTGATTGTAGTAGGTTTTGTTAATCCCAATGCTTGCAAAATAAAAGAGATTAGATTTCAAGAAAAATGGATATCTTATGGTACCGATTGCGCAGATGAATTTGGAAAGAAAGAAGTGAAAGGTTTTCTTCTCGAGGAAACCCTCTTTTCAAGTGATTCTTAGATCGACTACTTCTTATATTAGATATCGAAAGATATTTTATAGCTATTAAGGGTAAATAGAAGAGTTTGGGTTAGAAAGCTTGTTGATTTGTGTGATGATTTGTTAGACCAGATGAGAGTATCCTTTTCTTTCTATTCTCTTCATCTCTTTCTAATAAATTTGAGGAATACTTATCTTCCCCTCTTTTTTCTTGAATTAATAAGAAAGTATAGGTCTATATTTTCTGATCTCCTCCAAACTTGTTCCTTTTGAATGCAAACTTCAATTTTTAGACTACAAGTTTTAATTCTTTTTAGAAACAAAATTTTCATCCATCGATCACATAATTTTGTCTTAACAAATGATCTGACTTTGCACCTCTCTTTTTTTTGCCCTCTTTTCTTCTTGCTTTTCTCTCAGTCTTCTTGATCTGCTCCTCTTCATCCACCTCTCTCATCCCTCCTTATATTATTTCTATGTTAGCCAAGACAACATTCATAGAACTAAATAGCTTCATTTTGTTTGATCAAACATGCATGAAGCACTTACAAATAAAGTGTAAATGCTTGGCTTATATATAATACTAAAAGTTAATCAATCAAATCAAACTAATGTAGAGTATAGTCTCACACACTGCATTCTCTTTGCTTTTCTCTTATTTTTATTCTTAATATTGAATTGAATCTACTAGTCACAAAATTATTTTTATCATGTCTATAATATTTTTATGGACTTGTTTAAGCTGTCTTTGCAATAGATTTCAAATTCCTTTCGTAATAATAACATGAAGTGTATTTTCTGATTAGTCTTCTTAAATCTAGAGCATTGGTGTCTTATCTCTTTTTCATCTTTAGAGTTTGGTCCCCAACCATTATTCTTGAGTCTTGATTCATATTATAGGATACAACAAACCTTTTTCTCTATATAAGTGTTGCCGCTGAAATCTGTCCTCCGGCTCGGGTGCGATCGGGCTGCAGCATGGGTTCCCTCCTAGGCGGACCTGCAAGACAGTCCTCACGCAAGAGGCGTTGGGGGTGGCCCTCTGCGGAAGACCCTCGACGCCCAAGTCAGTGGAGACCAGCAATCAAAATATGGGAGAAGGATCCCCAGGAAGAGTTCCTCCGAGCTCTCGTGGGAGCTTTCATGGCGGAGTGTGAGAACTGCGAATGAAAAATGGGCGTAGAATAGCCGTACCTGAGAGGCTTGAGGGTGGTAGTATTTATAGGCGGTCACCTGACTTCTTGGACGTGCTCTGGATGAGGTCTGAAAGTTGTTGGGATTCGAAATGGATTCGAATCAGGTTGTTACAGGGCCGGTAGGATCCATATCTGGTTAGTTAGAGGATCGACGGCTGGGAGACGGGGAGAGCTGGCCGATGGCTCGAGACTCAGTGGCTGCGTGGTCCCTAGGCCACTATTGTAGGTCCTAGGCCACGTTTTGGCATGATTCCTTGTTTGGAATCTTATTCTGTTACAGTGAATTTGAACTCTCCCGCGCCAGATTCCGCAGAGGTGTTGTGGTTCAGTTATGGCTGGCGGAGGCTCGACGAAGGTAGGTGCCGAGGCATAAAGGGCGAACGTGGAAGCCATAAATGCCTTAATACAGGGAAGAAAATAAGGCTTTGAATGCCTTAAAGTAGGTGGATATATGTGGCCTTTATGAGGTCATAAATGCCTTGATGCAAAAGATAGCGTGGTTGCGGAGGCCGAACTATATTTGCCGAACTATATTTGCCGAGGCATGTTGGCCGAACTATATTTGCGAGGCATGTTGGCCGAGCTATGCTGGCTGAGCTATGTTGAAGCTGGCTGATGCTGAGGCTGGCCGAGCTATGCTGGCCGAGCTATGTTGGCCGAGCTATGCTGAAGCTGGTCGAGGCTGAGGGTGGCCGAGCTATGCTGGCCGAGCTATGCTGAGACTGGCTGAGGCTGAGGCTGAGGCTGACCGAGCTATGCTAGCCGAGCTATGGTGGCCGAGCTATGCTGAAGCTGGCTGAGGCTGAGGCTGGTCGAGCTATGCTGGCCGAGCTATGCTGGCCGAGCTATGCTGAAGCTGGCTGAGGCTGAGGCTGGCCGAGCTATGCTAGCCGAGCTATGGTGGCCGAGCTATGCTGAAGCTGGCTGAGGCTGAGGCTGGCCGAGCTATGCTGGCCGAGCTATGCTGAAGCTGGCTGAGGCTGAGGCTGGCCGAGCTATGCTGAAGCTGGTTGAGGCTGAGGCTGGCCGAGCTATGCTGGCCGAGCTATGCTTTCTCCTCTCTTTTTATTCCATTAAATGCTGGCTAAGTCATTATGACCGTTTTTGCACATTAAATGCTCCAGCCTATTGATTTGACTGCCAGATATTAATGAGGGGGCCCTTGGGAGAACCCACCCACGCACATGACGTGGCCCTTTTTTTCTCTCTTATTCTCTTTCTTCATTATGAGGAGACTCTTGTTGCTAGAACGTCGTGCTAGCCGGCCAGCTGGCAAGCAGGGCATTTGGACTGGGCGCGACCCCATCGCCGATGTGAGTGGTCAACAATGCAATGACATTTTACCCCTTATCACATGCCCCCCACTCCCTAGTCTGAAGTGTAATTTCGGATATAGGGAGTAGAATTCTGGAGCAATCTTATTTAGGGGACGTGTCATTCGATCCTCTGTAGAGGAAGTATTTATCTCTGTGTAGGTTAGAGGAAGGCCTGGGCGGCCCTCTTGCTGAAGTAAAATAAGGTGCTTTAGTTGCACTAGAGTGTCCAAGAAATTATCCAGCTGGGACGAAGCTTTAGTGCTGTATCACTCGGATTGGCCGAGGCTGCAGAAATATATCACTCAGTCTTCGACCGAGGCTTTTGATAATAAGAGATGCACTCCGGCTTTGGCCGGGGCTTTTGATAATAAGAGATGCACTCCGCTCTGGCCGGGGCTTTTGAAGATCAATAAGAAATTCCCTCTGGCTTTAGCCGAGGGTTCCGACATGTCACTCGGTTTTGGCCGAGGTTTCTGTTAATAGGTGATGCCCTTCGGCTCTGGCCGAGGCTTTTGATAATAAGAGATGCACTCCGGCTCTGACCGAGGCTTTTGATAATAAGAGATGCACTCCGGCTCTGCCGGGGCTTTTGATAATAAGAGATGCACTCCGGCTTTGGCCGGGGCTTTGATTATAAGAGATGCACTCCGGCTCTGGCCGGGGCTTTTGATAATAAGAGATGCACTCCGGCTGTGGCCGGGGCTTTTTATGACCTGCTTCTCATTGTAACTTTCAAGGAGAGTTATAAAAATTTCGCAGGCCTTTTAAAAACTAAACTTAATTCAATGAATAAAAATGGGTCTAGAAAGAGCATACTTTTATGGATGAATTTATTACTCGGTTGTTGTCGAGCCTTCAGAAATATATCACTCGGTCTTTGGCCGATGCTCTGGGAATTTATTACTCGGTTGTTGCCGAGCCTTTAGAAATATATTACTCGATTGTTGCCGAGCCTTCTCAAGATGCTACTCGGTTGTAACCGAGGCTTCCAAATATTAATTGCTACTCGGTTGTAACCGAGGCTTCAATAATAAATTACTCGGTGTTGTCGAGCCTTCAAATAATTACTCGGTATTTTCGAACTTCAAGATTATATTTTACTTGGCGCTGCCCAGGTTCGGAGACCGCTCGGCCCAGCCGAGGATTATAAAGATTATATTTTACTTGGCGCTGCCAAGGTACGGAGATTGCTCGGCCTGACCGAGGATTTATACGACCTGCTTCTTATTGCAGCTTTCAAGGAGAGTTATAGGAATTTTGCAGACCTTTTAAAAACTGAATTTAATTCAATGAATAAAAATGGGTCTAGAAAGAGCATACTTTTATGGATGAATTTATTACTCGGTTGTTGCCGAGCCTTCAGAAATATATCACTCGGTCTTTGGCCGATGCTCTGGGAATTTATTACTCGGTTGTTGCCGAGCCTTCTCAAGATGCTACTTGGTTGTAACCGAGGCTTCCAAATATTAATTGCTACTCGGTTGTAACCGAGGCTTCCAAATAATAAATTACTCGGTGTTGCCAGCCTTCAAATAACAAATTACTCGTTATTGCCGAGCCTTCCCAAGATGCTACTCGGTTGTAACCGAGGCTTCCAAATAATAAATTACTCGGTGTTGCCGAGCCTTCAAATAACAAATTACTCGTTGTTGCCGAGCCTTCCCAAGATGCTACTCGGTTGTAACCGAGGCTTCCAAATAATAAATTACTCGGTGTTGCCGAGCCTTCAAATAACAAATTACTCGTTATTGCCGAGCCTTCCCAAGATGCTACTCGGTTGTAACCGAGGCTTCCAAATAATAAATTACTCGGTGTTGTCGAGCCTTCAAAGAATTACTCAGTGTTTCCGAGCCTTCAAAGATGCTACTCGGTTGTAACCGAGGCTTCAAATAATTAATTATTTGGTGTTGTCGAGCCTTCAAAGAATTACTCGGTGTTTCCGAGCCTTCAAAGATGCTACTCGGTTGTAACCGAGGCTTCCAAATAATAAATTACTCGGTATTGCCGAGCCTTCAAAGAATTACTCGGTGTTTCCGAGCCTTCAAAGATGCTACTCGGTTGTAACCGAGGCTTCCAAATAATAAATTACTCGGTGTTGCCGAGCCTTCAAATAACAAATTACTCGTTGTTGCCGAGCCTTCCCAAGATGCTACTCGGTTGTAACCGAGGCTTCCAAATAATAAATTACTCGGTGTTGCCGAGCCTTCAAAGAATTACTCGATGTTTCCGAGTCTTCAAAGATGCTACTCGGTTGTAACCGAGGCTTCCAAATAATAAATTACTCGGTGTTGCCGAGCCTTCAAATAATTACTCGGTGTTTCCGAGCCTTCAAAGATGCTACTCGGTTGTAACCGAGGCTTCCAAATAATAAAATACTCGGTGTTGCCGAGCCTTCAAATAATTACTCGGTATTTCCGAGCCTTCAAGATTATATTTTACTTGGCGCTGCCAAGGTTCGAAGAACTTGTGGCTCGGCCCAGCCGAGGTTCGGAGATTTTTACTTGGCCCTGCCAAGGTTCAGAGAATTTGTTGCTCGGCCCAGCCGAGGTTCAGATATTTTTACTTGGCCCTGCCAAGGTTCGGAGAATTTTGTTGCTCGGCCTAGCCAAGGTTCGGAGATTTTTACTTGGCCCTGCCAAGGTTCAGAGAATTTGTTGCTCAGCCCAGCCGAGGTTCAGAGATTTTTACTTGGCCCTGCCAAGGTTCGGAGAATTTGTTGCTCAGCCCAGCCGAGGTTCGGAGATTTTTACTTGGCCCTGCCAAGGTTCGGAGATTTCCTGTGCAAATAGGCAACTCGGTCGTGCCGAGGATTGGTGAGCAGCACCTGTTTCTTTTCGCAATCTTTGGCAACATAATGTGTGATGATTCATATTGCAAATTACGAAAATACATGCCGACAGGAAGGTATAATAAGGCATATCAATATGGACTTATAGAGGACATACCCTATTGATAATACTTACGGAGATTGTCCGAGTTTCACGTCCGGGGGACAGACTTTCCGTTTAGATCTTGCAGCTTGTAGGTTCCCGGTCCAATGATCTCCGTCACTTGGTAGGGGCCTTCCCAATTTGGTGCCAGTTTTTCTTGCTCCAGCGGTTTGGAGACAGATGCTTTCCGGAGAACAAGGTCGCCGGGCGAGAAAGATCTCCCTTTGACTCTGGAGGCATGATAGCATCCGCGGATAGGGGGGTCCTATCTCCACGGGGATGATAGCTTCTACGCCGAAGGCCATCCGGAACGGGGTCTCGCCTGTGGGAACTCTCTGTGTGGTGCGGTAGATCCACTAGCCGAGGTTGAAGCTGGGCGTTGGACTTCTGTGAAGCATGGAGTCAAGAACTCCTTGTCTTGGCTTTATGACGCCATCCTTCTTCACGCAAAAGGTGCCTAAGGGGCAACGCGGCAGCCATAAATGCCTTAATGATGGAAGGAGATAAGGCATTAAATGCAGGTAGATGCACATGGCCTTTATGAGGCCATAAATGCCTTGGTGCGCATAGCGCGGCTATGGAAGCCGATCTGTTGTGCCAAAGCAGGGAGAAGGCGAAGATGGCGTCGAGTCGTGGCGAGAGGACACGGAGAGATGAATCGGGCCCGCCGAGATCTAGGGAGATCCTTGTCGCAGCCCCCTTGCGGGACTAGTCTGGCCTCCTTAGGTCGACATGGGGGGTCGCAACTCCATGCGGACCAGAAGAAGAAGTGGCTGGAGAAAGAGGAGCTGCAGCCTCTTTTGGGAGGCATGGAGCAGGGGTAGCTATAACTGGATGGGGAGCTGTATGGCGCTCATGAACTAGACGGATCAGGGCCTGGACCTGCTGGATCAGTGTGGCGAACGGGTCCTGGGTCACTGGGACAGCTGGTGGCGATGGAGTCTCAGCTGGTGGCGGCGGTAGTGCCACGATACTCATCGGATCGGGTCTCTGTGAGGCAACCCGGTCCTGGGCTTCAGAAGTTGCCCTTCTCCGATTAGCCATTGGAGAGGTTCTCTTCCAGATCGAGATCCTTGTCTTCTTTTTTCAAGTTTAACGGGACTTGAGGTCCTTCCTCTAGCGCCAATCTGTTGCCGCTGAAATCTGTCCTCCGGCTCGGGCGCGATCGGGCTGCAGCGTGGGCTCCCTCCTAGGCGGACCTGCAAGACAGTCCTCACGCAAGAGGCGTTGAGGGTGGTCCTCTGCGGAAGACCCTCCGACGCCCAAGTCAGTGGAGACCAGCAATCAACAAATATGGGAAGAAGGATTCCCCAGGAAGAGTTCCTCCGAGCTCTCATGGGAGCTTTCATGGCGGAGTGTGAGAACTGCGAATAAAAAATGGGCGTAAAATAGCCGTACCTGAGAGGCTTGAGGGTGGTATTTATAGGCGGTCACCTGACTTCTTGGACGTGCTCTGGATGAGGTCTGAAAGTTGTTGGGATTCGAAACGAATTCGAATCAGGTTGTTACAGGGCCGGTAGGATCCATATCTGGTTAGTTAGAGGATCGACGGCTGGGAGGCGGGGAGAGCTGGCCGATGGCTTGAGACTCAGTGGCATGATTCCTTGTTTGGAATCTTATTCTGTTACAGTGAATTTGAACTCTCCTGCCAGATTCCGCAGAGGTGTTGTGGTTCAGTCATCATGGCTGGCGAGGTAGGTGCCGAGGCATAAAGGGCAGCCATAAATGCCTTAATGCAGGGAAGAAAATAAGGCTTTGAATGCCTTAAAGCAGGTGGATATATGTGGCCTTTATGAGGTCATAAATGCCTTGATGCAAAAGACATAGCGTGGTTGCGGAGGCCGAACTATATTTGCCGAACTATATTTGCCGAGGCATGTTGGCCGAACTATATTTGCCGAGGCATGTTGGCCAAGCTATGCTGGCTGAGCTATGCTGAAGCTGGCTGATGCTGAGGCTGGCCGAGCTATGCTGGCCGAGCTATGCTGAAGCTGGCTGAGGCTGAGGCTGGCCGAGCTATGCTAGCCGAGCTATGCTGGCCGAGCTATGCTGAAGCTGGCTGAGGCTGAGGCTGGCCGAGCTATGGTGGCCGAGCTATGCTGAAGCTGGCTGAGGCTGAGGCTGGCCGAGCTATGCTGGCTGAGCTATGTGGCCGAGCTATGCTGAAGGTGGCTGAGCTGAGGCTGGCCGAGCTATGCTGGCCGAGCTATGCTGAAGCTGGCTGAGGCTGAGGCTGGCCGAGCTATGCTGGCCGAGCTATGCTGAAGCTGGCTGAAGCTGAGGCTGGCCGAGCTATGCTGGCCGAGCTATGGTGGCCGAGCTATGCTGAAGCTGGCTGAGGCTGAGGCTGGCCGAGCTATGCTAGCCGAGCTATGCTGACCGAGCTATGTTGGCCGAAGTATGCTTTCTTCTCTCTTTTTATTCATTAAATGCTGGCTAAGTCATTATGACCGTTTCTGCACCATTAAATGCTCCAGCCTATTGATTTGACTGCCAGATATTAATGAGGGGGCCCTTGGGAGAACCCACGCACATGACGTGGCCCTTTTTTTCCCCTCTTATTCTCTTTCTTCATTATGAGGAGACTCTTGTTGCTAGAACGTCGTGCTAGCCGGCCAGCTGGCAAGCAGGGCATTTGGACTGGGCGCACCCCATCGCCGATGTGAGTGGTCAACAATGCAATGATGATTTTACCCCTTATCAATAAGCATTTGTAATCTTTTGAAAACGAGTAAGAGAGAGTTGAGTCAAAGGGAGATGTTCTAGTTCTATTGCATGCATGGACTTGGGTTTTGCGAAAGTAAGTACTTGCATCACCACTACAGGTGTGGACATTGGACGTAGGTCAGTGAACTAAACTACATTAAATCTTATGTGCACTCTTGTTTCCTTTACTTCTTTGTAATCTTTTCTTTCCTAATGCAACAATCCACATAAATAATTTGTTCTACAAGAGAACAAAGAGGTCAATCTAGTAATCTATAAAAGTGGGGTAAGTTATTTGGATTAAATGGGTCAAAAGTATCTACAGGTCATGAAGATAACTCTTTCTTTCCTGTTACAAGTTGTTGGCTGGATTGCCTTAACTTCAACAAAGGCTCCATGGTGATCCTTGATAGAAATTCTGATTAGATATGAGATGGCTTATATTTTCAAGTTCCAACTTATCTCTACCTATTGCCTACTTCTGATTAGATATGAGATGGCTTATATTTTCAAGTTCCAACTTATCTCTACCTATTGCCTACTTGGGTCTCCCTGCTGATGGATGATGCTCCAAAAATGGCTGAATAGAGTCAGTTCATGGAAAATATTGGGATAAATTCCATCACAGAGAGCAGAATCCCTCTCTTTTGGATTTTGGAGGAAAATTAATGATGTAGTTGAATTTCAAATTGTCAGATTGTTTATATGTTGCATGTCAGTTTTCGAGCTACCTTCTTGGATGATAAAAATTATTGATAAGTACCAAAGAATTTTCTTTTAGAAAGGCTCTAAAACTGCTTGTGTAGCCATGTGTGGCTCATTGTTAATTAGTTTGTAGGTCTAAAGAAAGAGGGTGGTCCGGGGATCAAAAATTCGAATAATAAGAACTTTTCACTTCTGGGAAAGTGTGGTTGGAGATGATTAAGATTGGACAACGGTGTTTGGACAAAGCAAGTCGTTTGGGCATACAGTAGAAAAGCCATTCTTTTCATGAAAAGAGTTGACATAGCAATGTCACAAGTTTGAAGGAATATTTCTGATACCTTACCAATCCTTTGGAACAGAATCAGACTTAAGATTGAAAATAGTACTAGATTTTAGGAGGATGAATGGTCGGAGGATTCAATTCAAAGACATAAATATTGAAACAACCATTCTCATGTTATCAAACCTGATGCCTCTGCTGCTTCTCAATGTTAGAACTTAAAAATTTTTACAAAACCTTCAAATAAATGAAATAATGGACTAAAATGAACAGATTCTTGGTTGATACATCACTTCCAAAGAGAAGCAATATATTCACTGAAAAAATATCAATAATGGTAGGTAGAAGGAATCATATTCTTTAATCAATGATGGTGATATAACATTTTTTTTTCAGCCCATTGAAAATCCTGTACACCTGGAAAAAATTAAGCATAATGCTCTAAGCTCACTTCTGATCTAATTAATCTGTTAAAGGGCTGAGTCTATAAAACCTTAAAAATTTGAGTGTAAGTTAATTAATAGAAAATAAGTTAGAGTTGCAAGCTCTTTACACTCTTTTTTTCCTATCAATGTAATACCCTAAGATTATTTCACATCGGATAAAGAAAAAAAAATTTGAAGAGCTTATTAATTAAATTTATTTCCTACTAATTTTTTTAAGGTCTTGTAGACTCGTCCTCTAATAAGTTAATTGAACCAGCCTACCAATTAACTTGCACCTTAGGAAAGGTTTGGGTGAGTGTCTTTTGCAACAATAGAGAAGAAAAGTAATCATTTATTCTTTAATTGTCAACTCACAAGATCAATTGAACCAATTTTCTCTCAAACCCTTTATTTGAAGGGAAGATTCCTTAATAATCATTTGGACTTTATAAAGAAAGAAAAGACTACCTAGACAGTGGAGATCTGCGCGGGAAAGGAAAGAAGAACAGAGCACTTCGCAAGAAGAATACTGTGGAGAGATTGCTCAAAAAATAAGAAACCATGGAGAGGGTGCATTGGGATATTCAAGCCCTTGTCACTATTGTCTAGTGGGAAGCAGCTTAAAGAGAAGGATGATTGGTTTCCTTGTTGTTTTCTCATGAAAAGTCTTGTAGTGCTTTTGCACTCATCTCTCTCTTGGGTATAGATGATGGGTTTCCTTACCCTTACAGTTCCTTTTGGAACTCCGATGTGATTGTATATTCCTTCTTTTCCCAATAAAACGGATGATTCAAAGAAAACTATTATCTACCACAGGCAGGATGTTGCATGCTCCTCTGCTCCATTTTTTCAGTAACATGTTTTCTTTCCATATTACAGATCAAACTTCTTTTCAGTAGCTCAACTCATAACATATCACTTGGTACTTACTTAATGACATCATCTCCTGCCACTCGGGCAAGAGATCAGTGTTTGATTCTAGTTGAACTCAACCTCTAAGGATGAGATGGAGATAAGATATAAAAGACGAATTTTAGCCCTTCTTAGACTTTAAAAAAAAAAAAAATCAAATTTTTATTTAAAAAAAGTTCTACTCATAGCCTCTCATGTACTCGTGATTTAAACATACAGGGATCAGAGGCAACAAAGAAAGATGGCGTGGGGCTCTATCGTATGCTTCCTGTTGATGCTATTCTCCACGTTTCATCATGCTACCGATGCAGGTAACCATGCTATACACCATCTTATCTACCATGCATGGTAGATAAGATGAGATGAATATATCCTCAGATGAAAGGTTAAAACTTCAAAAGCCTCTTAGCAAACACCTCTCTGTCTCTGGATGGTGTCGAAGACTGCTAATGGCCATTCTTGTGTTAGCTCTAGCTAGATTAACCTTGTCTGATATAATTCGTGTCTTGGTGCAGCCTCCTCCCCCAAGATGGGCATATGCTATGGCACAAAAGGAGACAATCTTCCAACTCCAAGAGAAGTCATAGCCCTGTTAAAAGGTTGCAGCATCAAGAAACTGAGGCTCTACGACACCAACTCTCAACTGTTGGAAGCAGTGGCAGGCATAATAAATCCGCCCGACGTGTTGGAGCTCACTGTCACCGTGAAAAATGAGGAGCTGGCCGATCTCGCCGCAAGCCCGGATGCCGCCATTGCCTGGGTTGGCACGAACATTCTCCCCTTCAGGACCCCAGTGCTTTCCATCCAGGACATTTTGGTTGGCAATGAGGTGGTTCCTGGAGTGAATGCCTGCGATGTCGTCCCTGCCATGCGAAACCTCCACTCTGCTCTGCAACTTGCCAACATGACCGAGTGCATGGTCTCGGTGGCCGTCTCCTACTCAGTGCTTCAAAACACCTTCCCTCCTTCTCAGGCGCATTCACTCCAGAAGCCAACGAGATCATGAAGGACCTTGTGGCCTTCCAGCTAAGCTTGCCCTCAGCCATCAGAGGCCATATATACATCGACATATACCCTTACTTCTCCTATGCTGCTGACCAGGAACACATATCTTTGGATTATGCATTGCTCCAAGGGAAGGCTCCGATGTTCCAAGATGGCAACCTAACCTACTGGTATCTTTTCGACGCAATGTATGATGCCTTCCTGTGGGCTTTGGAGAAGATGGTGGAACTGAGTTACCTGTGATGGTAGGGGAGAGTGGCTGGCCGTCAGCAGGCAGTGGCACATCTACGACCCCTGAGATCGCAAGCACGTACCTTTCCAATTTCTACAGCCACATCAGTAAAGCTGGGACTCCCAAGCTCTCCTCCAAGGACGAGACCTTTGAAGGAGCTTATGTGTATGCTCTCTATGACGAGAATCTTAAGCCTGCAGGAGTGGAGCAGCACTTTGGCTTGTTCTACCCCAATATGAAACCTGTGTACACCCCTAATCCAATGTGTCAAATTGGTTAGGTGTCTGGCTTCGATATCAATAAAACATGCCTGCTTAGTCTGTGATCTCAATACCAATGCGAGTTCATTTTGAGTTATGGTCACATTAAATTGCGTAAATTGTTGCAAAACTTACATTCACAGCTGTAAAATTCGTTTCAGACGTAATTTCAAAGGCAGCCAAACAGGTTTTTTGAAATAAAAAATAATCACCCTTCCTCTGAAAAGTATTTTTTTTAAAAAAAAACAATAATGGAAATTCATGAATTGAAAAAATCTCTACTAGTCTACTACCAAGGGATCTGATCCTAATAATACTCATTCTTGACTCCCCCAAATACACCACATAGCTGCAATTTTCGATTAATGCTGGAGGGCTAAACCAGCTCAATCTTCACAAATAGAGTGGGCAAGTCAAGGTATATCCAACAATTTATAAACCATAAATTGTTGTTCAGCCTGTGGCATAACAGATTCTTTTCCTGCTAAAAACTTGGGAGCTCAAAATTGATCACCATGTTGAAGGACAAAGCAAGACAGTCTTCAACTGTGTGCGCTAAGATGTTGCAGACTACTTCCTTGGATCTCTGTTTCTAATCATCAGCAGCAGTGAACCCCCTATAGTCATCGGAGCAGCATTAGAAGATCCCATCTTCTCAGAAATGTATTTCTACCTAATCCTGCAACGATGGTAGCACATCCTTTTTCTACCTGTAAGTTGAATTCCATCGGAGAAGGTGACTAGCAATCTCATCAGGAGGGCCCTGGGGCTGAGCCGGCAAGGATGGAGAAATAATAGCATGTTAATTTATTGGACAGAACAGACCACCAAGGATGGCTGACCTCATATCAAAGAGCTTAAAAAAGATTAGTTCAAGTTAACATCCTAGCAAGAGGAGCAAGATTTCACAAGTGGGGCCATAACGGTAAGTCATTTTTTGAAATCGATTTAGCTGATTTGGCCATAAAGGCCTTTGAATTGGTAGCTGTATAAAATCAGAAATAGCAGATGTATAAAATCTTTCAACGAAATAGTGCTTTTTCAAATCTACACATACTTTTGCCAAAACCACATCCGAAGGAAGGCCAGCCACTTCTTCCCAGGCCTTCGAGGTTTAAAAATGATTCTGATTTTGGCCGAGCAGTGGGAATACGAGTAACGTCAACTTCCAAATCAGCGAGTGCTAGCCTGACAGCCCGACCTCACTCAAGAATAGACACTCGAAATGCTATCGATCAAAGAAAATAAGACCCTGATTAGTGATCCAAAAAATTATTTTTGAAAACAAGAATTTTATCCAAAAATAACTTATATTCTGTTAAGTTTTAGTATTCGAGTATTCGTTTTGGTTGTTATTTTAGAAGACTGTTTTTGAACTTAAAAACAATAAAAAACTGAAAAAAAGAAGGTGAATTCACGTTAGAGAGGAAGGATAAAATCTGAAAACATTTGAGATGAATCCGAAGAAAACGTCACTCTATATTTTTCAGATTCATTCAGATTGTTAGTATCGTTTCAAAAAAATGTTTTCAAAAACGGTTGACCTAACACATTTTTTATGCTATGCATTGGATTTCTACTTTCAAAAATAAAAAATTCAATCCAAATTGACTGGCAAACGGATCCTAAATGATTTGTTTTTAGACCTTATAAAAGAAAACTAATTCTTAAAACTTTTTCACACTCATGTGACATTAAAAAAATAAGACTAAATAAAGAAACTGGCAAAATGGATATATATCAACATGATTGTGCTTAGTTCCAAAAATAAGTTTCTTTGATGTAAATCCCAATTTCCAACCTTAATTAGATAGGAATTTTGTGTACCATTACATATAGGAATTTGTGTACCATTACAACAATAACTGAATTACTATATGAACAGACTTCATAGTCAATCAAGGAACACAGGAGAATCTCTTACATGTCCTGGCTTGGCTTGATTGGAAATCTCATGTGACAATTTCTCTAACAAGCCAATCCAAACTAGGATATGCAAAGTACAATATCAAGAAAGAAGGCAATGCAAACAGGATAGTGACAAGGATGTACAGGACCAGAATGGCAGCACTGGCAGGTATTGCATATAGAACAATGAGGACAAATATGAGAACCAGAGGGAACTTGGCAGTTAAATGAACAAATAAAATCAGCAACTCCCTAAGTGACGCATGAATCCTTTCCGCATTCAAGTAGTTAGCCCTCGGACTTGGTTGATTCATACTAGAGTGTGAACCATCTGGATGCATGTGCTGAGGGATTCTTCTGAGGTTGTGGTAGTTGTTATTGTTGCCCACAGCCAAACCACCATTTGGAGGGCATACCAGTTGGCTGTCTGCATTAAATGAAGAATAAGATTCTGCCTGGTCACTGTTCTTGCTTTCAACCATCCAGAGTAGGAAATAATTCTTTCTTGGAAACTTTAGATGGCCCTTGTAAATCAGCCGAAAAGATAATAAGTGACACCATGGGCATGAAATGAAGAGGGGAAGCTGGACAGGTAGAGATGGAAATTTCACGACAGCCCACTGAAGTCCTAGGACACAGTTCTTGCAGAGGGTGTGGCCACACCATAAAACATAAGGCACATTTTCCACAATGTTGAAGGATTCCCAACAAATTGGGCATTCAAGTCCTTCTTCCCTATGAGCATGTGGTGTAGCTTCATCATCAGAACAATCAACATTTGTCAGGGTTGGCTTTAATTTGATGTTCCTTTGACCTAAATTTCCAGTTATGGCATGTGAACCAAACTTCCACATTATGATTGCCGAAACGCTGAACTTATTATAAGAAAGACATCAGCACTGGCACTATGGGAGAAAAAGTCGGACAGCTTCACATATACATCAGAGTTGATCCTCAAGCCTGACATCATCAGGACTCATATGGTAAAGAAAATAATCTCAAGTTTATACTGATATGAACACAAAAGAACACAATCAACAGACTTAGTACGGGTATGCAACAATTCCATGCTTCATTATTAACCAGCAACATGTATCCATTAACAGAACCATACAGAAGTCTCAAGGTTTAATGCTTAATGCTCAGAAGTACAGTGCAGAGAACATGCATCACAAACCAGATTTACTAACAAATTACCATTAAAGAAAATGCTGTGTAGGGATCATTTATCACATGAAATATATGATTAATAAATAGGATACATCCAGTAAATGCAGGCCAAGTTTTAACAATTTCAACTTTTCTCCTAGAAGCCAGAGAAAGAATCTTGAAATTTAAACCTAGGATACATAATGTTATTGGGTTATAGGACAATTTCCTATTCTTCTGACCTTTCCAGTGCTATATTAAACATAGATCATAGTTGTCTCAAACATTTTAACCCCCCTCCCCCAAATCCCTGTGGCTTTTCCTTTTTTCCTTTCTTTTCTTTGAGAACTAGGACAGGAAGAAGCTGGCCAAAATCAGGTGAGAGTGGGACTCAAAACCAAGTCACTAGCATCAATAACCAGTGGCTTTATCAATCAAGACAATTGGCACCCTCTCGTACATTTTAACTCTTTAAGCTAAATGCCTCTCCAAGATTCATATCCTATCTACAATCTGGCCAGCAAGGTTCAACAGTTTATCCATCACTTATATTCCTTCATTTAGAAAGCTTATCCTATGCTCAAGATCAGAACAAGAAACAAATGCCACCCTTAATGTTTCAAAAATCAAGAATGAGTCCAACCTATCATTAGACAGATGATGCAGATCCAAGAAAAGCCACACCACAGATGAGCTTCCTTACCAACATTATAAGGTCATTTTGCTATGGGCCTAGCGTCATCCAAAAGAGAACAAATCATAAATATTTTAAAGGTCATGTTCCCTAGCCCAATTCCACCTTCAAAACAATCATGAAACCCTAGCTATTATTCTGGATGCCTTCTGACACAAAATCATTTCTTCCATTTATATGTAAAGCTATACAAACATACACCAATCACAACGTGGATAGATGAGAAATGAAATTCCACATGAATGTTCTTACCAAAATTCAATCTTTAGTGAAACATAAGCTAATCAAGCAAAAATAATACAAAAAATGTATTGGTTCTTCACTCATAAATAGAAATATGATAACAAGCCTTGATACCCAAAACCTTATCCGATCAATCTGGTGCAGCCTAAAGAAATCTAATTTTGTGAAATTAGTTAAGGCTTTGTTTGGATTTTGGAGGGGAAGGAATGGGAGAGTAAAAGAAGAAAAAGATGGAAAAAAGGATGTTCTTCTTCTCTTGTTTGAAAAAATGAAAGGAAAAAGAAAGATAATATCAATTATTTTTTTGATAGAGAGGAGAAAAGAAAGAGAAGAGTTATGTGATAATTATATCTTTCAAAAAAGAAATAAATCATGGAGTGAAAAAAATAAAGAATAAAAATAAAGGATATTTTGATCTTTCAACAAAATATGACTTAAAACTTTTTTCATTCCCAGCTTATCCTCTGATTAACAAATTTATCATTGTTGAGGGAGAAAGAAAGAAAACTGGTTACTTCTATTCTCTTTTCCCTCTTTCTTTCACCCTCCTCCCAAACGAGATAAATTATGCCCTTTCTCCTTCTTTTTTTTTTCTCCCCTTCATTCCCTCCCCTCCAAACATACCCTAAAATTCCTAAATTTACTACACAGCAATTAATCCAGCAAACCATTTTTTCGCATCTGAATAAAGGAAATTAACAATTGATCGCATATTTATATTGTATCAGTAAAACATAGGAGAAGAAAAAGAAAGAGGTAAAATCAACACAATCGTAAACTTAACACCATTAAAGCAATAAAAAAAGTAGATATTTGCAAAATTAGAATTAAATTTACCGCTTTGAACCCCTAATTTAGTAGAATCCTCACCAAAGAACAATAGATTGACAACCAAAGACACAAAATCAAGGCCTTCATATGAAACCATATCGGATCACAACAAAACCAACCAAAAAAACAAAAAATACAATCTTTGTGCCAAAAAAAAAAAAATTGCTCTTTTTCCTCTGCAAGCAAAGCAAACCCCAAAGGAATAAGACGAAAAGGCGAACTTACCGATTGATGATTGCATAGCATGGGAATCTGGGAAGAGGAGGAGGAGGAGAGGGATCGAGAAGAGACGAAGTAGTCGAATCCCTCCATTCTTCCTAATCTTCCCTCCCTCTCTCTCTCTCTCTCTCTCCCGGAGAAAGGACCGAAGCCAACTGGATTCGTTAATATGAAATTAAATTACGATTATGCGCCTACTGTTCCAATTAATGACTTCTGAATCCAGAATCAGAGAAGGACCGATATAGCCGACATAGACGCCAGACGAGATCAAGACCGTTATTTAGCAAATCAACGGTTGATGGACGGGGAACATGGGGGCCCAGCAGTGATGGCTGTGATGGGGGTGCCATTGACGCACGAACAGCTGCCGCCATCCCGTGACCGCTCACCGCGGCTGGTATCCGGATCGTAGGCTTCAGAGCAAATCATATCGGATGGGAATCCAAGCACACGGAATCTGGAGTGCTTCTTCTGGCTTAAAAGCTCGCGATTTAGAGATTATTATGGTGCACAAGAGTCAGGTGGATGAGGTCTTATAGAAGATGTGCCGACTTCTATAAGGATTCATCTAACTTGTATTTAACCTCACATTAATAAAAATAATTTTAAATATTAAAATTAAATAATTTAAATAATATCATTTTATTTATTTTTAAAAAAAATAAGACCTTCAAACCGTTACAAATAGTATTAGAGTAGGCTTAAGAAAGATTTTTTGCTAGGGTCTTTTGCTCCTGCGACTGCTTTAAGATTCGGGTTTTTCTTCGTCTTCTTCGATCCGAGCTGCCTTACTGCTGCTCTGAGCTTCCTTGGATTGTGGAATGGCCTCCTCATCGGCTCATCGTCCGGCTGCTGCGGATGGATCGAGGGGGGCTGGTGGTCTGTGGCGTCGGTTGCCGCCGGGACGCTTCACGTGGGATGCTCCGTCTCCCTCTCCGACAGAGATGCAGGAGATGATCCGGTTGTTTCGACATCATCCAAGTACCGGTTTGCTCCTTGGAGAGTGAGATTGGTTCTTGGGGTGAGAAGGCGCTGCTGGCCCACTCTCTTTCCCGGTGGGTGCCGGCGAAGGCGATCATTAGGGAGCTTCATCGGACTAGTATTCAGGAAGAAATAGAGGTGATTTCACTGGCTCATAGACACTACGTAATCCGTCTCTCTGAGATTCATGCCAAAGATCAAATCCTAGGGAGGCCATGGGTGATTAATGGTCAGGTTCTTGCGATGGCGGAGTGGAGGCCGGAATTTATCCCGTCGGAAGACTCCCTGCTTCAAGCTCTGGTTTGGATTCATCTTCCCCTGTTGCCAATTGAATTCTGGGCTGATGACATCCTCTCCTCTATCATCTCGGTGGCTGGGGAGTTCCTATTCTCGGATGAATCCACCATGGCTCGGAAACGGGGCGGCTTTGCTCAAGTTTGCGCCGTATTGATCTGGGCTCCCCCCTCCGTTCGGGAGCTCGTGTTCGTGGGATCGGCGATCCTTTCTGGCAGCAGTTCTCTTTTGAGAACATCGACGGCATCTGCAACCGGTGTGCCTCACTGCATCTTGCTGGTCCGTGTGTTCCAACGGGGGAGTCGGTCCCTGCTTCGGATGCTCCAAAGTTCGGCCCCTGGATGGCGGCCGTCCGGCGTCATCGTCCCCCTCAGGAACAGCGTCTGCTCTCGACTGTTGCGGATCGCTCGGGCCATGTTTCATCCCCTTTTGAAGGATGGCTGGATTTCTCCTAAGAAGGTAGCCCGTCGTCAGCTTCCGCTCTCCTCTGCCTCGTTGCAATCGATCTCTGGTCAGGGGGTTGGCGGGGTGAGAAGTCAGGCTCCGGATCGACGGAGCTGCTGTCTCGGGAGCTCAGATCGCAGTCTCAACCAGCGAGCAAGGCCCTGGTTCCGGGGCCAATTGCTCTTGGCCTAGGGATCCAGGATGACCCCAGGATGAGTTTGAGCGTGCCGGTTGGCACTGTAGCTCAGTTTCAAAGGCAGCTATTGTTGGCACTGAGGCTGTTAACACTGAGACTGAAACTTTGCTGACTGAATGTTGTGGGGCCAGTTCCTTTCCGAAATTGGGACTTGGTACAGGGTATGGAAGCCTGTCTCTCAGTAAGGATCCCATCTCGGGTCCTTCTAAGTGGGCCCGTCCTGTGGAGACCCTGTCTAGGAGGATGCCTTCCCGCTCTTCCAAAGGTAAAGGCAAGGCCTCTCTTATTAGTAGAGGTGGGGATAACGCTGCCTTTACATTCAAAGCCGCCTCGGATACTGGAGGGGTCTGCGGCCCTGTCTGGCCCTGGGGCCAAAAAGGCCCGCAGTCATATTGGGGCCGCCCCGGGGTCTAGCTCTGAAGCTAATCATCCGATCCACTTGAAGACTTGCACTCATGAGTTAGCTGTTAGTCAGCTGAAACAGGCTATCCAGTCGACTGATTCGCTGTTGTGATGGATTCAGTCCAGTCAGATGAGTGCCATGATACGGGTTCCCTGAATTGCTTGGGGTGGTTTCTGGCGATTCAGAGGTTCTGATGGATTCTATTCATGTTGCTGAGTGCAGGGATATGGGAGATCCGGGGTGTTCTGAGGAGATGGTGGGGGTGATGGTTGGAGCCCTCCCCAATCCAGTCTCACCATGAAGATTCTCATATGGAATGTGAGAGGAGCATTGAAACCATCGTTTCGCTCCTCATTTGGAAGGCTTATGCAGCTTCACTCTTTTGACATTTGTATCTTGTTGGAGACTCGGCTTTCTGGGGCTAGCCTGGCCCGTTTTGAAGACAGATTCCCGGACTTGGGTTTCGTATGCTGTTGAGTCCAATGGTCTATCTGGGGGCATTGTGGCTCTTTGGATGAATGAGAGTATCAGGGTTGATGCTTTCCATAGCTGTGGTCAGCAGGTTGCATTGGTTATTTCTGAGGGAAGTGCTTCCCCTGGCTCCTTTCCGGAGTTTACGCCAGCACCGATTTTCGGGAGCGTCGGGTGCTTTGGTCTGAGATTCAGTCTCTTCTTGACCTGGGGTTTCCCTCCATCATTGCTGGAGATTTCAATTGTATATTGGGTGCTGCTGAGAAGAGAGGTGGCAGGGTTTCTTATGGTGCTGTAGGCCGAGTGGAGTTTAGGAATTTTGTCTCTTCTGCTGGTCTATTGGATTTGGGATTCCAGGGACCACAGTTCACTTGGTGTAACAACCGGCAGGGTTCAGCTAGAGTCTGGAAAGATTGGATAGGGCTTTGGCTTCCTCTTCGTGGCTTCAGCTTTACCTGGCTGTCTCGGTTACTCACTTGCCCAGAATTGCCTCTGACCACTGCCCTATTCTCATTTCTACTGACATCACCACTCAGCGTCAGAGGCAGTTTAGATTTGAGAAGTTTTGGACTTCCTACTCTGCTGCTCGATCCATCATTTCTTAGGTCTGGCGGTTACCTGTCAGAGGCAATGCCATCTATCGGCTCTCTAGACGTCTTGCTCTTGCTAGACGGCGCCTTTCTCGATGGCATAGACTAGAGGTTGGGATATTGTCAGACAAGTGGAGCAGGTTGAGTCTATTATCTCTTCTCTCCAGGCTAAAGAGGATCTGGAGGGTTCTCTTTCTTCTGATGATCTTTGTCCCTGTGATCCAGTTTGGCGCTGCACCACTCCCTTCTGCTGTAGCAGGAGACTTTCTGGAGACAGCGATCCCGTATCCAGTGGGTTAAGGAAGGGGACTGTAACACTAGATTTTTCCACCAGGCCACTCAGAAACGACGAGCGGGCAACCGTATTAGGCATATATCTGACGACGAGGGACAGCTTCAGGAGGATACCCAGGTGATTAGGGAGCAGATTCTTAATTTCTTTCATACCAGGTGGACTGAGGTTGCTGGTGCTGGTGTCCCTATTCACCCTGTCCGGTCTCCCAATAGAGTTACTACTGAAGAGAATGTCTCTCTTATTCGGCCTATTACTTCGGAGGATATTCGGCTGGCTCTGTGGGAGCTTGGTGCTGATAAGGCCCCTGGGCCGGATGGATTTCCTCCGTTCTTCTTTCGTCATTATTGGGATATCCTGGGGGAGGATTTAGTACAGGCGATTCAGCTTGTTTTTCATCTCAAATCTATCCCCTCTTACTGGAATCGCACCTTCATTACCTTGGTCCCTAAGAGGCCTGATGCTTTCAGCCCTCAGCACTTTCGGCCTATCAGTTTGTGCACAACCTTATATAAGGTTTGCGCTCGACTCCTGGTTTCTATGCTTCGTTGGGTTATCCCTCGTCTCATCTCTCCGGAGCAGGAGGCTTTTCTCAAAGGGCGAAGCATCACTGATAATGCTTTACTGGCTCAGGAGTTTATGCATGACCTTCGACGAGCTTCTAAGCGTCAGGGGCTCATGGCTATTAAGTTGGATATGGAAAGGGCTTATGACAGAGTCAGTTGGGACTTCTTGTATCGCTCCCTTCAGGAGTTTGGGTTTCAGGAGCTTTTTATTGGCTGGATCATGGCATGTATTAAGCGCCCGTCATTCTCCATCCTTATAAATGGAGACTGCACTGATTATTTCCATTCTGAGGGTGGGCTGAGGCAAGGATGTCCTCTTTCCCCATTTCTGTTTGTTCTAACGGCTGATGCTCTATCTCGGGCGCTTCATCAGGCTCAGCAGGACTCTACTCTTGACCCTTACCAGGCTGGTCCCCAGGGGCCCATGATCTCTCACTTGCTGTTTGCTGATGACTGCATTTTCCTGGGTAGGGCTACGAGGCCAACGCTACCACGTTTGTATCGATTCTCCAGGCTTACTATTTCACCTCGGGTCAGAAGGTTAATACTACCAAGTCAGTGATTTGTTTTAGTCCGAGGGTGACTCCTTCTCGTAAGGGGTCTATTATGCAGATAATGGGCATTTCCAAGCAGTCGGAGTCGCTCTCCTATCTGGGGATTCCCATCACTGGTAGTAGGCCCAGGATTTGGGGTAGTCTCGAGACGAGGATCCGTGATCGACTTGAGGGGTGGCAGGTCACGGGGCTATCTATGATGGCGAGGATTACTCTTATTCGATCGGTGCTCACTTCTCTTCCTCTCTATTTGTTATCTAATGCTGCTGTCCCATTGACTTGTCTGAGGAGGATTGAGCGACACTTCAGGGACTTTCTCTGGGGCTCATCACAGGATCGTCATGCTATTCATCTTTTAGCCTGGGATTATGTCTGTTTGCCGATCTCGGAGGGAGGTATGGGGATACAGTCCCTTATTGCTCGGAGGGAGGCATTGATTGCTAGGCATGCCACTCGGTTTTTGCTTGATCCGCATTGTTTGTGGAGTTTTTTTGCGTGCCAAGTATGGGGAATGGATTTCTTCCACTAATCTTCAGCCGTCTCAGGGTCACTCTTTCTTCTGGAAAGAGGTTTGTAGTCATGCTCCGGCGATCCTTCACAGCATCTCCTGGATCATTGGCAATGGTGCCTCCGTGGATGTTGCTTATGACTCATGGCTTGCTGACCTCCCCTTGTCTCGGTGGCCTACTTTTGTCAGCACTGCCATTCCTCCTGGCATGCGTGTCAGTGATCTTATGGCTCATGATCATTCTTCTTGGTCCACCACTTTGCTGTCTTGCTATTTTGGGGAAGAGCTTCAGCGTCGTATTGTTTCTATCCCTTTTCCCCGAGTTTGTCCCCCGACATCAGGGTTTGGAGGCGATCCTGTTTGCCGTGTGCTCCTATTAGTGACCTGCTCCAGATTTACAGAGCTCCTACCCAACGTTGGTTGATATGGCTTGGATTTGGCGTTTTTCCATTCATCCCAGGGTTCTTCTTTTTCTATGAAGCTTGCACGGAATTGTCTCCCGACATGCTCCATGCTCTCTAGACGTGGCCTGGGGATCCAGCCTACGTGTCCATTATGTGGTATTGAGGAGGAGTCGGTGGATCATGCTATCTTCACTTGTCTCAGAGCTCGTCATATTTGGGAGATCGCTAGTGACCGGCCTTGGGATGATTCTTCCTCTTCTCTTCTCTCTCCTTTCTTATATTGATCAGGCATGATATCAGGAGAGGTGGCTGTCAGCAGGGTGCGACGAGGGCTTACATCGCTTATCAAATCTGGTTATCCCGAAACCGGATTGTCTTTACTCATGAGTCTGCCCCGTCGTATAGGGTGGTGAGGGTTGCTTTGTCTTTATCTACTGAGTATACTTCTCAGCGTTTGGCTCGTGATTGTGTTAGCCCTGGCCCCTGGGGTTCCCATGCTGCTTCGGCAGCGCACCGGAGTATGGTCTTTATTTCTTGGGAACCCCCTCCTCCAGGGTTTGTCAAAATCAATTTTGATGGGATGTTCGTAGTAGATCTGCCGGATCGGGTTATGTCATTCGGAGATCTGATGGATCGCTGCTGTCTGCTGATGGCTTTAGTCTCCTGGATTCCTCTGTGCCATTGGCGGAGCTTTATGCTTGCTTGGGCGGGGTTTCCTGTGCTATTCGTAGCCTCGGCGCCCGTCGTATTATCCTTGAGGGGGATGCTCTCACCGTGATCCAGTGGCTTCGTCAGGATCATTGTAACCAGATGCCAATCAACCCTTTGATCTCAGACATTCGATCTCTCCTCCAGGAGGCTCAGAGCATTCAGATCTGTCATATTTACAGGGAAGCCAATTCAGCGGCTGATTGGATTGCCGCTAGGGTGGCCAACCATTCTGGCATCTGGCGCTGGTTGCCAGGTGACAGCTGTCCTCCTATCCTTGCCCAACTTTTGTATTCTGATAGTTTGGGTTTATGTCATCCTATACTGGTATGATCACTCGACTGTACCAAAAAAAAAAAAAAAAGAGTAGGCTTAATTTATAGTCCGTACAGAATAAGAGACACTACATATAAGTTTCACATGTTTGGTACTTTAAATCACCAGTAATCCTTATTCCTTAGTGATTATATTTTTAGTAATATAAAATTATTGTGTTTGATATACTATATCTTAAAAAGTAAAGATCTACATATATCCACAATTAAGCTATTTAATATACTATGAAAATTCAAGATCACTGATTATATAATATCAAAATGATCATTTGTATATTTTACAAATATCATGACAATTTATTATAATTTTAATTTTTTATTATAATATGTATTTTAAATTATATATTATTTTTTGATAATATTATATTATAATTTAATCATAAATATATTTATAATATCATTTAATATTATATTAATATGAAAATAATATCAACTATTTTTTATAAGGATGAAAGGTATTTTAGTCGTTAAATATGTCACAATAACTATTTAGGCACTGTTTGATAGCTTTTGGGCTATTTCTGGATAAATGTACAGGATAGCATTTATCCAGGAATAGCTGAGGGGATAAACACCTTTTTAAAATTACCATTCTACCATCAAGGGATAACTTTAGTTATTCCTGGGTTTCCTAGGGAATAAGTTCAGGGGATAACCCATGGTTAAACATGGGTTATCCCCTATGGTTAAACTTTTTCAGTACTATCCCCTGTAGCTATAGCATTTGGGATAAGAAAAGATATTCAGGGGATATCCCCTTATCCACCATATCAAACAGTGCCTTAGAGTGTTCTTATCTTTGACATCAAGAGCGGATATGGGATTATTAAGTTGGATGGTGATTATACGTAAAGATGATTTAAGATCATCACCATATAAGATTAGTAAGGTAAATCAAACATAATGATTCCATCATTTTCATCTAAATCATCAATGATTTTGAATGAATTATATCATACTAAGGTCCCCGTACATAGTCGAAATTAGATTTGATTATATTTGAATTTGATTTCATAAACTAGTAAGGCATCAATTTCATCATGGAAACCATGTGAAAGCTTACGCTTGCACGTATATCCCTAAATCAATGGGTAGGCACGCTCAACTCCCACGTTCAAATAACAATATTTGGTAGTTCGCCTTGTTGGTTGAAATGAACGTTTGGCTATATTCTAAGTAATATAATATTTTGGCCATTCCAAGATCATGATTTCATTATTCCAAGAGCATGATTTCATCAATCAATTGGACTTGTGGAATGGAGAGGAGAGATTTAGCTCTTTGCTTATGAGATAATGCCCTTGAACACCTTAGATGCTTTCTAACAGTTTTGCCTTCTGACAACTACTATTCTTAACATCTAATAGAGGGAATGTGAAACCACTTAATCTCTGAAGCAACAAAGACATTCAACCAAGAAATTCGAGGAAGATCAGTTTTCAACTTGGAAGATTGCAACCAATCACTAGTGCCTAAATTTATATCTAAACCTTTATACAAATCTAATACTAAAGGTTTTAAATTTTATAGTACGCTGATATTTTAATTTTTCTATGAAATAAGATGCTTTGCATTTAATATTATTCTGATTTTCGATCTAGTCTGACGTTTTGGTTCTTGCTCAGAATACTTTTAAACTTTAGAAAATATATTTTTATAATAACTTAAATTTATTTAAAATTATTATTATATATTATGATCAAAATGAGATGAAATGGAACAATCAAAGTACCTCTATCCCATCAAAACTTGAATCCATATTAATATCCTCTCCGATGCTTGCCTGGCACCACTTGGTAAAGAGCAGAAATCACTTGCAAAGAAAAGATTGTGATGACAAATGACATCCATTGTTTTTATGCATTAGAAAAACAATTAATGAAACCCATCCTTTTAATCTCTGAACCATTAAGCCATTGATTCAAGGTTTTTAACCGATCGAAACCAATAGTAATTTCTGATATCACTATACCTGCCAGCAACATAAATGGTTTCTGTAAAGCTTTGGCAGGTATCAACGCAATTCCAGCTGCTTTTCTTCTACTCGAGGTACTCTTGAGGTCGAAATGACATGAACATCGCAGCATAGTGGCGAAGGCGTCGTTCACCGTCACCCAGTCCTGATGGCGGATTCACCACGCCTCTATGCCTCGTTTTGTAGCGGCGCCAGGCGAGCTGTATGTTAACAGCTGCCCATGTCCTCCAGTTTGATGAGTAGTACCTTGCTGTTCTTTTGAGCCTTTCATTTGCGAACTTGTACCTGAAGTGCTCGGTGATGTATTGAAGATGGGGTGCATCCAAGCCAAAGGCCTCTGTTGGCTCAACACACTCGAAGGTGGCAGAAGAAGCTGGCAGCCGATCGACAAACGGCCGGCGAAGGCACCATGAAAGGAGCTCGTCCCCCAGGAAGTTTCCTGGGCCTATCATGCATGTGGCCACCATGCCTTTGCTCAGGCGCTGGCTACTTTTCAATTGCCCCCAGACGATGAACACCATGCGTTGAACAGGATCTCCTTCTCTGATCACCTGGTCCAAAAGTAATAGTTTATAACAACAGAGGCAAGGTCATTGCACCAGGGTTTGAGGAGCATCAATATGTAGCTAAAAATACTTCCACGGAGTGACTGCAACCTTTCTACGTCCCGTCATACCTTTTCGCCCCTGGAGAAAACTAGAGGGATAACTCTATCGCATATGTTGTCCAGGATAAGGTCATCCAAGTTGTGGAAAAATGGCACCTGGAGGACAAAAGAAGCTGACTGAATCATGTTCATTTTCACATAATAAGTAACACTTATTATTTATTGATTTTTCTTCATTAAGCGTATCGGTTATATACAACTAAGGTGGTCCTATATTCCGATATTTAGGAAATTCAAAATTTAAATTCACGTAAGAATCCCTCAACCATGTTCAGCATCCTCTGTGATGGACAGATAAGGCATAAAGATGAAAAGGTTCCTGCGCCTGTTCAACGAAAAAGTTTATACCATCGCTGAGAAAGACGTAAGGTGTGAAAGAACCTTACTCTCTGAGAGAAAAAACCGTGAGTAATGGCTGGAGGTATTTGTGTATCGATCATAATTTATTTTATTTTTTGTGATAAATATATTGGTTTCATATTTTACATATATGATAGGGATCAATATATTTAATTTTAGTCTTATTATCTATCCAGCAGTAGCACAAATGGTAAGTTCCTTTGTCTTGAATGATAATATGTTATGTATCCTAATTGCATGGCCATGCCACTCATTCTGTAAATTTTGGTGAAGATGATTGATTTTAGTCATGGATTCCTTTTCTCTTCTTACTATGTGATATCCTTGCAGAGGATACTAGTTATTACTTGGTTCATTTCCAATTTGATCTCGATTTCATAGATAAGCCCCCCTCCTACTCTTTCTTATGAACTGACAAATGTCTCAACAGGTTACCTACCTTCTTGATGAGATCAAGGCAGAGATAACGCTTTATGTCTTGCCTCAGCCCTTCTGGCAGGTCTTTGATCATGTCCATTTCATCCTCCCCTCTCATTGCAAGCCACCTCTGGTGTTCGTACTGGCGGACTCTCTGCCTTACGCGTGATGGCAGTTGTCTTCGCTTCATCCACCATTCCATGTCTCGGAACCGTAATTGCATCTTCTCTTCGTCGCCATGACAGTATGCAGAAATACCTACCAGACAAGTGTTAGCTGTTGGAAACTAACAGTTCACATACCATTGTACATTTCTATTGATAATTATAGATGATCAATGGGGAAGATGCATAAACTACAACATACCTGAATATTACCAATCAACAAAGTGAAGAGCATTAGGCCACTTAGTACGATGATTATACTGAATATCACTTCGAGCCAGTTGCTAGTAGGCTCAAGGTCATTGCCAAAAGTGCTGTAACAGAACAAAAATTGTTGAATAAAATCAGAAGACTCTATCATCAGTTGCTTTCAATTCACAGCTGAGCTGCATATATCTAGTAAATCTAATCATCTCAAGGTATGATTGCTAATACACATAGCAAATAAAATATGCATGCTATCTGGCATGAAACATTCGGATCGTAGCCTTTTGAGTTAGATTTACCTTAGAGTCATAAAGTCCCCAAAATATCGGATAAAGGATTTTGACAGCGAGTGAGCTGCTGGAAACAACAGGGAGCGCCCAACTGTAGATCCCATAATGGAATGGCCCATTGCCATTTAAGCAAACTGTAACATTTTTATGAATGGTTGTTGCCAACTTACTCTCACATGCTAATTGTCCCATGCCTGACAGCAAGGGAAGGCGGGAGCAGACCTCCTTGGAACAAACCAATGATACAAGATCACAATTGTTGTTCTTCTCACATTGTTGCTGGAGGCACGAGGCAACACGTTGAATCGCAAGAACATACCAGCACCCACCAGCTACCTAAGAATGGCATCACCATACATAAAGTTGACCTTCCAAATTGTTGGAAATATATACTGACATGAATTTTCGAATCATATTATTAGGTCAAACTCATGCATGAAATTTGAAGCTTACTGAATTTCTTGATAGGTTGCAAATTGTTATATGCAATGGTTCCATGAAGTGAAGAGTTAAATTTTATATTTCTTTTAGCAGGGATAGGCATTGTAATTTAAAATAGTAAATTATAAGCTCCACCACCATGTAAGTTCTAATTGATGATACTAATTAGGGGGCCTTCTTATGTGTCTTTTCATTATGCAGGTCAAAATTGACTGAAGTGCTCAATGCCACAACATCATGCCCAGATATTCGTGAACCGATGATTTCTCCACAAGGAAATATGTATTGTGGATTTCAAAGATATTGATCACTTAGGAACCTTATCTTATGTTCAAATTTTTATTTATTTTCTTTGTGAAATTTTATAAGATAAGTTGAATATATTATTGATATCTTAACAGTTACTGGTGACTAACAAGTGATGATCTATATTGGGTTCAGCAAAGATGTTCTGCCATCTTCATAGCTGAAAAATTGACACCTGAGGCTACCTATGTCCATTATTTCCTAACCTTAATAGATTTGTACAAAAATTATTAATCTGTACAATAAAAATTAAACACAATGGGAGTTCTTGTAGAGTGAGTTTGCGGTGCAATATTATTTTTATCTGTTCTGGTTGTATTCTGAAGTGGAGGAAAATTTGTAGAGAAGGGAATTTGTGAGCACTAGTAGCTATATTTGCAGAATTGTTCCTTATTTTTCCCCCTGAAGGTAAGCTAATGTTATACCAATTTATCTTCCAAGTTGAAGATAAGTTCAAATTAGGTAGTTTACAGTACCCAAACATTTTGGTCCTCCTATTCAAATCTTCAGTTACGATTTCAGTTTTATTCTCCTATTTCCTGTATTGATTTTCCTTCCCTCTTTTTTTGATTTTTTATGTTATTTTCAAGAGTCTAGGTGCATTTTGAAGGGAGGTCTATGATTTCAGGAGCCGAAAGCATTCAACTTGGAAATTGAGAAAAATTAGCCAATCAGTAATGTATCAGACTTTAGATTAGGACCTCAGTGTTACTCACATGAGAGGCAATGAAGTAAGCAATCAGGTTGAGGCCAAAGCCCCACCAGATTGTTCCAAAAATGTAGCCGGTAACTTTCTGCATATTTCTCATCACACAGATGCTGTGGTAGACTTTTGGAAGGAATTGGAACAAGAAGACCAACAGAAGTATGGTCATTATGAGCTTAATCTCTTCTTCTCTTATCAATTTTGGTATAATCAGCCAAAAGACAACCTGCATAAGTTCAGAAATGAGGAGAAATAAATAATAAATGGTTTTTGAAGTTCATCAAGCAAAATATAAACCTAATTGGTTACATGTACAGGAAAAAATGCTCAAAGTGTTAGAATTATATGCCCTACAAAGCCAATTTTCAATGGATAAAATTAGACTTTAATTCAATACATGCATATTTTATGGGTAATTATATTTGTTATAAGACGACATGATATGCCCTTTGACCACATTGCATAGAGATCATGTTAATGATAGCAATCATTAACAGGATGATGTGATGCTCTAATTCCTTGTAATCTTGAATTAGTTTGCAACCTATGGATATATGATAGGATAATATATTCTTTATGGTTGCCATGAGTTGTATTATTATATGTGATCGGATGGTGTGTCTTAGTCATCAGAGTAGAGATACTCTTGATTAACTTGTGGGGGTTTGTAAGATGACAAGCACTGAATTGGATCAATCTAAAATACTCTTAAACTAGTCACTATCATTTTGAAGAGTAGTTCTATCACAATTTAAGGAAAATCCTTATGACCTGAGAATGTTACAAAGTTTTGTGTTGATTTTATGTATCTTTGATATGTCAACTCATGATGCCTAATTAAACGCTATATACAGATATATTGTGATATATGAATAAAGCATGAAGAGTAGTAGATATCCAATAGGGGATCCATCACTTCTATTGTAAGAGAAAATATTCAAGATTATGTCTCTTAAAATCCAGAAAATATTTTGACAAAGTATATTATATAAAATATAGTTTTTCAAATTATTTTGATAATATAAAAGAGAGACATATGTCAGCTAAAAAATTGACAGTGCCGCTTGTGATTTAAGAACAAATCTGCATTTGGTTTGCTGAGCAACATGGTGGAGGTAAGACCACCAACAATTTGCATTTGATGCTGGAGGTAGGACCACGAAGAATTTGAATCATGATATTGCTCAATTGTCTCTCTACAAATTCTATCTTCTGCACTCCTTTCCATACAGCTCAATTGGTGTTGTTGCCATGGTTCAGAACCCCACAAAGCTGGGTTCTAAAGCATCTCAACTGTTGTGCACAAATATTTCTCTTGTAGACAAACACATAGGTCCATACCTTGGATGGTATTGAGCAAAGGAGATTGGTAGATCTTGAATAACCTATTCTAGACTAAGATTTTAAATTTTATGGGATAGAAGCATTCCAGTTTTTTTCATGGAACGAAATGTCCCACTTCCCATTCTGTCCCAATCCTTGACCCGATTAAGTGTTTTGGTTCTTGTTTGGGATATTTTTTCTTAAAAAAAAAAAAATATTTGTGAAGCTTTAGATTTTTAACATTTTTATAATAAATTAGATATATTTGAAATTATAGTATCAATGTATTATGGCTGAGAAAGGAAGGAACAAAATTGTCGAGACTAGTTCCGAAATCTCTCTAGAATGGGGCTGAAAAGCCAAGATAGCCTCCATCCCACCGAAACTTGAATCACTATTGTGGACCATGAGTTACGCCTTTACAAGACAATAGATATAACCTAAGCTTCAAACAGGCTTGCCAATGTAGCACCTTCTAAGCTCACACAGCTGTAACTTCTTGCCACACAGTCCTAGATTCATTACAATTTCCTTGTAGTACCTTCCAAACACAATGAAGTCTATTTTCTTTAAATCTTTGAACCCTACAGAGATTGAGGGTTTGCTTCATAGGTTCACTTAGAGATATGCAACCCTAACAATCACACTTGTAGTACCGTCATAATAACTTAGAATCTGTCATGATTATGATATCATAATTTGTAACAACAAAAGAAAAAAAAAAAGATCACTAAATTGCTAGACAAACAGAACAGCTTTTAAAGTAGATGAATCTTCTTTTTGCATGAAAAACAACAATATATTTAGATTAAGATAAACTTCAAGAAACCCAATGCACGAATCTTTGCGAGAGCAATCTTTGGATTGAATGGTTATCAACAGAGCATACACTTATAGTGACCCCCTATCCAATAAGAAGCATTCATTAATCTGTTCTGTAGAAATTTCCTAAGGCCAGGGTTGTATAAGATCTGAACCAAGAAACACCTTGTGGCTATAACACTAAATCTGACATGCTTAGAAAGTTGAAATATTTGGCACATTTGTTAAGAATGCCGATATGACACTCAACAACAAAAGAACCTATCAATCCAAAACCATTTCCTATTTACCTTGGAGGGCTGCATTGTCACCTCAATCACTTGTTCGATCGCTATTAGCTTGAAGATCTCAGATATATATTAGCACATTTACTCCATGGGGCTCAGGTCTAGATATCCATGTGTTTCCTACCAATTAACTCTGTCTTAGTGTAAATTTAGTAGATCCACGCCTGACCAAGTTGGAGAGGATCCAAAAGTTTAAATTAGGTTGGTCCCAACGGTCCCTGATTGTCTCCTGCTGACTTCTAATAAATAAATATGCGTTCTGTCCTTTTTGGCATAATTGTCCACATGAGATGAAAGGCTTCGGTTAGTACATATTACATTCAGCCTGGTAAGAAAGCATTTGTGTATTAGAACGTACCAATCATTGCAGAAGATTTGGGATCATTTAGCATTGCTTTTGTTTTCAGTTTTTGCTTTCAAATATCCAAGAGAAAATTAGCCATGAAATCGTATTCAACATTTAGAGCTTTTGGAAGAAAATATTGACTGCTTTTTTTTTTAAAAAAAAAAAAGAAGGTAAAAAATAAGGCAAGAATGATAGAACTTTCATGCAAATATTGTTTCCAACATCAGTATCCATAAGTTCTCCACTAATTTGTAGAAAAACACAAATATAAAAATAACAGTACCAAACAGAGGTAGTTGGTAATCAACACCATCAACTACTAGCTATTTTCATGTCAGCAAACATTATATTTTGCTGTTGCAAACAAAGAGAAGAACATTTCTAAAAGAACTTGTTCGATTTTTTAAGGTGCAAGATTTTTTAGACTAAAAATCATTTACTACAAAGAAACTTCTTTCCCCTGTATCTCAAATACTTCACCAAGAGTCTTTACCAGCAAACTGGGAGCACACTCTCTCATTCCTCCTCTCGGTCTAATTTCTAAACCATTGATTTGATTTGATTTGAGAGACAATTAACAAAGCGATATATATGAGACCAAGACCATACTACTACTTATATTTATACGAACATAACGGAGCACAGATCTCATTAGTTAATTGAAGGTAGTTTTAAGTTAAGCTTCTCATCACCTGAGGGATGGGGAGGATGACATAGACGTCGAGCCAGAAGCCTCTGAGCGATCGCAGATAGTGGGCGGCGATGGTCCGGGCGTCCCACACCAGCTTGCCGCACCCCACCACCAGCGACTCCCTCGACACGTACGCCACCCGAAACTGCAGCCACACGTGCAGCACGTGCACCGCGTCGGCGCACGTGTGCAGCACCGTCACCACCGCCACCAGCCCGCCGTCCATGTACAGGCACGGCGCGCCGCCCCGCCCGATCGAGAGCGCATAGAAAAACAACGGGTCCACCGCCAGCGCCACCGCCCGGCCGAGCAGTATCGCCCGGTTCCACCGCCGGACTTCCTTGTTCCTCGGGTCGAGAACCGAGCCGAAGAACCACGAGTTCGGCCGGCGCCGGTGGACCGCGGGGCGGGCGGCGGGCTGGTTATGTATGGGGATCAGCGAAGAGCCAGCGCTGGCCTCCCACTCGGGCGTGTGGGCGCGGTCGCAGCTCGTGGAGTGGAAAGCCGGCGCGCCGGGCTTAGTGCACGCATAGCACTCCACCGCCGCTGCCGGTGTGGGGTTGCTGCCGCTCCCGTTGTTGTTTTCATTGTCGCCGTCGACGTCCGACCGGATCTTTTGATGCCGGAACACTCCCACCCATCTGGAATAATTCCAGCTCGGCTCATTAATTAAAGTCCATAACACTTTAAATATTTGTTGTTATTAGTAGCAGCAAAAGTACAATACTATATATCTAGCCAGTAAATTGGTGCGGTTTGACGTACCTCGAGAGGACGAGTGGAATTTAGAGAACAAAGACATCTTCTTCCATTAATGATGGGAACCTTCAGAGCAAATCTATCGACTGAGAGGGCGATGAAGGTGGGGGATTTTGGAGAGAAGAAGTGGGGGAGAAGTATAAAAAGGGAGAGAAGAAGAGTGCTGATGTGATGAGAGAGAGAGAGAGACAGAGAGAGAGAGAAGGGGGGAGGAAGCGGTAGGGAGGTGAAAGCGGTCATGTGGGTGGGGACGGCGACCGGCGCGTCGCATGCGGCAGAGGAGGACCGGGTACGGTCGAGGAGTCGGATCCCTCTGATCGGTTGGTGAGGGAGGCGGGGCCCGGCGAAGGGACGGGTTGGCGGATTGTCCACGTGGAAGCTCAAGGAGGGGAGGGCTGACGTGTGGGATACCGGCGAGGTTCCGGCTCTGGTCGGTGCCAGCGCACATCTCTGACGCTTCCGTCCGTCGTCCGGCACCGAATGACGCCGGGTTGCTGCAACTGGTTGGGCCCCTGTGCTGGCAACGCTTCCATGACTCGAGGGAAAAAAACTCGAAGTTAGGTGGCGCCCATGAGATATTATTAGATTGCATTTGTTAAACAATGATAATTGCATGGTATTTTATTTTGGATCTTTCTACTTTCATTGTAATGGTTGTTGTTGTTGTTTTTTTTTTTTTTTTTTGTTACAAGCGGACGATTACACCAGTGTGAAGTGAGTCAAACCCGAAAGATTGAAATACATGATTTGCTACAAAATTAAAGGGCATGGATCACCTATATGCCAAACTCAAGGGGTAGGATGGCGAGCTGCGACACCAGCAACCCAATCAGCCGCAGCATTAGCTTCCCTATACACATGACGGATCTGAGGCGCTGTAGAAGACCGAAGAGAGTCCCAGATAGCATGGAGCAAAGGATTGGTAGAGTGAAGATCCCCGTCCCGAAGAATCCAGCGAATAACCATAAGAGAATCTCCCTCTATAATCCATCTGCTAGAGGCCAGATGACGAACGGCATAGCTGATACCAGCCTAAGCAGCGTGAAGCTCTGCCATAGGGATCGATATATCAAGGGAACCATGGCCATCCGCTGCAAGTAACTCACTCTCAGATCCTTTGATAACAAAATCGGAACCAGCACTATGGTCCGAGACAGAACCATCAAAGTTCACTTTGACATAACCCAAGGGTAGGGGTTTCCAAGAAACATAGACCGTAAAACTGCACATTTAGCATTCTAAATAAAAATTTTAAATTTCATAAAATAGAAGCATTCTAAATTTTTCATAGGACTGCATGTTTAGCATTCATCCTTTTTCGACTTTCAATCTAATTAAGCATTTCAAAAATAAAAATAATTATATATAGTATTGCAGATTGACCTGCTAGATCAAAATTAATTAATTTATTTAATAAAATATTAAGTGTGCTACATTAAGCAGGTTGGATCGAATTGAGCCTATTTGTATTAAAAAAGAAATCGTACCTATTCGTATTGATTAAATAGTATCGAGCCAATTTAATATGATCTATTTGTTATGTTTATCATATCATATTATCTATTTAATAATTTATTATATTTATATTTAAATTATTAATATAATTAAATATAATTAATTAATATCATATTCATGTTAATCTATATAGTGCTATATACCTTAACTTTAATATGACATGAACATGGTACAAAAATATGAATTATCATCCCTACTTAGTATTTACTTGATATGTTTTTTTTTTAATTTTTTTTATAAAACTTTAATATTTTATTTGATCATAAAATATATTTTATTATAAAAATATATTTTTATAATAAATTAATATATTTAAAGTTGATACTAGCATGCAATGAAACAGCTAGCCGAAATCGATTTGAAATATGTTTGAGATAGAATGAAAATATCAAATTGGTTCAGAATCTATTTGAAATGAGATTGATCTCTAATTTATTGATATTTGAACCACTGGTATAAATCGCCGCATCCTTTATAGTCCATGAATAAACAAAGCTAAGATGGGATATCATGCGATGTATATTTATACCGCCTCCTCTACAGTCCATGATTAAGCAAAGCTAAGATGGGATGCGATGTATATTTAGTCGTAGGCCATTATGCACTGAACGGCCAGGCAGCCATTGAGGGTTATCTTTGTTCATGCAATCTAATTAATTACTCCAAAATGTTGTGGGCTTTAGGTTTGGTTAAGGTATAGTCTTATAAGAAAAGTTTTTATACATAGTTTTCAGTGCAACAAATTCTATATAAAATGCATCGCTTTTTTTTTATTGATCCACATAAATTCTACATGACTTGATGCAATGGGACGAAATAAGATAGCAGGACACCATCTTAAATTTTGATGTGACATGCATTAATACCTATTCAGCTTTTTTTTTAAATTTATGAACAAACTAGTGCACATTTCTAAATGGGCATCATAATTTTATAACTCGTAAATTTATAACGGAAATGTCTTAATTTTTTTTGGCTTTCTTAATGGGTATCTTGATTGCAATTTTTTTTGCTTTATCAACAGGTATCGTAATTTATAACTACAGTATCATAAATTTATAATTGGAGTATAGTAATTTTTTTTTAGCTTTCTAAAAGGATGTCGTAATTTTATAAGTATAATATCATAATTTACAATTAAGATGATATAATTTTTTTTATTAAAAAATTAAAAAATTATTTTATATTTTTGAATGAATAAGGTAAAGCTCTATAGGATGCACATGATCAGTAAAAAATATAATATTATTTACGTAATATTTATTGTACGGAATATGGTGAACAAAGGACACGCCAATCATACTCTTAGAATGCTACCCAGCTACGCCTCTCGTCCAAATGGATGATCAATTCTTCAGGAGTAGTGGTCCGTTGACACGAACGTACCAGCCGTCATTGAATTGACGCAAATCAAGACAACTAGTCAATGAAAGCATGATTACTTTAGTATTCTTCTTCCCACTTTTGTGCCACTTGTTTTTTTTTTTTTTTGTTTCTCTCATAGACTTAAATTGATCTTTTTTTTATAAAATTATGAAGATATTTTTGTATCCTTGAACTTTGTGTAACCTCAAGTGCATTGGAAATTAATTTCAAGCCAATTTGCATTCAATCCAATGTTGAGGGCTAAAGAACGGTGCATAAAGGCACTTGCCTTGTCGATCTCGAGTGAAAAATCTAACTCTCTATAGATGAAAAAAAAATATCAAAATTAATTTTAAGATAGCTTGATGATAGGGTTTGCCAAAAGATATATTCAAAGATAAAACATTCCTTGAGGAACGAGGGGGACATGGAGGCAACTTGGGTCTCCATGTTGTGTCAAAAATTACGCAATTTTCTTACTCTATAAGAACAAAGAAACGCAAGTTAAGTATGCCAATGGAACTCAATTTGGTCACACATCAACAAAGTTGGTTCTAATCAATAGTATTGGTTTTATAATTTTGTGCTGCAGTTATGTTAGATTAATAGAGAAGGAGGAGTACGGTTTGGTGATTTATTGTTTTTTTATGTGACGGCTTCTGGAAATTGTTGTTGGATATCAACAAGTTAGAAAAGAATCGTAATAAAAATCATTAAAAATTCAATAGTGTTCATGATGGATAAGTATAAGGGAACGTATGGCCATGGTTGCTGTGGAACTAAAATAAATGGGATGAGTTGTAGTTTTAATGTATATTTTGGCCGACTTTATATATATATATATAAGAAATATATAATGTTGTATGTAAACTAAAATTCATATTTTCTTTGCTAAGATTATTCATATTGGACCATTTCTAAATTGGATTTACAAACTTCAAGCCAAATTTTAATATAGTTGGATAACTTATAGAAAAAAAAAAAAGGAGAGGTGAATCTAAACGCAATGATATCACATAATACATGAATAATTCCCTCTGATTGGCTCAACATTTGGGCATGATGGCTTACTAAGAAAGTAGGAGTTGTGCAAAGTAGAAAGAATTAGTCTACATCAAATCTAATGCTCAAAGATTTGAGCCTTTCGTTTCAACTGAATTGAAAATGAAAGTTAAGGCTGCAAAAATATCCTTTCCATGCTTCTTTGTCACAATTATTGAACATTAAAAATAGAACAAGGTTACAGCTACTTTTTTATATATATATAGAAAGGGAAGAGCTGGATAATGAAAAATGTATTAGAAAACTAAAAGGATGAAGCCCAATTTTAGAAAAGATTACTTGTACATTTGGTCATGCAATGTTTAAACTAACTGTAGGCCTAGTTAATTCGACTTAAAAGAAATATCAGATCTGATGTACATGAATATAACTTGTTATATTTATAACTCAATCGAATATTAAAACTTGAGAGAACACTAACTTTTAATTTAAAAAGTATTTATCAATATGACCGAGATGATAATGACATGGAAATCCAAATCTAACCCTATCTAAATTTTTTTTAAAAAAAAAACTAAGTTAATTTTTTATTTTATAATTTATATTCTTTTTTAATTAGGATAGGAATTCAAGCTGATTTTGATTAGATTTTACTAGTATAAGAAGGAGAGAAAATTTTATTCTTTTCTCATTGGAAGTTGATATGATTCAAATGAAAAAAGTGAAATTGAGCTTGAAACTTCTCAATTTTTAGCTTGAAAAGAATATAATTTAAATAAAAACTTTAATATAATAAATAAAAGGTATGTGTCCTGATATTGAAGAGACGAAGTAAAAATAAAGAGTGTGAATTCTACCTTTCATCCATATATATATTAAAATTTACAAATAATAAAAATTAGTGCAAGTAGAAAGCTTTCACTTTCTAAAATTTTTAATGAATTGAAGATTTTTTTTTTCCTTCTCAATTTGAACATAGTTACTTATCCTGTTATTTAATTTGAATAATAACAACATTTTTGAAGTTTAAAATGGCTTGTGAAGATTGGATTTCATAAAATTCATTCAAAGGAGTACATCAAGTGAGGCCATCTCAAGATTAGAGCTCATTTATGATCTAAATGATGAATTATTTAATGAAATTTCAGAAAGATTTATCTATCCAATATACTTTCTTCTTCCTTTGCCCCTACGTCCTTTCTATTTTCTTGCCAACCAAGTGGGTTAAGCTCATGATCAAGAGATAATAATGGCACAAGGTGTTCAATCCTTTCTTCTCTCTATGCAAGTTGCCTTTGGCATCTCATGCAATCATTAGGTGCTGCTTTCTTTTGGTCCAGTGCCATTGGTCATGGTGCACAAAGTCTTGTAGTTTTCATTCATTTGGCCTTGATGTAGAAAATGACAATGTGACACCTCCAATATACATGATCCATCGTACTACATCTGTACGTAATGTTTGCCTTCCATATATATATATATATATCATCTACTTGCACCTTGCATGAATAAAATATTTCCTTGATTTCGATGGTGATGAGCTTATGTGACCACATATCCTATGGACAAAAGGGAAGCAAGTGCCTTGTTTGATACAAATAATATGGCTATGTGGGTCTCTTTCAAACGGATGGGCAACTCCAATAATCAATCATGCAACATTCCAAAGGAAAACATTTCTACCATATAAACTGATCGAGAGAGGGCAAATCCCATCAAAATTTATTAATACTAAAAATATTTGCAAGACAGATAACAAAAATAAGAAAAGAATAAATTATAAATTCTAGAATATTGAGAGTCCAACCATTTTGCTGGACAGAGAGAGTGCCTCACGAGAAATTAAAAGATGGGGGAATAGGGGGAAGACTTAAACCTAACAAAAATGTTGACTGTTTTCTACTATAATAGGCTGCTGAAGTTTCACGTCAAATTAGGTTTCTATCATTGTACCAAAGAGGAGCTGAATGGTGAGAAGATCCCTCATGTAGTGTTTAAAATAGGAATAAAAGGAAATATCTCTTTTATTCTAAAACTATAACTATAAAGGATAGATGGAATAAATTAACCAGAAGGATAATCCATGGTTAATCATGGTTAACCATGGGTTATCCCTTCAATTTATTTTCTAAAAATGCAGGAATAGCTGGTTATCCCTTCAAATAAAGTAAAAAAAAGTTATTTTATGTATTTATCTTTTTGCATTTGATATGATTAATGGATAGCCAAAGGATATTCCTAGGACTAGCCGGGGGATAAACTCTATCCTGTACACTTATTCATGGATAATATTTTTTATAAACACTACTCAGTATATCTCAGTGAACAACTTTAGGGATTAAGAAGATAGATGAGACCTCTTTCACTAGGTTCAAGTTGCTCTTGACATCGACCATTCACCGATTTACATCATGTGATTAAACTGGCATGCTCACTCACCATGCGTTTTTCCTCCCATTCTTCGTTGCCTGTTGCCATATATATACCCAACTTTACCATCCTTTTCTGTTCCTCAAATGTTCGTGTAGTTTATGGTCTCATGCATTTTTTTTTTTTTTTTTTTTTTGATACAAACGAATGATCTCATGCATATGTTATCTTCTCGTTTCAATCACCATACATTTCCAGTTCTAAATTTTGTGTGGTTCAAGCGTGAGAGCTGCGTAAAGATAGGGACACAAACGACCACATTATATACTTACGAAGTAACAAAGGACCCCTTGGCGTTCACGTTCCCTTTTCTTTTCTTTTTATTTTGTTAAGTTAACCGTGAGGAAAGAGTTCTTCCTTCATAAAATTTTATTAAAATTAGAATAATTGACAAGAAGGCTGAGGTAGTAATGTTCCTTTTTTTTTTTAATTTTGTTAAGATAACCGTGAGGAAAGAGTTCTTCCACCATAAAATTTTACTGAAATTAGAAGAACTGACAAGAAGGCTGTGTGCTGTAACACGTAACCTTTAAAGGTTTAAGTATAAATTAATTAATAATAAATAAATTTGAACTATAAATTTTTAAATCATTCTTTTCATATTTAATATTCAGTATGAGATTGGGATCATTGGTGCTCACAATATAGTAAGCTAGCTAACATTTACGTTAAGATAGGTTGAGTTTATTGGTGCTATAAGGATGACTTCATAAATACCTTTTTCTTCTGTCTATGTACATCTGAATTAGTTCGAATACCATTTGAAATGTTTTGATTTTATGTATTATTTTAATTAATTTGCTAACAATCAGATTCACATGACCTTAAATTAGTTGATAGCATATAAATATAAATTAATTATTTATTTTTTAAAAAAAATTAATGTGAGGTTATTTAATTATGCAAGAACAGTACATGTATAATAAAATTTTTGATGAGGCTCTAATCACATGATCACGAGGCCCATGTACGTACAAATTGAAGTTGTTGATTCCTTCTTATAAAAATTATGAAGTCCCCCTCATTCCACGTAAGTCATATATAAAAAACAACACCAACTGGTCTTTTTTTTTTTTCTCTCTCCTTGATAAAGCATTTGGAAGTTTCTGAACTGAACGGATCGAACTAGAAATCATGGCACGATCTACCAGAAGAGAGTGAGAGAAAGAGATGTTCAACATGACGTCGATGTTATCTGTTGGTGATACCGTAATGCATTTGGCCTTTGCCACCTTTGGGGCCGTCAGTATATCGTTTGAAGCTTCGAGGATCACAGCCTCGTCAAGAGCGTGCGGAGATAGAGAACTGAGTTCATTGTGTCCACAATTATTGAGGAAATACGACAGCCATGTGGGCCTGGGACTGACGTGAATCTTGATGGCAGTAGTGGTTCCCACTAGGTTGTGTCTCGTACCATATTTTGTCTCACTAGGCAATGATCCGCAGAAAGATCACGTTTCGACAGTCGAAAGTTCTGACAGTGAAAATATTTTACAGGTTTTAGATGGTGAGTTTATATGATGGCATCCTAACTTCAGGTTTATTGCAGGACAATTTTGTTGCATTCTTCAGGGTTGATGGAGAAATATAACAACGGACAAGAACTAGTTCAGTAATTACGCAAGAATAGGTTATTCTTCGACGTTTCCAGGTTGTTCATCCCTAAATCCAAGACAATTGAGCACAAATGTAAGGGCTGTTGACGCTCAATCATCTCTCCTGACGTCGGGAATGAAGTGCTTCTTGAATCCTCGCTTCGTCGGGTTGCTGCAAAGAAGTCCCAGGACGGAGGGGATCCTCCGGTGAGACCCTCCGATGCCCAAGTCAGCAATCGAGATTACAGCCGTGAGCTTGAGGAAGCTCGAAAGAGAAAGAGAGAGAGGCTCAGAATGAGCATGTGGGCCCTTTGGAGTTACCTCTTCTTACCTAATTTATTTACCTTTATACTCTGTAAAACTTGCTTGAGAAGTTTGGGTTCTTGTCCTCTAGTGGGAAGGAGTCACGTGGAGCCTCATGATAGACCATGACTTTTGGGAGCTCATTTAGTCTGAGTGGCTAAAGTGTCATGATGACTAAGGACCTTTGGGGGTGAAATGTCAGGGCTGACATCTGTGAGGCCCAAAATGCTGCCACTTGTCAAGACTTTTATGGTGATGGCAGCAGTGGCAGAGCTTGCTTCCTTCTTTGATATGTCAGGACTGCAGGTCAAGTCCCATCAAGGTGGGTGGCTGCAGCTGTTTGGTGGGTCCTGTTCCAACGGAGAGGGAAAAGCAGAGGTCGTCCTCCCCGGCCAGGAAGTGCCGGGGCGGGGGCGGCCAGGAGAGCGCCGGGCCGCCTGGCTCAGAAAGGCCATGGCCGGCTAGGAAGCCGGGGCCGGCTAGCTTGGACAGGCCGGGGCCGGCTAGGAAGATGCCGAGGCCGGCTGGGTTATGCCGGGGCCGCCTGGCTTGGACATGCTGGGGCCGACTAGGAAGATGCCGGGCCGGCTGGGAGATGCCGGGGCTGCCTGGCTTGGAGGGCCGGGGCCGCCTGGCTTGGACAGGCCGGGGCCGGCTAGGAAGGTGTCGGGGCCGGCTAGGTTATGCGGGCCGCCTGCTCGGATAGGCCGGGGCCGGCTAGGAAGGTGTCGGGGCCGGCTAGGTTATGCCGGGGCCACCTGGCTTGGAGGTGCCGGGGCCGGCTGGGTTATGTCGGGCCGCCTGGCTCGGACAGGCCGGGGCCGGCTAGAAGGTACCAGCCATAGGGGCTGTCGGCCATGGAGCTTAGAGCGATTGGGTGCGCGTGGCTTTACGAGGCCATAAACGCTACCGTGGCCAAAGGACCCTTTGGAGGCCAAAGAAAAGGGGGGGCTCCGTCAGTTTCCTTTCTTCTTTCACGGTTCTCTGACGGCGTTGGATCAGCCACATCATATGCCCCCTCGCCCCTGAGATGAAGCGGGTCCACCCTAGCAAGGCGAAAGGGGCGTTACCTCTCAAGTGGCTGATCCCGCCTGATGCAAGGCCTTAGGCCTGGCTGGTGTAGGGCTTTATCCACCGACGGGTGTCGGGATTCATGCCTGGCTGCAGGGCTTTGCCTGGCAGGGCTTTATCCACCGACGGGTGTCGGGATTTACGCCTGGCTAGTGCAGGGCTTTATGCCTGGCTGGTGCAGGGCTTTATGCGCCGACGGATTCGAGCTTCACGCCTGGTTGGTGCAGGGCTTTATGCATGGCTGGTGCAGGGCTTTTGTGTGAAAGATATAATATGGCTATGAGGCCGAACGAAAGTTCTGGGGCGAAGCTATCGAGCGGGGGCGCCGCGGCAAAGCTGTCGAGCGGGAGTGCCGCAGCATGATTTCTGTGACCGAGCGAAGTGCCGGGGCGGGGCCAACTAGGACTTTTTCCTCTCTTTCCATTCCAATAAATGCTGGCCAAGTCATTGTGACACCATTAAATGCTGGATTTGACTACCGGCCATTAATGACTGAAGGTGGCCTTTCGGAGAACCACCGCACGTGAAGTAGCCCTTTTCCCTTTCTATTCTCTTTCTTCATTATGACGAGATACTTGTTGTAGCTGGGAGCAAAGCTACGGACGGAATTAAACGCCCACAGCGTCTTTGAAGAGAAAATCTAGTAGGCCAGCGAGGGCGTCTAGGAACTAAGCCGCTTAGGAAGGCCACCGAAGATGCCGCCTTGTGCCCCCCACTTAAGGCAGTGTACACCCTTTTTTTTTTTTTGGGGGGTGGGGGGGGGGGATGCTCG